>CAJHNH020005624.1:0-365000 GCA_905116865.2 Candidula unifasciata
TTTGGTTCAGATGTTGAAGAATTTTTTTTTTGGTTTATTTGATTTAAAAAAATTTTTTTAAAAAGTTTATGAAGAAAAATTCTTTTTTTAATTCACAAAATTAAATATACATTGTGCATGTATGAAGATCTGAGCAACAAAAAAGTGAAAGAAAATCTTAAAAAACAAATTTTTTAAAATTTTGCATATGTAAAGTGAAAAAAATGGTTTGTATTTTTGGTTTAAAAAAAAAAAAAAAATTCTGAAATTTTAAAAAAATTAAAGCAATGTTTCCCCACTGTAAATTTGAACAAAGAAGACAAAACCCATAACCTGCACAATATATTCCCTCAAATATTTTGACATTATCTCGTCAGGTGCATTTTACAGTAAAAATTAAATACAACATAAAAAGAGCAGCACATTTCAAAATCGTGTGTAGATGCTAAGATGCTTAAGCGTAAAAATTTGTGTAACGGGGGAGCTGGTGTGCTCTTACAATCTAGCAAAACAGGCAGTTTTTTTTGGAGGGAATTTTAGTTAACTGTTAGTATAGTATGAACCTTACGAGACAAGCACAATATGCCAAGCAATAAATTATGCAAATTACTGCTTGCATCTTCTTTATAAACGCAAATTATCAGTCTTTTGCCATGCAACCCTGGAATTCAGCATTTACGCCAGAATGAACAGAAAAAAAAAACATTCTCTAAGGAAATGTATACAGTCATTTTAAACAAAAAAAATTGTATTTAAACATCAAATATTTAAAAATACGGCACGGCACAAATAACACTAAGTAGTCATCATTTGAAACTACAAACAAGATTAATACCAGACTTAGAATGAACTTAAAAAAAAGAAAGTCTTGCACAAACATTTAAAACAAGTTGGAAAAAAAAATTATAAAAAAAATTATAAAAAATTTTTTTTTTTTTAAATTGCAGCTGCGATTGGATGGTAGTCAGTGCAAATGCCTGATGAGACAATTGTCCGGGGTCAAATCCCTGAATATAACAGGATGTTCTGCAACCAGTGCAGATTTAGAGATCAAACTGGTCTCATAAAATTGGGTCAAGGACACCTGTTCACGCCAGCCGTGTACCGGACATATGATGCTGGGCTCACAGTTTTACCGCCAAAAAACGGCATTCAGCGGGTGAAGAGGTCAGTTAAAGTAACCTTTATCTCCACAAAAAAGAGTACGTCATGTTTCATTCACAAGTTTGTTGGATTGGTCGACTTTCCTAAAAGGTTTTGGGTGTGTCCCGCTCAGTTGTTTGCTTTCTGTGTTGTTTTGCACTCATGTTTTCATTCCGAGAAAGAGAATGCCTGCGACATAGGTTGCAGCACTCTCTAGAGGGGGTTGTGTTAGGACCAGTTTCTCCATGTTTTTGGAGTGTTAAAAGCGCTGGCGTGCTGAAATATACAACACGCAATGTCAACGGCATTGTGGAACACCTCTGTAACCTTGTGCCAAGGTGACAGGTTCAGGAAAGACCAATCAAAGTGAGCTAGTGTGTACATGGGCAGGGCGTGCGGAGATAAACGTTACGTGTACCGAAGCGGTCAGCTTCACACCTATAGCTTTTACTTTCCCGGATTCCCTGTGTTGGTTTTAGGGCCGTATGGGGAGGGGACCCCCCAACAAGAATGTCATACAAGGCGACTAATTAGGGATGTTTCCTTTGATGCACCTATACTCTTCTACTTTTTTACCGTTCACCAGCTGTAAAACTCGGGCAGAAAGTTTTCGTTGTTCATCCACTTCCGGACTGTACGTCTTTTTCCAGAACTTGAATTTTGGCTGCACACTTTTTTTACATATTCGGCTTATTTGGATGCAGGTTCCTCACCTCTCTGGCAGATGCATCCAATGTCCAAGGAAACATCCCTGATTAGCTGCCTTGTCAGTGGGACAGTAAGTCTCCCCCCCCCCCCCATGTGGATATGATTAAACAAAACACAAAAAACAGCTTTACAAAAGCAACTCTGTATTCTCACAAGAATCAGTCTCACTGTGTCTTCATCAGCTGCACTGCCCAATGTGACAAATAATGACACTGTATGATGATGACAATGATGTCTTCATCAAAGATGTATTCATAAAAGACAAAAATGGGTCAGTTTTGTTCGACCCATGAGACAACGCAATGACACTACACAGCAGTCACCATAAACTATGGCTCACACATAATTCACATTCTCCAGCCTAACAAATCTTTCCAAAGCTAGGACTTGTTTGGTGAGTACACAAAATGCAAACCTTTATTGCCTAGTTGTAAACAAATGGGACAGCACTCTAAACAATCAGTGTACACCATTTCCTCCCCGTGTGGGTTCAAGAGTCCCAATGTGGGGACAACAAGGACAATCCCATACCCGCACCCCTTCCCGAAAAAAAAAGCAGGCTGTAAAAGTTGACTAGCTAGGGGTTTCCTTTACGGTCAGAGTGCATATACGCCTGAGAGGCAAGGAACCAACACTCTGCAAGCAAAAACATCCAGATCTGTTAAACAGATGTGCATGAAAAACATAAGTCCCGGAGCAAGGTTAAAGTCTAGAGGTGAAGGGACAACCAGATATTTCTGCCAGAGTTGACAGCCAGTGAATGTGAAGAAGCCCACCACCAGTTATTGTGCTTCCAGCAGGAGGCCTTAAATTTAGCTCGTTAATATATATATATATATATATATATTCTTCTTTCTTAACTCTTTGAGTCCCAAGGAACGCATCATACGTTCATAGGCTACTACCTAGAAGCCCAATGAACGCATAATGCGCCGATTTTATTACTTTCTTTTTTACTACCCCCTGGGCCTGTGATGCTAAACCCCCTGGGACTCAAAGAGTTAAGTCCATGCCATGTGGCGTTGGTAGTCATGTCTATCCACAACTTTCTGTCTCTTGTACTTTCAATCAACTCTGACACAGATGATCTTCCATAATCCACGCTGTGTGGCGTTAGTAGTCATGTCTATCCACAACCTTCTGTCTCGTGTACTCTCAATCAACCCTGACACAGACGGTCCTCCATGCCGTGTGGCGATGGTAGTCATGTCTATCCACAACCTTCTGTCTCGTGTACTTTCAATCAACTCTGACAGACAATCTTCCATGCTATGATGTAAAACTGTCCAGCATCTGTTCTCTCGCTCTCCCTCTGCCTCGCCTCCCCTCCAACTTTCCTACCGTCATCATGTACTCCAGTTTTCTCCTTCTCAACACATGACTACAGAATGTAGATTTTGTCTCTTTTTGATGTGGGCAATCAGTTCTCTTCGTGAGTCAGCTTTTTTTCAAGACGTCCTCAGTACTCTTTTTATCTGTCCAAGGTATTCTCATGATTCGTCTATAAAACCACATCTCGCAGCTTCTAAATGAGTTTTCACTAATTTACCAAAGATATATATACATGTACTGTATAATGCAGCCCACTACTATGCAACTAAGTTTATTTAGAGGCCAAAACAGAGCCCTCATTAAGTCTTTTGGGCCCCTGGGCAAACCAGTGTGCCTAAGCCCCTATGAAAACCACTGACACGAATGAAATGGCTGATAATATTAAATGTATTCCCAGATTAGTTTGGGGTCCCTATGCTGGTGCCTAGCCGCCCACACATTGAGATTGTCCTGGGCCCAAATGCTGAAACTGGAGATTGTCACGTGCCACAGGCCCGAGCCACAGTATAGAAAAGGTTTATGGTTTCTACAACAAATCAAACATCATGGCATAAGGAGAGCAAACCTATAAATGCTCCGCTCTACTTCTAACTCAAGCCTGAGTCTGAAAAATCTCAGCTCAGTGCATGAACTCTGTAGCACAAGCGAGGATCTTGAAATATTTTGGTAGATTTTTACGGGACAGGACAGTCTAATATTTCAGGGGGTGGTAGATAGGCTGCATGCAGTCGTGTGACCTATGCTGCACTCTCTAATGGGACGTAGGTAGGTTGGGGTTAGGGCCAGTTTTAGATGCTTTGGGGTCGTTAAAAGCATCAGAAAGCCGGGGAAACCCCGTCTTACCACCCTCTAAAATGTTGGACTGTCCTGTGACGTCATCTAAAGGATATTAATAAAGAACCCAAAATCCCCGTGTGGGTTCCGGGGCCCCATTGTGGGGAAAACAAGAATAGACTCACTGCCTCCCCAAAAGCATGTCGTAAGAGTCGACTAATTGGGGAGCTTCCTTTGAAGTCGGAGTGCATCTGCCGGAGAGGCAAGGAACCGACAGTCTGTATTCAAGAGAATGAGATCTGTAAAACTGATGCACACGCAACACTCAGGTTCTGGAGCAGGACTGCAGTTCAGTAGTGGACGAGCAACCAGAACCTTCCGCCAGAGTGTACAGCTGGTGAACGCGAAGAAGAAGAAGAAGAACCCAAAATTTGTGTGAAAATGTAACATAATCGCTCTGGCGGTGAAAATGAGAATGTAACCAAATGACTTTGGGGTGAAAATGAGAAAGGCCAATGAATATTGGGACTGTTTCCCAAAGTCCTGCAAAGGACAGGCGAGTGGTTTTCACTTGTATCTACTTGCAAACACATGACTAGTTAGTGTTTTTCAGACAGGTTACGAGAAGGAACAGACCCAAGAACATGTGACAACTGGCATGACAGATGGGAAAATAGCAAGGAGGAAGCAAACAGTAAACAAAAACCTTTTTGGCTTGGCCATATGGATGTGGTGGAAAGGGGAAAAGGGGGGGGGGGGGGGGGGGGGGGTTGTGTGTGTGTGAGAGACAAGAGCACTGAACTGATCTGTAATTCTGGCGACAGTGTGCAATGGCGAAACATGACAGCCTAGGTCAGGGCTATTCAAGTGGCGGCCCGTAGGCCACATCCGGCCCGCGGAGGCCAGCAAGAGGCCTGTGGATCACTGCCAGCTGTACTGTATTAATAACCTTCCTATGCCGGGGCTCGGGCGATCCCCATTTTCACACATCTGGCCCCTGAGTAAACTTAACTGATAGCCCTGGTCTAGGTTACTGGCATGGCACAAGAGATGATGATGAAACACACTGCCAGGCCAATTGATTCAAAACCAGCAAACCATGTCAGGATGTACTTAAATATCTGTTGTCTTTATACACGGCTACTGTTGATGACATTGCATGCCTGAATGTCCGTGGCTATCTTCGTCACCGTCGTCTTCATGGTATGCTTCCTGCCTACCTCCGGTGGTGCCCCCAAATCCTCGGCTTGAATCAAACGCTGTTAGATTCACCTCCTCCACATGTTCCCGGTGGGGATTTCCTCCCGAGGACGAGGAGGCAGTACTGCCTCCAGCAGCTGGGAATCGTACAATATAAAAACAATAAGAAAAATAATCAACAATATAAACAATATGAACCATAATCAACAATATTAAAAAATATGAACAATAATTGACCAATCATCGTTACTTTGGATAGTCACAGTATTCGTAACATGCGTCTCATAAACTACATCTCTAAGGCCTCTTAAAAAGTAAAAAAAAAAAAAAAAAAAAAGGTCAGTTTTTTACCGCCATTAGGCATATAGGGCTAGACCTATATTTTTATAGACCAAATGGCACAAGATGGGCAATGTGGTAAGAATCACGCTGGCTATCTCTAACTTCTCAGGACTGCACCTGGTACCCACTCAAGGCTAGGTCAACCTGGGAGTCAAGGTCATTTTTCCGCCAGAAAGCAAACCCACATGCGAGTGTCTAGTCGCTCTGCCACTGTGACTCCCTTGGCCTCTTCAGTTTTTCTTAATTTGTTTATTTACATTCCGAAATTCATTGCCATATAACAGCAGCACTGGTTCAACATAACATTTCAGTACACTTTCAGTCTGAGAGCGGTATTCTTCTTTCTCATTCACTCAAATATGTAAATGCATTATGCCCATCCGCAACACAACACGATATTTAGGTCTTTCGGCCGACACATCCGACCTCTGCTGGCATCTGTCGCCTGGGTTACCCTTACCAGGAAATTGGTTTTCAAAAACCACATCTCCGGTGTGTGTAAATGTTTTCACCCCCAAAAAATGTAATTAATTCAACCTATGACAATGACAGAAATTGGTCACCTGAGAGATGAGCAACACTGACTTACCTGTAACTGCTCCAGCCCGGAAAAATTGTTTTCCGGAAACAAGATTTTAAAGTTGATGATCAAATTTACCCTTTTCAAAGGGGTTTCTGTGGTGGGGCATACCCTCGCCGAGAACTACCTTCATCTTTCCTGAGGATAACAACATCAAAGATGTTTTCTGGGATATTTCAGTTCTTCTTCTTCGCCTTCTTTATCTTCTTTCTCTTCTGTCTTTCATCTTCCACAATAATTACTTTAGCCACACTGTGATAAGTGAAAAGCTGGAACGTGTGATATTGGAAAACTGTTGAATGTTATCTACAATAGTCTTCTTCTTCTTCTTCTTCTTTGTGTTCACCAGCTGAAAACTCCAGCAGAAAGTCACTGCTGTTTGTCCATCTCCTAAACTTTAGTCTCGGCCCAAAACCTCAGTGTTGCGTGCAAATCCATTTTACTGATCTGACTAATTTGTATGCAGACTGTTGGTTCCCTGCTTCTCAGGAAGACACCCAACACTTCGAAGGTTAAATCCCCAATTAGTTGACACTTGCAACATGTTTGTTCGGCAGCAGTGGGTCTATTCTTGTTTTTCCCCACTATGGGGCCTGGAACTCACACAGGGATTTACTAGTGGACCTAATGACCGACATGATATTATTAAACATTTTATATATACACACACACACACACACACATATATATATATATATATATGTGTGTGTGTGTGTGTATATAAAATGTTTATAAAATAACGTCTCCCTTTTTATATATATATATATATATATATATATATATATATATATATATATATATAAAGGGAGCCCCTCAATCCCCAACCCAATATATATTCTGACGAAAATGGGGGAGACTGGCTCAGACCCCCCCCCCCCCCCCCACCCCCCCCCCCCCCCCCCATTTTGTAAGGAACTAAGAGTTTAACAATGTATAGAAATTATCGTTTAAAGTATATGTTTGCATGTTTCATATTATTTCAACTATACTATTATATGTTTTGCTATTCAACACAATATTATTACTAACAGGCTGAATGGTAAATATAATAATATATTTCAAATAAAGTGAAACATGGTACCTCTGCCTAATGACCTTCTGAAATCTCTTTTCAAATCTCTGCCAAAGATACATGGTGCAATAGACAGCAGAACATCACACTAGTTTAATGAATCAAGTAACGAAAACTACTGAAGAGAATTAGGAAAATTAAAGATGTAAAATTAGTCCTGAAACTGGCGACAAACAGTGGTTTTACTGAAGGTATAGTCACAAACAGCGCCATATATATCTTAAGAACACTAGCAGACAGATAAAATTAAAGAAACATACGTATTTGAGCATTGTTGAAAGTAAAGTTTCTACTTACACAAGCCATAGGTATATAGTGTATCTATATTGTTTTTCTTCATACACCAATCTTTTCCATATATCAATCTTCTTTTTTTTTCCTGAATTCACCAGTTGTAAACTCCAGTGGAAATTCATGACTGTTCACCCAGTTCTCGACTTTAGTTTATCCATAACTTGAGTTTTGCATGCACATCCATTTTACAGATCTAACTTACTGATATGCAGACGGCTGGTTCCTTCCCTCTCTGGCAGATGCAATCCAACTTTGAAAGACAAAAACATTACAAAAATGGAAAAACAGAAACCACCTGGAGTAATGATTTCCCCGGGCGTGTTCTGTATTACCAGGTCCCGGCCGTCCAGGTGTTTGACAGTGAAACTGTAACCCACACAGCGCCTCCACCAGGGATATATCACGCTCCATGACAAGGTCGTTCCCCTTTCTGGTGAAGACGTCATGCTCCTCCTGCTGTAGAACTATGATAACGTCCCCTGGCTCCACTCCGGGCTGTTTGAAAAAAAATAGAAAGTTTACAGTTTATTTAAAAGGATCCATTTCACAGCCACAGAACAGCTAGCCAAGACCATACCACAAAGAATAAACTCCAAAACTTCAGGGACAATCCGTGTCTCTGTAAAGATAGCGCTTGTGAATAGCAGGCTATTCTGTAAAACAAACCCAGGGGTTTCCCAGCATCGGTTTCCCTCCGTGTGGGTTCCCGGGCCCCTTTGTGGGGGAAAGAAGCCTCCCCAACAAGCATGTCCTAAGAGTCGACTAACAGACAGTTTCCTTCAAAGTCAAGAGTGCATGTGCCTGACAGGTAAGGAACCAACAGTCTGCATACAAATAAGTCCGATCTGTAAAACAGATTTGCACACAACACGCGGATTCTAGAACAAGCCTACAGTCCAGAGGTGGGTGAACAACCAGAACTTTTCACCAGAGTTTACAGCTGGTAAACGTGAAGAAGAGGAAGAGAGCTAAAGCTTGACCGCCTAACCACGGAGACAAGTAATCTGTAATCATCATCTTTTGTGTTAATCCAAAGATGTGAATGTGTTTGTGCCTATTTAATATGTCTGGGATATCAGCCTTTTTCAGCCAACACATCTGATTTCTGCACGCACTGGTTGCCTGGGTTAGCCTTCTTGGTTAGTTTCATGGGACACTGTAGCTTCATTGCTGGGCAGTCAACTCTATTTCCTTGTTCACAGGTGGTGCTCCCTAAATTAAACAGATCTGTTAAATGGATGTGCACGCACAACTAACGTTCTTGATCAAGACCAAAATCCAGGAGTGGACAACAGTGAAGAACTTTCTATCCAATAACTTATTCAGACTACTGTCTTGACATCGACCTGGCTGCCATGAAATACAAAGATAAGAGATATTGTGTATTTGTGTAGTATTGTCTAATCGTATGTGCTGAAGAAGGCTTCACAGCTGCTTGTTCACGTTTTGTTTGTGTTTGCGAAGCTCACTGACATACTTTTTGTTCAGTTTTATATCTTTTCCTGATATCCAAGAACTGAAAACATTTGCTTCAGATGTTCAAAACTGGAAGAAAAGAGACACTGGCCTAAACAAGACTGAAATGAAGGAGTTTCACAAGAAGAGGAGAACTGGCCATTCACAACGGAAGAAATTTCACATTCACTGGCTACACTCCAAGAAAACCTGAAGACAGTATACTAGAAGTCCTATCAGTGGAATCCACACGGTAAATGATAAGGGAAAACCTAAATCCACACAGGGAAGAGAAGCTGAGACGAGAGTGATACTATGGGAAAGACACACAGGGAGCTGCAGGAGATGGGACAAGATAAGAAAAGCTGGTATGAGTTGTCTGCAAACATGTTTTGTTACTGATAAAGGAAAGTGAAGAAGAGGAGGAGGAGAAAATGAAAAGGAGATGGGAGAGGAAGGAGAAGACAAAGAAACAAGAATATGCCTGTATCATTCGACTCAGGGCCTATGTTTCATTAGGGATAAATGGCGGAACAATAAGTGGAGGAAGAGAGGAGGCAGAAAGAAGAAGAAGAAGGAGAAGGAGGAGGAGCAGCAGCAGGAAAAAAAAAGAAGAGAAGGAGGAAGAGAAAAAGAAGAAGAGGAGGAAGAAGCAGCAACAGAAGAAGAAGAAGAAAAAAAAAGAAGAAGAAGAAGAAGAAGAAGAAGAAGAAGAAGAAGAAGAAGAAGAAGAAGAAGAAGAAGAAGAAGAAGAAGAAGAAGAAGAAGAGACGACGACGACGACGACGACGACGAAGAAGAAGAAGAAGAAGAGAAGAAGAAGAAGAAGAAGAAGAAGAAGAAGAAGACAGAAGAAGAAGAAGAAGAAGAAGAAGAAGAAGAAGAAGAAGAGAAGAAGAAGAAGAAGAAGAAGAAGAAGAAGAAGAAGAATAAGAAGAAGAAGAAGAAGAAGAAATAAGAATAAGGAATAAGAAGAAGAAGAAGAAGAAGAAGAAGAAGAAGAAGAAGAAGAAGAAGACAAGAAGAAGAAGAAAGAGAAGAAGAAGAAGAAGAAGAAGCTAAAGAAGAAGAAGAAGAAGAAGAAGCAGACGAAGAAGAAGAGAAAGAGAAGAAGAAGAAGAAGAAGAAGAAGAAGAATAAGTACGAAGAAGAAGAAAGAAGAAGAATACGAAGCATACAGAAGCCTAGAAAAGAAGAAGAAGAAGAAGAAGAAGAAGAAGAAAGAAGAAGAAAAGACTCAGAAGAATAAGAAGAAGAAGGCGAAGAACGAAGAAAGAAGAAGAAGAAGAAGAAGAGAGAAGAAGAAGAGAAGAAGAAGAAGAAGAAGAAGTAAGAAGAAGAAGAAGAAGAAGAAGAAAAGAAGAAGAAGAAGAAGAAGAAGAAGAAGAAGAAGAAGAAGAGAAGAAGAAGAAGTGAAGAAGAAGACAAGAAGAAGAAATAAGAAGAAGAAGAAGAAGAAGAAGATGAAGAAGAAGAAGAAGAAGAAGAAGAAGAAGAAGAAGAAGAAGAAGAAGAAGAAGAAGAAGCAGAAGAAGAAGCAGATAAAGAAGAAACAGAAGCAGGGGATGTCCCAATACCTGCTGGTCTCCTTCTCCCCGGAAGGGTATCCGCTGTCCACTTCTCATGCCTTTATCCAAGTGAACATCAAGTATCTTTGTTTCCTTGCACACTTTCCTGCCTCGGCATTCACTACAACTGTCCTTCTCCCTGATAACCTCCCCTGTAAAATACAATGCAGATAAGACATGTACATGGAGCAAAACTACAGATAAAACAGTATATATACACAGGCGTCAAAAAAAAAAAGGTTCATTTTTAATATCCTACCTCAGATGATGTCATAGGACAGTCCAACATTTTAGAGGGTGGTAAGAATGGGTTTCCCGGCTTTCTGATGCTTTTAACGAGACCAAAACATCTAGAACTGGGCCTAACCCTAAGCAACCCACTATAGAGTGCAGCCTAGGTCCCATGGCCTACCTACCACCATCTGAAATATTAGACTGTCCCCTGATCTGTGGATTTCCCCTGTTTGGGGTCGGATATTAATAAAAAAAAACGTATAAATAATAATGGCCCACCAGTGAAATACGTTACCATTTTTACAGAGGCTACTTGTTTTAAAACATCATCATTATGTGACATATTCTGCTATATTCTAAAAAAATAAATTATGGGAGCTAACTCTATAAAATACCTCAAAACTCTACGACATGGCCATCGGCTGGTAAGAGGCGCCATAACCTCTCCCCCTGCTGCCTTGCAGGGTAAGTCTCTTTAGACAAAGGCTATTGGAGTCAAACCATAAACAAACAGGCGGAAGGTAAGGGGAAACCACCGCTGTATTATCCCTAGTAAATCATGCCTAAAAACATAACGAATTCAGATAACAACGTGAATGGGGAAGGAGGGATAGAGGAAGACAAGGAGAGAAGATTCTTGACAGTTTTGTTTCATGGCATGGAGCTGTGTCGGCACACAAACTGATACATGCTGCAGGAGATAGCAGATTGTGGAGAGGCATGATCGCCCACGCCAGTCAGCAAGGCACCTGATGATGATGATGATGTGTCGTATGATGGTTATGAAAACTATCTGGAGGCTAATGGGAATCACTCTGAGCACCTGTAGTCACTTCATACATCATATGTAACTTATGTGCAGCTCTTTGTATTTGAATAAATTTAGTATCAAAATGTTTATACAGGTTGTTAAACTCATAGCAATGCTGTAATATATTCAAAGACCATTAATAACGTACATGTAGATTCATTTCACTGCTGGGCGGCTGCTGGGATGAAATTTTGTTGGCTACTTCTGTATTAAACATTGATCGGCACTCTTAGAAAGATGTAGAAAGATAGAAGGACACATTATACAACATGAAAATCGAAAGCTACAGTTACCATGTTAGGAATCGAACCTGTCACTTCTAAATGATGACCGCGCCTCCCTGCAGGAACAAGTGTACTAAGACACATGACCATCTAGTTAAAAGGTTAGTTGCATGTCCTTCACAGGACATTGCAATTCCCACCCTGGCATGTGTGTGTGGCTGTTGTGGTTTTCTAGGCAAGTTAAAGTTCTTCTTCTTCTCTGTTCAGCAGCTGTAAGCTCCGATAGAAAGTCCTGGTTGTTTGTCCATTTGGACTTTGGCATAGTTTTGGGGCCTAAGTTTTGCGTGAACATGCATTTTATTGGCTTATTTTTGTGCTCTTTTCCGCTCAATCAGATGCCTCCGACTTCGAAAGAAGCTGCTAATTAGTCGACTCCTACCACATGCTTGTTGCATAGGCCGTTGGGTCTATTCTTGTTTTCCCCATAATTGGACCCCGGAACACGTTTTCCCCATAATGGGACCCGGGAACCCAAAGAGAGAGGATAGAGTTCATCTCAAACTACTGAAATAGCAAAATAAGTTACAGAAATTCATATTAACTATTCATAAGTTGAAGTCTAAACCTGACATTAAACAGCAACATTTGCTAGGCAAATAAACTGTGCAGTCTCATGCTTGTGTCTACATTATTTTAATTTACAAGACCACGATATTTAAAATTTGGTTTAAAAGGTCACCTTCACCATGACAGTCTGAACATGTAGTGTGCAGCTGCTGTACCATCCCCGGTCCTAACTGCCGCATCTGTATCTGAATACCACGACCGTTACATTTTCTGCATGGCTGAGTGGCACCATGTTTTCCTCCAAGGCTGCAAAAATCGTAAGTTAAAAAAAAAGTCTTCAATCTCATGGACTGATTCTATAACACAGTCAGGGTTTGATAAATTTATCATAAGTCAGTATTGTTTATTACAAGACTTAAGGCTGAAACAGCAAATAAATGGATGATTGCTGACTCTCTATTTCTGAAACCGCAGTCTAAAGGTTCCGTTGCCCAGCTATTGAGATAAGAGCTTGGTGTGACACTGTGAGCTGTGAAATACATGTGGCATTTTTTTTTTGTGCCCACATTGCTGACTGCACTAAAATGACGGGTGGTTGATTGAGCTCAGAATGGCATGTACTTTTGCATGTGCAATTGGATTCATGACTGACCGTCTGCGCCAAAAATATGCTGCAATTCTGGCGTAGCTGTCTTATGCATTTTTAATCTGCATGTGCAAGCTTCAAGATTTTGCTGAAAAATCCTGTTCTGTGCTCGCTGATCACTAATAACATGTGAACACTGTGACCAGAAAGCTTTAACCAGCACATTACATGAATAGACAATGTTACAATTACAAAATTTTAAAAATGACAAAATCCCCTTATCTGAAGTATCTCATAGAGAAACTCACATCCTGGTTTGGCCAGTTGAAGCTCTAGCATACATGCGAGCACAGGAAATAAATACTAGCCAGAAAAGGAAAAAAAAAACTGTGGCCGGTAATAGCCGTAAATCAAAAATTTTAGATAAAGCTTTGTTGGACGTTAAGTCCTTTGGGTGAGGTGGAGCCCAGTAGATAGATTTGTTTCATGTCTTGTAGTTAGATCAGGGACAAACAAACAAACCTACAAAGAATGTCTGTTGAAACCGGATGTAATGAGCCACAGGTTTGATGAAAATGATTTAAGAATCAACATCACAGCACACTGGGCATTCCCACAGATGCTCCGTCTTCCACAGCAAAGGTGTAGATGCTGTTCCCGTAGCACACTGATCAAACACATTGTTCTCTCCCTTTCGTACATCCGTCCTTCTTGGATCCACACCTAATACATCGTTCGGACATTCTTATACATGTTATTTTATCTAACCTTGTGCTCAATGTCGGCATTCGTTCATTAATGGTCTTCAGAATACCTGCCTTGTCCAGTAGTAGCTATCGTTTTCTGAAACAGTGCAAAGGTAATCATTCCATAACAAAAGAGCAACTACTCACCCATGACATTTCCTGCATACAATGGTTTTACTGAGCTGAAGCTTGCAGGTTTTGCCAATGTACAGATCTTCTAATGAAACCCTGATGCCAGCAAGAGAAGACAACAATGGATTACATCAAGTCACAGCTAATCATATTTATAAAACAGTTCACTCTAGTTAGTTAGTTGTCAGTGGTGCTTTATTAATAGCCTACCCCAAACAGAGGAAACCCACAGGTCACGGGACAATCTAATATTTCAGGGGGTGGTAGATAGGCTGCATGCAGTCGTGGGACCTAGGCTGCATTCAGTCGTGGGATCTAGGCTGCACTCTCTCGTGAGACGTAAGTGGGTTGGGGTTAGGGCCAGTTCTTGATGTTTTGGGGTCTTTAAAAGCATCAGAAAGCGGGGAAACCTAGTCTTACCACCCTCTAAAATGTTGGACTGTCCTGTGACGTCATCTGGGGTAGGATATTAATAAAGAACCAAGTCAGTTAGTTAGACGACAGATTATCCTCACTGCACACTGAACAATTCAGTCCATAAGTGCTCAGATCCCCTCCTCAGTAAATCCCACAGCGTGTAGTGGCTGACGACACCAGTCCTGTGTTGGTTTCTTATTCTACTTTGGCTTCCTTCATAGTCCTCTTGTCTGGCCACACCACTTTGAACATGTTGTTCTTGCAGTCTGATCTAATGATGTTAATGGCAAAGTCGAGAAGATGGACTTCAATGCACTGTGTTTGATCCTACATGGCTTGCTTCTCAGGTACTCTGTAGTTCCAGTGACAATCCCTAGGAATCTCCTCATCTCTCTGTGACATGAAGCTGCGATCTTCTAAGTTGACTTGAGTTGAGTCAAGAATTTACATCACAGCACTCGGGGCATTCCCATGTGTGCTCTGTCCCCATCTTCCGCAGTCAGTGCAGAGTTCCAGTACTGATGGTACCGATCTTCTGAGCGAATGGTAAACCACCTAGCTACAGAGAAGTACCTGTGCAGTGTTTAGGATGCAAAGATATGATTATATTTACTTAAAATAGCATTTGGGTGGGAAAGGGCGGAGGGGACTCCCCCTACCCCCCCCCCCTTTTTTTGTTGTTGAAATTTTGTTTTTTTTTCAGTCATTGTTACATCATAATACTTATTTAGTCTTTAGTAAATGAGGTCATGGTATGAGTTTCCATAAAAATTATCAATGCTCATCATCAGGTGCCTTGCCAACTGGTTAAAGGCACACTAACAACAAATAAATGCAGAAGCGAGCTAGAGAATAAAGTTAAAAATATAGGGAGGACATAGGGTGAGCTGCATGCAACTACAAAGGACAGGACGACTTGGCATAAGTTGGTTGGTAGTCTATGCTCCACTGAGGACTAAAGGGAAGAAACTTAAGAAGGGTCAACCCCAAAGGCATACTGCTAACCTTTGTTAGTGATTCTTCCTTTTCCATGTTTGCAAGTTGTGTTCTGGTTTACAGCAAAGCTATGACTAGCTTTCAACATAGTACATCTGGTTTTAGCAAACTCCCAATTAGTCGTCTTTTATAACATGCCTGTTAGGAGGCCGTGGGTAATTTCAACCCCTCCCCCCTCCCCCACGCCCTTATTTGTCAGATTTAAAAAAAAAATCAAGGCACAGGAATCCACAAAGGGATGTTGCAGAGTGTACCGGGAACACTGCCCTGTCAAACAAGAAATACCAGCCACTGAGAGACTGTAGCTTCAATGTTGAACACACATTTTCACAAATTCAAACTGCCGGCAAACCTGAGTGGATGAAGTGTATCCTCGCCTCTTCTCCGTCTCATGCCTCCCATTGGCTCCATGCCAAAACCCCGGAAGCCACCACCAAAGAATCCTCCAAGCCCCCCAAAGATGTCATCAAACATGCTGCCGCCAAAGCCCCCGAACCCACCACCTGCAAAATACCAAAAGGAATGAGTCCTTGCTGACAGTATTTACTACTGAGGAGACATGAATAAGCAAAGTAGTTACTCAAACCAAATTTTCCCCCGTTGTAAATGTGAATAAAGCAGGCACAAACAACAGACTGCACAATTGATTGCCTGGCAACCTTTGCACGTCAGCCAATGGCAGAACGCTAAGATTTCTTGAAGCCGCCTCGATTTGTTACCTGCACTCTGAACTCTGTAAACCAAACAGACATGATTCTGATACTGCAGCTGCCTGGGTAAAACAGACAGTTGCATTTGAATGTTGTTGAATCTGCACTTCAGTTAAACAGAATTTACTTGCTTCATTTATGTAATTTTTACTGTAGTATGCACCTGACAAGATACAACCAAATATGCCAGGCAATAAATTGTGTAAGCAATTGTTTGTGTCTTCTTTGTTCAAAGTAGTTACTATTAGTTATTAGTGAGGACTAGCATCATAGCACTCCACGCAGATCCACAGGTGCTCTGATCTCCTCCTCAACAGCCCCATAAGATCACTGATCAGGCCCGTTCTGTGTTGATTAACCAGACACCCTTCTGCCCTTGGTGATATGTTATTCATGTCTGGCAGCTCCAGGCTGCACCCCAACGTCTACCAATCTGGACAAGGAGACTGAGTCCTGCTTGTTGTCGTGATATTCTTTACGATATGCCGCATGCTTGGCATTAATAACGTCAATCCTGTCCAGTGCCAGGCCTGCGTGGTAACCGGCTTATCTGCTAGATTATCTACATGTTCATTGTCTTGAACATAAATATCGAAGATAAAGATCACGCAAGTTATTTGTGAAGCAAAGTAGGAAAAGTACACGAAAATGTGCCGCAAGACATTTGCCTCGCATTCTGAAGGTCGTGGGCTTGTCTCACGGCTGCCTTGTCTGGTTCACGAGTACAGTTTTTACAGATATCCTTAGGGATTGCTACCAGAGCTACAGAGTTTGTGCTTGGTGTGGCGCTCTTGGCATGTGACCGAACCATATGGGATCAAACCTGGTGAAATGAAGGTGATTTTCTGGATTTTCTCATTTACTGTAATTAGGAAAGAAAAATCTAAGTCTGAAGAGTGGAGAAATAAAAGAAAAGGTGATGATAGCTTCTAGCGGATCTACACTGTGCTGATACTGCTTGTTGGATGTAAAGTTGGTAGGTCAGTGAGCCAACTGTTTAGTTAGTTGTTGTTCTTCTTTGTTCACCAGCTGTAGGCTCCGCCATAAAGACCTGGTTATTTTGTGGGCACATCCGTTTTACTGGCTTATTTGTGGGCAATTAGTTGTTATTTCCTGCTCCGGTAGACGCACTCTGACTTCAAAGGAAGCCCCCCACCCATTTAGTCGACTCCTACGACATGCTTGTTAGGGAGGCAGTGGATCCATTCTTGTTTATCCCACAATGGGGTCCTGGAACCCACACAGGGAGTTTAGTTAGCGAAGCTGAGTTAAGAAAAGATATTACAGCACTCATGTCATTCCCACAACTGCTCCAGCCCTATCTTGATTAGCCAGTGCAAAGTTCGATTTCGGCACCAGTGGGTGACATGGTTACCACCACACAGGCCACCTTTGCTCTCCAGGACTTTACCTGATACCGATATTATGCTGGGCCAACCTCAGCCAAGGTCACGTTTGAAACTCAATGCGGATTCAATTCCAAAATCGACAGGAAGCAGACAAGCATTCAATATGATAGCCAATTATACTTTACAAGTGAACACTTAACATAACACTTTAGTGCATTTCAGCTAATCCTGAACTTGCCCTTTGCAAGTAAAACAGGCCATCTATCTATCAACAACAACTCAGTTCAACCAAACATCTAAATTAGTGGTTCTCAACCTGTGGGTCGCAACCCCTTCATGCCTACGGCCATAAAAAAACACATATTTGCTGAAGTTATGATATACCAACGAAAATAATTTTATGGTTGGGGGTCGTGGCATTAGGAAGGTTGAGAACCACTGATCTAAATGGACACATCTAACAAACTTACCTGGGCCACCTCCGGATTCTCTAACTGCTTCCAGTCCATACCTATCATAGAGCTGACGCTTTTCTGGGTTGGACAGCACCTCATAAGCAAAGCTGATTTCTTTAAACTGTGAATGGCATGAATATGAGTTCACATTAGAAGGGAAATGTATCATTACAGCCCTCCGCATTATAAGAGCCAAAACAGCACAGTAAACTGACCCTGGCTTTCCCTCCCCCCCTCCAGTGTGGGTTCAAGGGCCCCATTTTGGGGCCTGTATGCCATCTTGGTGCCCATAGCGACGCCGCTGATCTGGTTGAAGTAGTGGCCATTAAAAGAGTTTAGAGTCAGCACTAGCTCAGCCAGACGTATCAAAGGGTCAGTGGCTATAGCAGGACTGACTCTACGATCTAGAAAGAACCACAAAGCCTGGAGGCCATCTGAGTGTGGAACAGAGGGGCAAGCATGAAGTCCATTGCATCTGACCATCACAGGTGGAGGCAGCTGCTCAGATAGTCAATAGCAACTGATGACACCCAGTGTAACGGGACAATGATGATAATGAAGTTGGATGTGCTGGTAGAAAGGCACACATGTCACAGTTCAGCTGAAAACAAGAAAATATTGAATGAAAAAAAGAATAGGAGAAATCAGATTGAATGTTGAATTAAGAATCAACATCACAGCACTCGAGACACTCCCATAAGTGCTCAGTCCCCATGTTCAAAGCAAACAAAGAGTTCCAATTCTGATTGTACCAGTAACCGTCTTTTGTATATCCGTCTCATCCTTTTTCTGAATGTTGTGCGACGGCCAGATAACCTGGTAACTCTTTGCAGCGCCATTCTCCTTAGACCGTCCGCATTCACAATATCTAACTTGTCATACATCAATTCACCACCAATTGGTGCAGAGCCAGTCTGTCTGCCTGCTCATTTCCCAACACACCGGCATGACCTGGAGAAAATATCCAAAGCATGTTAACTACCCAGGACCTCTGAAGTGATGCTTGCAACTCTGCATGAAGCATGCCTGTTTTCACCTTTCTCAACATGCTCTGTAAGTCAGTTGGGAGAACTTGAAGGAGCAGATGTGAGAGAGCTGCGGCGGTGTAATGGCTAGACACTCAGCCACAAGATTCCATGTTTAAATCAGCATCAAGAAAATTATTTGTCAAAACAGAATGTGGCTCCCAGGTTGACCCTGCCTTAAACAGATACCAGACAATATCCTGGGAAACCAAAGTGGTCAGCACGATACTGACCACATGGTGTCAAATGGTCTATGAAAAAAATATAGATCTAGAGACTCATGCACACTCCAATCCAGTCAGACTACAAGTTTCTACATAACCGTCCACTGCGCCAATATAGCTGTGCCATGTGAGTGAATGGGATTGCTGGGATCTGTACCTGGGGTTGGGGGATGGGGGGGCTCTCATACAAATAGTGGCAGAGTCACCAGGTGTTAATCACCCAGTATGCAATCTAGAGGGGTTTATCTTCACACACACACTCACTGCATGCCTGATTTGACACAGGAGTGAAAAGGGTCCTGTGTTTTTAAAAATCAATTATTGCAGAAGACATAGAAAGAAACGTGCAAGAAAAGTGTTTATTTGAAAAACTCAAATATGTACTCTTCAGATGTGCATTCATTCACAGATATTTAGCATTCATTGGATATTTTCTACAGGATATGCAGGTGCATTGAGATATGAACAGGTAGATTGACTGGCTGGCTGTGCACTACTGGGTGATAAACTGTTGCCTGACAAGCTAGATGTGGTCAAGGCCCTATGAAGCAAGTCAACAAGGTGGCAGCACAAACAAATCACTGTGTTCTGGAGAGTGAGGAGTAACCAGGAAATCTGGCTGGTACTCAACTGTCAGAGACAAATAATGAAAGATTATTGTTACTGGCACTATCAAGAAGAGAAACTAGATTATTATGGGCTGGAGAGAATGATGCACCTGGGTGTGACCAGAGGGTTCGGTCAGCACACTACGTTCAGAGGAAAGGTAAGATGGACATACAACCAGGCTACGACTGGCACCATTAGTATTGGAACTCTGCACTGGCTGTGGAGGATGGGGACGGAGCGCATATGGGAATGTCCCGAGTCCTGTGACGTCATTCTTGACTCAACTCAACTAGTACTATCAGCATTGGAACTCTGCTGGCTGCTGAAGATGGAGATGGGGCACTTACTCGAACATCCTGAGTGTTGTGATACCAGTTCTTAATTCAGTTCAAATAGAATACATATTTAAATTTACAGGAATCTCACCTTTTCACCTGTATGTGGGTTCTTATCTGGGTGAAACTCTTTTGCCAACTTTCTGTAAGCCTGATGAATAAACAAAAAGTACAATATAAGTAATACAAACAAAATGGGCATGTGATTAGCCTAACACTGCCTTGGTAAACAACAATCTAAGTGGTCTGTCTGTTTCAGTTAAAATGATTCAGTTTTTATGTTGCAATGGGTGGCACCTTTCCAGATAATAGTGTTACAGGAAAGCATCCATGGCGATGGTGAGTGTAACTAGCAAGACCGGCTAACATTAAGAAGTCGGCAAAACTTCAAACGGCGACCCTAAGAGATGCAATCTATTTTAAGTTAGTAATACTTTATACGCGCGGCGTCCGTGGCTAAGGCGTTGCGAGTCCGACTCGTAAGCCAGCATACCGCGATCGAAACCTACTGCAGGCTGCGTGGATTTGTCGTGGTATGGGACGTCGCAGGTCGACCCAGCCTAAAATGGGTACCAGGATGGGCTGTCCTGGGAAAGTAAAGACAGCCGGCGTAATGCTGACCACATTACCCACCGAGTGCTGATGGTCTGTAAAAATATGGGACGCTCTGCCCATATGCCCGATGCGCCGAAAGGCGTGAAAAGGGATCTTTACTTTACTTTAATACTTTATACTTTATATAAATGATGATGACAACAATGGTCCTGAAATCCTGTGCTGTAAGTGGGAAGGGCTACCTGGCAATACTTCAAGCGGCGACCCTAAGGGACGCCTTCCTTTTTTTTGGGTGTGTGTGGGGATGGGGGGTAGGGGGCGACCATAAGTTCACATAACAAAGTTCTGTAATATTAAATATTGCTTCAGGTTTGGGTTAGCCCAACTCTATTCAATGCTAACTACTACTATTCTTCTTTTTCTTCTTCTTCTTTTCCACCATTTACTTCAGCAAGGTGCTGGGGGGAGATGTAAGGATAAATATTTTCTACTATTCCATTTATTTATCTTCAAAACTGTAGTTATGTATAAATCTACTCGATAATAACTGTTACAAACGACCAGCCACGCGAGCCTCACAAAAATGGGAATGCCTGTTTCAGCTGCATGGCCTTACATCAGGAGCTGCTCGTTGTCTCTTCTAACAATGTATCTTTTCTTTAATAGTGAAGGAAAATAGTATGTCTACTAAAAACTAGTAATAAAAAATAATATAAATAATAATAAAATTGATGTAGTGTAATACTAATTTAAATTCCAATGTTAAATCAGTACTGGAATGGGGACCGTGTTAGCGCAGTCGATAGGAGACTCACTTTCAAATCCAGTATTAAAAAATAATTTAAATAATGATATGTTATATGGCTCTAAAACCTGGAGCAAAACTAAAAGAGCTGAAGCCTTATTACAGGTTTTCAAAAACAAGAGTCTTACAACGAATCTTTGGACCCATCAAAGATGCAAACAGCGGGGAATGGCGAGTGAGAAGCAACAACGAAATTCATAATCTGTTTAAATCACCCCTCATCACTGGCATTATGAGAGCTAATAGACTTAAATGGTTGGGGCATACTGAAAGAATGTCAGATGACAGAGAAGTAAAAACTGTATACACAAGGGAGATGAGGCAGACAAAGAAGAACATGGAGAAATAATATTCAGACAGACCTGCAAACACTTGGTGTCACCAACTGGAAAGAGAAGGCCAACCAGAGAGATGCTCCCCCCAGAGGCCATTACCTTGTAGTGGTGGGGGAGCTTGAGAGCCTCAATGATCTAATGAGCTATGCCGGCGGGAACGTATGTTCCTGGCAGGGTCAACCAAGCCGGACAGGTCATTGGTGAGGGGCCAGACTAAAGATGGCCTCCCGGTCCTCCAGGCTCAGGGGTTGGGCGCAGTGTTGACAGCTCTGCCCTGTAAAAAATCTACAACGTTACTGAAACTTCAAGAGGAAATAAGTGCTCTAAACGTCCGGTTGTCTTGGGACAGAGCCCCACATGGAAAACTGCACTGAAGATTGCACAGGGCAGAAAAGCATGGAAAGTCCTCTCTGAAGCCTCATGTGCCACTAGGCACAAAGAGAACTGATGATGATGAACCAGAGAGATGAAGGGAGGCGGGGGTGATATCTGCAGCAATGAACCTCAAGGGCTCAGAATGCTGAAGAAGAAGAAGAAGTATAAATAATAATAATAATGGGCTCTTTTTTGAATAACGGTCCCAAATGAACTACGCAGAAAGTGAACCCAAACAGAGCCTCATTATGTCCTACCCTACAAACATTTAAAACGTGTAACTCTGAAAAAATTAGGGACGAGAGCTGTAAGGAAAAGGGCAAAGCCTACTACTTACCGAAAAGTAAATCCTTTATATGTGAAAATTGTAGCACAGAAGTTGCAAATACTGCGCGAATATCTGTTCTGTCTCGCTGTCCTCCATTGTAACTCAGCACGGCTTGTCCGCGATTCTCGTTCCGGGCGAGACATGATGTAAATGCGCGGTTTAATGTACGCACATGTCGCCTCGTGACAAGGTCAAACCAGTAGCCGCCACGATGGCGCTCCACTATTCCGACCACCACTTGACCGTGGCGAATGCGAGCACGCTGGTACTTCCGACAGAAGAAGTAGCTCCTGTAAATTGTAGACTTTATTCTCCGGCGACTATAGTGCCACCTCCGAGAGTATCCCCAGCGCCGCTACGCGCGGCGCGGAAGGGGCTAAACTAGATGGCTGGGACTCACGGGCAAATGCATTCAAGGAAGCTGCAGGAGCTGCGGTAGCTGCTGCTCGCGAGTCCTAGCCATCTAGTTTAGCCCCTTCCGCGCCGCGCGTAGCGGCATGGGGGATACTCTCAGAGGTGGCACTATAGTAGGTGAAAAGCGGTCCGCAACTTACATATAACTCGGGCCCTGCCATAGGATAGCACTATCGAGAGTATTCTCGCGTGCCGGTAATTTTTTTTGTCCGTAGTTAATACTAGTTTTGCCGCCGTGTAATCACCGTAAAGATATCCGTTGTGTTTCGCAAAAAAAAATGTCGTGCGCAATATGCTATGCAGTGTAACTGTAATAGCAATACTAATTTTAATTTTAAATCAGTACTTGTGTGAGCAGCAGAAACATGGAGAACTAAAACAATTACCAACAAACTACCTTCGTCAATTGGTGCCTGCACAAAATAGAGGAAATTAAATTATATGATAGAATCACTAATTTAGAGCTTTGGGAGACCAAGAGGTGAATAACAGCTAGCGCTAGAGAGGAGACAAGAAAACCTGATCTGCACAGGAACCCAGTCCGAGACTCACCACACAGATATAGAAATAAAAGCACCACACTGACAGACCGCAAACATGCAGAAGGGAGTAAAGGGTGAAGTAAAATAGATGTGGAAGACATGGGGTGAGCTGCATAGCTGAGCAGAGCTAGCTAGCAGTCGTCAGTGTGAGTGTAAAAATACGTAATTTGGAAAAATATTATATTATAAACACAATAAGTAAAATATGTTGAAACATCAATCCCTAAAAGGTATCTGGTAGTCCAAAATATCAGCCGCCAATGAAGTACCTTCTTCAAGTCGTGAATTGTTGCATGTCTACTGACTCCGAGCAGCTCATACAAAGTGTTATCGGCCATCTTACTTCTGCTTCTACCAACAATGACGCATGCGCTTTGTTTTGACAGATCTATAGGTGACTTCCGCCTCTATATGCGTCAATCATCATCGTCGTCAACTTTTACTTAAGCGACGTGGGGAGGAACAGTTTGTGATTCACAGCTCCATGATCATCACACCTGCTTATTAGCGCTCAACGACTGTAAACTCCGGCAGAAAGTCCTGGTTGTTCGTCCAATTTCGGAATTTGATCTGTTCCAGAATTTGAGTTTTTGCGTGCACATCCGTTTTACAAATCTGGCTTATTTGCATGCAGACAGATTGATTCCTCGTAGATGCATTCCCGCTTCGAAGGAAACACCCATAATTAGTTGCCTCTTACGGCATGCATATTAGGGGCATTTAATCTGTTCTTCTTTCCCTCATAATAGGGCCACTGAATTCACACGGGGAAGGTGTAAGTATACTGTTTGTAATCTAGCTCTTTGCCTTTCAATAATTCTTAGGTTGTGATGTCTTAACAATCAGGTTTTAGGCCAAATAGCATCAGTTTTGAAATAACAGCATGTGAACATGAACACTAAATGTACAATGTTCAAAACAGTATTCTAACCAACGCTATGCTATCAATGTCAAACATGAACACTGTCTTTAAAGGACGGGGGGGGGGGGGGGGGGGTGTAGTCACGAAAGAAATAAAATGTTGACGTACTACGCTATGTGTAACTAGGAAAGATCGACCCAGAAACGATCATATCAGGAGGAGAGTAGGCACAGACCCAATAATGAACCTTTTAGGTAGACAGCAAATCAAACGGTTTGATCATGTAACAAGATTGACACCAGACAGAGCACCACGGAGAGCAGTGTTAAACAGCTACAACATTAGCAAATCCAGAGGTCGACCACGCAGAACATGGACCGCACTGAAAAGTACTTTAAATCCATACAGAAGGCCCGTTCTATAAATCTCTTCCTGTTCTGACGCCACGAGCCATTGCAGTAGTAGAGAAAATAAATAAGAGGAAGATGAAGAAAGAACAGCGGCGACGGCGTCTTCTGCGTAGCACACACAGAGGCTCGCATTGCATGCCACTTCAAAACCTGACGAGGAAAGGAAATACAGGCTCTAGAGAACAGAAGAATAACCGTGGCATTTGGGTTACGTGCGCTTGTTTTTCTTTTTGTAAATATTGTTTCCAATTCAAAATCTATTCTGTATCTGAGTTTAAGATTTAAACGTGTATCATAGGGGGTTCTCGTCACGGGCGAGCTCACAGCGGCTCACATACCTTTTTATTTCTTCTTTCTTTGTCCACGGCCACCGTGCTTTGTCGTAATGCTTTTGTAGCAAAGCGTTGCAGAGAGGAGTTGGTCTATATGTTGTTTCCTAATCACAGACATCAGAAGGATACAGACATCATTTTTCGGCCATGTTATGAGAAGAGGGAAAATGAAACATGTTGTGACCACTGAAAAGATATGTGGAAGGAGATATAGAGAAAGACAAAGAGAGATTCTTGACAGTCTTGTTGAGGGCGGTTTGTCAGCACACGAACATGCTGCAGGAGATCGCAAATTGTGGACATGCATGATCGCCGCCAGTCGGCAAGGCGATGATGATGTAGTTTGTGCTAATGTCGTGTTGTGTTTCTATAGTGTCTCTTTCACTCCCTCCACCCATTTGCTTGATCGACCTCTTGTTCTGTAGCCTACTGTTCTCGTGTAGTACGTCACTCCCTCCACAAATATGCTTGATCGGCCTCTTGTTCTGTAGCCTACTGTTCTCATGTAGTACGTCCCTCCCTCCACCCATATGCTTGATCGGCCTCTTGTTCTGTAGCCTACTGTTCTCATGTAGTACGTCACTCCCTCCACCCATATGCTTGATCGGCCTCTTGTTCTGTAGCCTACTGTTCTCGTGTAGTACGTCCCTCCCTCCACCCATATGCTTGATCGGCCTCTTGTTCTGTAGCCTACTGTTCTCATGTAGTACGTCACTCCCTCCACCCATATGCTTGATCGGCCTCTTGTTCTGTAGCCTACTGTTCTCGTGTAGTACGTCACTCTCTCCACCCATATGCTTGATCGGCCTCTTGTTCTGTAGCCTACTGTTCTCATGTAGTACGTCCCTCCCTCCACCCATATGCTTGATCGGCCTCTTGTTCTGTAGCCTACTGTTCTCGTGTAGTACGTCCCTCCCTCCACCCATATGCTTGATCGGCCTCTTGTTCTGTAGCCTACTGTTCTCCTGTAGTACGTCACTCCCTCCACCCATATGCTTGATCGGCCTCTTGTTCTGTAGCCTACTGTTCTCGTGTAGTACGTCACTCTCTCCACCCATATGCTTGATCGGCCTCTTGTTCTGTAGCCTACTGTTCTCGTGTAGTACGTCACTCTCTCCACCCATATGCTTGATCGGCCTCTTGTTTTGTAGCCTACTGTTCTCGTGTAGTACGTCACTCTCTCCACCCATATGCTTGATCGGCCTCTTGTTCTGTAGCCTACTGTTCTCGTGTTGTACGTTCTAGCTGCTGGCTGACTGAATTCCACCTTGACCAGATGACCAAACCATTTCATTCTTTGTTGTTCTATGAAATAATTAACCTGTACTGTGCCTACTATTGTTATTAGTTAGTTAGTCGACAGGTTATCGTCACTGCACGTCGAACCACTCAGTTCATAAATGCTCGGATCCCCTCCTTAGTAAATCCCGCAGCGTGTAGCCGCTGACGACGTCAGTTCTGTGTTGGCTTATCATTCTTCTTTGGCTACCCGTGTAGTGTTCTTGTTTGGTGACACCCCGTTTAACTAGGCTGTTCTTGCAGTCTGACCAAGGTTGCAGATTCACAGTTCTCAACTAGTTCAAGCAAACGTCTTGAATCTCGTAGAGCATTCAGTGTATCAGCCTGGTCCATGGCTTGTCCGGTTTTCATAGTAGCCTTACCTGCAAGTCTATCAGCTTGCTCGTTTCCTTGTACCCCCACATATCCTGGCACGAGGATAAAGCTAATCCTTGTCAGCTATAGAGCCGCCAACCACTGCCTTTTGACCCAGCCCCTCTCTATCTTGCTATTAGTTCTTCGTTGGCGAATCTGTCTCTTCTGCCAGCCGTCTTTACTTCCCCAGGACATACATCCTGGTACCCATTTTAGGCTGGGTCAATCTGCTACGCCCCACACCATGATAAAAATCCACGCAGTCAGCAGTGGGTTTCGATCGCAGAACGTTGCAATTACGAGTCTGACTCGCAAACTTAAGCCACGGACGTCGCCTATGCGTAGGATGCCATTTTCAATTTTCCAAAACATGGTCTGTGACAATGGTCCGAAAATCGATGCACCAGTTGTGGATGTTTTCCTAAACGAGAGCAGGGCCTTGCTAGTCACACTCACCATCGATAAGTATGTCATTCCCATCTCTCTCTACAGCCCAATGTCTGGAAACACGGAAAGGTCAACACAACCGACATTGGACTACTTGTTACTGTGTAAACCGGTTACCAACCGCTTTTTGGTGTCCCAACATCTGTGGTATATGACTGTACAATTGAACGAGGTTTTCGGAGTTAGTAGCTGTTTCTTCTTCTTCGCGTTCACCGGTTGTAAACTATAGTGGAAAGTTCGTCCACCTCTAGACTTTAGACTTGTTCCAGAACCTGAGTGTTGCGCGCACACCCGTTCAACATATCTGACTTATTTGTATGCAAACTGTTGGTTCTTTGCCTCTCAGATGCACTCCGCATTTGAAGAACCCCCTTCCCCAACAATTAGTCTACTCTTACGACATGCTTACTGGGGAGGCAGTGGGTCTGTTCTTGTTTTCCCCACAATGAAGCCCCGGATTCCACACGGGATTAGCAGCGGTTTGATTCTCATCCCTGAGATTTTAATTAATCCTAACAATCTTCCTCACTTTAAACCAGTTATCACCTAAGTCTTCTTTCATTCATTTATGGATGAAAGAGAGAATGGCCCTCATCATTTGTGATGGAGAAACAACAACAATCCTACAAAATGCAAATCTGGAGAGAGAAAACTTTTTTTTTAAAAATGACGTAAAGGTGGCAGCGACCGACAAGAAGACAGACGGCTAAATGAATGGATTACATATATATATATATATATATATATATATATATATATATATATATATATATATATATATATATATATATAATAATATCTTTTGCGCCTCTCCCCCTCGTGCTTAAAAATGTATTAGTAATTAAAGAAGTGACCATATGTATAACTTATCTGGGTTATAATTATGCGTTATAGAGCTCTCCCTCTCAGAAAACAAGATAAAATAGTTTGGTCATTTAGTAAGAGGTTTTGAACAAAGGATGGCACACGGTTGTAACCCATAAGTGCTCCGTTCTTCTTCCAACTCAAGTCTGAGTCTGAAGAAGCTCAGCATAGCACGGGCTCTGTAGCACCTGCGTCAACTGAAAGTGTAAGTGCCAATTACAGCTATCACGTGCACCCCTCACCATGGTTTACGAGAAAAGAATACAACGGACAGTGTCAAAGGGAACAGGGATAAATGAGAACATGAGTGCATCTAAGTTCAGAGCTAAGCATCTGAGGAAAAAGTAAAGTTAAATAAACGCAATGCCTACAATGGTTCTGAAATCCCAAGTTTTACCTCCGGAAGACTTCTTTGAACACAAGCAGGTCTTGCTGGTGACTCTCGGCATGAGGCTGTGAAGGTTGAACAACAGATCAATATCACGGCACAATGGTAGCAACCCTCAAGTGCTCCGTTCTTTTTCTAGCTCAGATCTGAATCAGATGAAGCTCAGCACAGTGCACAAGCTCTGTAGCACCGGCTAGGATCATGAAATACTTTAGGTAGATTTTTAACTCAAAATTTTGCCCGGGCAGCGCCGTTAGGCTACTCTTTTCGATTTCCAACTGCCAAGGGATTTTTACGTGCGCAACAAATGCACACGGACGTCCGAACTCCCTACCCAGAGACCAGGGGGAATGACCAAAGTCCTATCCACGTGTCAAAATCCCAGCCTTTACCGGGGATTTATACCGGAACCTCTAGTACTCAAGGCGGACAGCATGCCTCAAGACCACACAGCCCCCTATCTAGTAAGCATGCAGCAGTAACAACTACCGAACGCAGGCATTTCACATAAAAAGAACTGAAGTGAAAACAAGAAGTCGCCCTAAGAGGACATAAAGAGCTTCTACATCGACACAGAATGACAATAATCTCAATAGACAATACTGCTCATCAAGCAACAGATCGTAAACTGTTTCTCCGCACAACGCCTAACAGCTGAAGTGGCAATTGATGATGATGATGATGTTGTGATGAGAGCTTTTCTAATCTCCAGACGCAAGAAACCGGGAAAGGGCTAAGAATCCGACCAATCAGCGCGCTCGACACATCGAACTCCGTGCTCCCCCCGAAGAAGGTAAGCCATTTTCCTGACTCCATCGTTCTCCATTTTGGCGGTAATGTCATCTTTACGATATAATTATATTCCACCTGTTATCATTATGTTTATGGTCACATATTTATTTATGAAAATTGCTTACGTATTGTTCAGCTAGTCCTCGTCGAAACGAGGCTGTTTTTCTACAGTTTGAGGGAAACCAAGTTTTATTTACGTTGTTTCGGACGACAAGCTCGCTGCGTGGCCACTGTGACTATGATGCATGCCAGCTTGTATTCCAAAATAAAGGGATCATGTTATTTTCTTGAAAAAGATTTTTATATGATTATATTTAATTTTTATTTAAAACACAATGCACATTCAGCTTGATGTAATGTACATACAATGCACCTGGTTATAGAAAAGTTTAAAATCGTTAAAATAAAATGATTTCGACTAGAAAACTCACTGATGATGCCTGAGCCAAAAATAAGTGAATAGAAAATATAAAAAAAAAATTGTTAATAAATAGTAAATAAAAGTATTTAAGTAATTATTTCTTAGTGAGGTGGTTGTCATTGGGGACATTTATTTTTAAGGGCAATTAAGTGATGGAAGAGTGAGTGAGATGTATACCACTGGCACTATTACTACTATTACTATACCATACCTGTTATCGTATGACTATGATGAATAGTGATGTGTATGACTATGATGATCAGTGTTGGTGTGTATATGACTATGAGCTTTATGTGATTATATGACATGTATGTTATTAAATAACCTGTACGTAGTTGTTTGACATGTATGTGCGGTGTGTATATGACGTGCGGGCTATCCTCCGAATAACGGTTCCAAATTATCGAGGCCGAAAATATATAAAAAAAAATGAAGGGAGCTGCAGGAGATGTGGTAGCTGCTGCTCGTGAGTCCCAGCCATCTAGTTTAGCCCAAGTCCGCGCAGCGTGTAGCAGGAGATACTCTCGGCGGTATGCTGTGTAGTCACCGGAACGAGTCCACAATTTACATGTGACTGAGGCCCTGTTATGGTATATTTTTGGCCTAGATTATTTAGGACCGTTATTCGGAGGATAGCTCATGTGTGTATGACCTGTATACTATATGGTGTGTAACTATGTTGGGCCTGTATGTATGGTGTGTATGACCTGTATATGGTTGCATGACATGTATATGGTATGTATGAGTAGTCTGACCTGTATGTGTGGTGTGTATGACCTGTATGTGTGGTGTATATGACCTGTATGTGTGTGTGTTGTCATGCTTGTGTGATGTGTTTATAGCCTGTATAAGTATGCATGTGTGGTATGTATATTTATGTTCTATCTTTGTATAGCCTGTGTGTGGTTTGTATGTTTCTGTATTCTGACATTTGTGGCGTGTACAGCCTCTGTGTGGAATGTATGTTTTGTCTTCTTCTTCTTTGCATTCGGTTTCATATGCTCAGATCAGACCATCAGGTGTGTTGCCTCTATGAACTCACATTTCAGTAGCAGGCCCTTCATGGTTCCACATAGTTTGCTCTGCACACTTTGCTCTTGAGGCCAGGTGTCTTTTTGAAGTTGTGTGTAGAGTGGGCAGGTCTGCAGAATGTGCTCATGTGTTTGTGGTCCTGTTTGACAGGCACACTGTGGGGACTGTAAAATATTTATTTTATGCATGTTGAGTCTGCAGTATCCTGTTCTGTGTTTTGTCTAACAATTTTCAGGTGTTTTATGTTTAAAAAAAATATCTGCCATCTTCACAGTGGAGGTTGACTACAGTACACCCACTGCTGTCTCTGGGAATGTGATATCATGAGGCTTCAATCTCTTCCACGATGGTCCTCTCCTACCACATTTAAGAGCCATCAGAGAGCATAAAATAGTTGAATGTATTAACTAACTCACAAAGAATGAACTCGAGAACTTGATAACAACTGGAAAGATTGTTGGAAAGGAAGCAAGGCAAACCATAAAAACCCTGATGGCCTGGACAGATGGATGGGGCGAGACAAAAACATTGAACTGATCTGTGATTCTGATGATCATGTAAGATGGCGAAAAACACGGTTTTTTATGAATGATCCCAGGGTCAAATGATATCCCTGCCATATGAGAGCTCATTAGGATTTCTGATCTCGATTGCCAGAAAGGAGCTGGGGTGGTGGAGAATATACCAACTGCTTCCCACAATAAGCTTGTCATAAGAGTTGACTAATCAGGGATTTTCTTAAAAGTCAGGGTGTATCTGCCTGAGAGACAAGGAACCAGCAGTCTGCATACAAATATGTCAGATCTGGTAAATGGATGGGCATGCAAAACTCAAGATCTGGATCATGAGACTGAAGTCCAGAAGTGGACAAATCACCAGAACGTTTCACTGAAGTTGACAGCCAGTGAAGGAGACATTAAATTAATTATTTTTGATTGGACTTTTTTTCTGTGTTGATTTGGTTTTTCTATAAAGTTTTTAATGTGTGTTTGGTATATGTGTCTATAAAGACACATGAATATATGCACAAATGTTAGTACACATATACCATTTGCAACATAAGACCATTTACTTGGTTAGATTTAAACTTGAGAAATCCATGAAATCCCATATACAAGTTTGGTAAAATTTGCACTGGTCCATAACAATCTGTTTTTGTTTTCCTTATCAGGTAATAACGTTAAGTCAGTCCAGAATATCCAGTGAGCGAAGAAATGGCAGACGAGGAAGACTCCCTCGACCAAAACGATATCAAACAAAATGAGTTCAGTGAGAATGAAACTGGCAATGACAATGAGGAAGACAGTGGGGGGATGGCTGACGATGCAGTCGATACAACAGCCGACTTCCTGAAGGTTTTTCAAGGAAAGACTGAGTTTGACAGTTGGGAAGAGTTCAGTACTTTATTTGAGGAGTTTCAGAAGGAGACTGGTTCAGGTAACTGATTCAAGAATACATTTAAATAGGCTGCCCCCTTCCTTCTTCTTTTTCCTAATCCTACTCTGCCTCATCTTCGATCTCCTAAACCCAGCTGCTTTTCTCTTACCTTCTGCATTTTCATTCTTCTCCCCCTTTTTATAAGCTACTATTAAGTTCACTTTTGTTTGTCTGGTACAATTTTTGTGTTCATATTTTGTTTTTGTTTTCTTCATCGTGTGGGTAAAAAGTAAAGGATCCTTGTCAATACTGCTTTATACTTGTGGTACATCATAAAAATTATGCTCATATTTTCATAGACGAGTTGGCACTCAATGGGTGACGTAGTGATCAGCATGTCATGCTTCTTTACTTTTTGGAATTTTCTAGTATACAGTTTAGACTGGGTCACCCTGGGAGACACAGTCATGAAAAATCCAACCATTGTGGATTTGAACCCAAGATCTATAGGCTGAAGGATGATCATCTAGTCGCACCTTCACAGCTTCCCACAATTGTAGCTACAGTGTTACTATTCTTTGCTTCCCATAAAAGCCTAAGTTATATATGACAGGATCCCTTGTCACACAGTATTCCACTCTTTCATAACCAGAAAATTTAATGTAGCAACTGTCAAATGAGACAGTAAATCTGGATAGACATGAACCCCTGTTATAGAGAAAGCAAGAATAGACCCACTGCCTACCTAAAAGCATGTCGTAAGAGTCGACTAATTGGAAGTGCATTTGCCTGAGAGGCAAGGAACCAACAATCTGCATACAAATGTGTCAGATCTGCCAAATGAATGCACATGCAACAGGACTGCAGTCCAGAAGTGGACAAACAACCAGAACTTTCCACCAGAGTTTGCAGCTGGTGAGCGCAAAGAAGAAGATAGACATGACTGTCAATGCCACATGGTGTACACTGTAAGAAGAAGACTACTTAAACAAATTGAGTTTTAGTCGACAGATTATCATCATTAAACATCAAAGCATTCAGTCCATACATGCTCGGATCCCCTCCTTAGTAAATCCTGCAACATGTAGTGGCTGACGGCACCAGTTCTGTGCTCGTTTATCATTCTGCTTTAGCTTCCTGCATAGTGCTCTTGTCTGGCTAGACCCCATTGAAGTCTGGTCATGGTTGCAGATTCACAGTCACTTGGTTTTTAGTAAAGGTCTTACTTCTCATAGAGCATTCAGTATATCAGCCTGGTCCATGGCTAGTTCACAGTAGATTTACTAGCAAGCCTATTGGCTTGCTCATTTCCTTACATGCCTGCGTCCCCTCTTCTTGGAAATGGGTATTGATCGAAGACAAGCATGCAGAAACCAGTTGCAGTGCAAAGAACGAAGATATGCCAGTCAACTCCTACAGTGTATATCAAGCATGGAGATGTTGATATGGCTGCTGAATCGGAGGATGAAGCACAAACAGGTCGGACTGATTTTCTAGGTTGTCCGCACAGATGACAAGCAACAAAATGTGTCAAACAGTTTCTAACTTGTTCGTAAAAAATACTTTTCTTGAAGTGTGAGTATTTGCCACAGGCGCAGGAAAATAGGGCATTGTATCTGTCTTGATGATAATAGCAAAACCAGCCATAGTTCATTCAGTGACATCAGTTTATAAAACACTTTCTCAGTATATTGTTGTTGGTACCTTCCCTCCTTTGCAGACTGTAGGGCTGTATTGTGCATTATCGAGGCATGAGAATCACAAGGAGACCCTCAGTGTTAGGAAAACCTTCCACAATTTTCCAAGACAAGACCAGAAATAAAAAAAACTACAAAAGTTTTTTCCCCTACAACGTTGCAGTCTGTCGGATTAGCATCTCAAAGATAAAGATTGAACAGTTACAAATCCCTGAAACCATTCAGCCGTATAGCGGTTATATTGGGGCACCACAAAATGGTTATGAAGGGACTTGTAGCCCAGTGTGGGTGGGCCTGATGTGTTGATTGACAGCAATGAAGTTCTTCCTCGCTGAAGTCTGGGCAGTATTGTAGAGATTATGTGTTGCCAATTCAGCATGAGCTGTCTCTCAGCCTGCCAAAGGAAAGGTACCCCCTACACCCTTTCCCTCTCGTAAAGGCTGATATATTTTCATGTCTTTAGTGACCTATTCTTAAAAAACAGCTAACTTCTATTATCTCTGTTATATACTCCGCAGCCTTCAAGCCAAAGTCAGCAACTAGTATTGAATATGCAAATGAGCGCAGAGTGAAGGACAAAATTGAAGACAGATTTGTGTATCAGACAGTGAAGATGGTGTGCCAGCATTATGGGAACCCTGTTAAAAGGGAAAGCAGTACCAGGAAAATTAAGAAGTAAGAGTTGTTATCCTTGTTCTTGTTTTCTGTAGCTGTTTTTTTTTTTTTAAATTCTTCTGTATTTGCTCTTTAGCTGGTTGTGATACAGCACCCTAAATGTCGATGTGTTGCTCTTTCTGCACTGACTTGTTACTACAAATGTTAAATGCCATTGATGGCAAGTGACGTTAAACCTCACCAAGACCGCACATGAGCGACCAACACCTGGCGACACAAAGTGACATTTTTTGGGTGAAGATCCCATGGGCACAAGATCCAGTAATCCCATCCAACTGTTATTTTAGGGCCCCTGACAACAGCTCAGGTGGAGCTTTGAAAAAAAAAAATTCCCTATTTTGGGGCAGAACTAAAACATAATGCCATTAGTTGTGCGTGTACCTGTGCAGTTTAGGATGCCTATGTGCTAATATGTAAACTAAACAGCATTTCTAAGGGTTTCCATGTAAATTCAATAGCTTCTCCAGAGTCAGGTTGAGTTAACATTTTCCTGTACACCTCAGTGATAGAGGTCAGGTCATGAGTGTTTTACTGATTACTGTCCCTTTATATATCTATGAAACAAAAACTGTTGAAATGTTGATCAATAAACTTGTAAACAATTTATTAGTTACCTGTCTAAAATAGTTTGTTTTTAAAGGATTTGTAGGAACATTCTCACATAAATCATTCGACAATTTTGAAAAGTTTAAATGTTTTATTTTTATTGGTTACCATTCATGGGGTGAAAGGTTTGAAAGAAATGCCAGTGTAATCGTTAACAATCCTGCAAAGGTTTTAACACAGCTTTGTAGGTCTTCATGTAGGCTTCATCTGAAACAAGTCACCCAGTTTATTGACATTATTGAATTTACAGTTGGTCTTGTCTACTGATTGCAGGTATGTGGGTCTTGGGTGCGAGGCAATGGTACATCTCCGGTACAAGCGGGGAAGCCTCAACATAGTCAGCTGCAATCTGGAGCATAGGAATCACAAATTGTTCTCTGGCAGCGAGGTTATTAGGTAGGTAGGGATGTCAATGACTTTTTGTTGCCCACTGTGTTTGTGGCTGTTGACTCTGTGAAGTAGTTGGGGGGGGGGGGGGGGGGTGTGTTAAAGAACCCCTTTTTATGCCATTGACACATTAGGCATATGGCGTTTGAATCATATTTGTACAGATCCATAAACACTCCATGTGTCACATGGTCAGGGCCACACTGGCTTCGTTTGCTTCACAGGAAACATCCATTTTAGGCTGGGTCACCTTTAGAGTCAAGGCCACTCTTTAAAAAAAATTTGACCTTGGTGCAGATTTGAGTCCAAGGCCTTTAGGTCGCTGAGTCTCTAGTCACCGTGGCTCCCGCAGTTGATTATTGAGTGCTTGTTTATGAGGCAGAATTTAGAATTGTGTTGCTGGGTGTTTTTTTTTATATATATCAATATATTGAGGGCAAACCCTTGTTTTTTTATATATCATCTTCTTCGTCTTTGCATTCACTGGCTGTAAACTCTGTCAGAAAGTTCTGGTTGTTTATCCGCCTTTGGACTTTGATCTTGCTTGAGAATTTTGTATGCACATCCGCTTATTTACAGATCTGGCTTATTTGTGTGCAGACTGTTGGTTCTTCATCTCTTAGGCAGATGCACTCCAGCTTTGAAGGAAACGCCCTTAATTAGTCGTTCTATTGCATGCTTGTTGGGGGAGTGGGGTCTATTTCCCCCCTCCTTTTGAAACAGAGCCCCAGAACCCACACAAAGAGTTTTAAAATATGAAAGGAAATCATGGACATGCTAGCCAATATACAGCTTTGAGGTCCATTAATTGGCACCTGCGATCAAATAAAGTTTGTGTTTTGGTTCGATCGTTAACTCTTTCAGGCCTTCTCAACACTCTGTGTTTTAAGAAGTTCCGAATTGGCGAAACCACAAAGTCTGCATCGATTGTATGCCCTGTAACATATTGCTTTAAATACTGCTGCGTATTTGCTTTTAATGTTCGGAGCTACCATTAAAATATTCAGGAAAGATTACTCTAATGTTTGTTTGTTTACAGGTCTTTATGTATAAATTTAGATTCACAGTTGTAAAATTTATTGCGTGTATCATTTTCAGTCAGTGAAATTTGCAATTTTATCTTTGACTTACCATGGATACCGGTGTTTAGAGCACAAGTACAGGTCATAACATGCGTCTTTCTGTGACTTAAAGCTCTGAAATGGTTTCAGTCAGATGTTTGATCTGGCTACGATAATAAAAACCTAAAATTTGTTGGAAAGTGACTCTGACAGTGAATTAGCACCAGCGACAACTGTTAGACAATCTAGCAGTTCTGATGAGCTAAACCCGAGAGGACCCATTTTATTTGCAAACAAATGTTATAGTCACCCATATTTGCATTCAGAGGACTGTTTGAAACAGTACCATACTGTGGCTGTGCTGCGTTGAATACATTGCTGCTACAGTCTGTATATAAACTGTAAAAGGTCACTGCTATCTGTTTTTCCACTTTTTAGGGTGGAGAGGTCAAGGGGGGCCTCAAGTCTGAGGATTTAGGGCCTCCTGGCTAGTGTTGTTGCCATGGACTGTGCAGGTTGCTATGTTTAATTGTGCCCCCGGCAGAAAAACTCCATCACTTTTTAGGGGGTCGAACTCGGGTCTCCTGCATGAGAGCCTGACATTTTTACCAGATTACTGTACAAAAGTAAATTTTTTGTGCATAATGGTCCATTTTCTGCCATTATTTCTTTTAAATTTTAATCAGCGCTCTAAGAGAACATAGAGCCTCTGATAACTAACCCAGAAACTTATGATTACTTTTTTTTGAATTTGAAAATTGAACAAACTTCAAAGTTGTATTCTCAAATTTGAATATTCACTGCTTTTATGGCTGCAAAACCATGGTAGGTGAAGACAATTTGGGGGGGGGGGGGGGAGTTGCAGTAACACATATTTTCTCCCCCAACACCTGCTGAATCCATTTTTTCTACTAACTGCAACAGCATTAAACAAAAAACATCAGATTAAAAATGTACATTCATTCCTCTTTAAATGTAAATATATATATGTATATATGTGTGTGTGTGTATGTACCTTTGTAGGGATTAGAAATAGTATATCACATTCTCAATTGCCCTTTTTTGAAAAGGGAAACTAATGTGAGCCCAGTCTGTCAGAATTGGTGGACCAGAAAGAGTTAAGCTGCTTGCTTGGGTATTTATATTTGTCTAAAAAATCACCTACACACTTTATTTTCCGTCGGAAAAGACTGACCACTTGTGTACTTCTCCCAAGAATTATTAAAATGAACAGGTTTGAACAACGGATCAACATCATGGCAAACTGGTAGTAACCCATAAGTGCTCCGTTCTTCTTCTAACTCAAGTCTGAGTCCGAATAAGCTTAGCACAGTGCACAAGCTCTGTAGCGCCAACATGATTGACTTCATAAACTAGTGAACTCATTTTGAGTCGTAAACTATATTTATCCTTTGTTGATATGCAATGTATTTCATTTGACCCTCAGAAATGTCCGATCGTTCTCTTTCACGGATGATGTTGACTTTCTCATGGCAAAGGTTGTGATGGAGCATAATCCATTTTCCACGTGGAATTCTGAAAAAGAGTGGCTGGCCTTGGTTGAAGATCTCCAGGGCCGAGACCCCCGGATGAAAACAGTAACAATACGAGTGGTCAAGAAAAGAATTCGGTTTCTCATCGACAGATATATGGCCAACAGCAATGGCAAGTCAGTAATGGTTTTTAATTAACTTTAAGCTACCTCTTCTTCCTCAGTTTTCTACTTTTCCTTATCCTCTCATCTTCCTTTTCATCTTCTCCTAATCCCCTCTTCTTATTTCCTGTTCACCGCATCTTCTTGGTATTCTTCTTTTCCTCCTAAGGTTCTTCCCCTTATTTATTCTTCTTCTTATCTCCTATTCTTATTGTTTCCTCTTAGCCACATATTTTTGACAATGTGGTAATTTTGATAGACAGTTGGCATGTTGTTTACAGCTAGGCCGCAATATCTGGGTCTTTCGGTCCAACATAACCCTTAATTAGTGGATTTTTTAAAGACATGTTTGTTAAGGAGGCAGTATTTCTTTTTCCCCTAGTTAGGTCCACAGAACCCGCATAGACCAATGGTTCTTCTTTTATTGTACAATATTTTTTTTAACCGCTACCCAACAGGCCTCCACTGCCAGATGATGAAATGGGAATCATTCTGTACGAACTAGCAAAAGCCAAACAAGACGCCATGGACAACGTACCCAAACAACCTATCAAAAAGAGAGGGCGGGGAAGGCCCAGGAAAAGAGAACGTGAAGAAACTGATGAGGAGGAAGAAGACATAGAGGAGCCACATCTGGACTTTGATGACTCGCCAAGTTTTTCTCCAGGTAAGCAGACATATTTTATGCTGTCTCTCTTTGTCAGTTGAGACAAGAAAGAGAATTCTTAAAAGCTACATAAATCCTATCTTGATATATAGAAGTGAATTATGGACAGTTAGTAGATTAGTGAAAAATTGTTTGGAAGTTGCGGAGATGTGGTTTTATAGATGATGAGAATAAGCTGGGCAGATTTAAAAAAAAGAGTAATGATGATGTCTTGAAAGACACTGGCTCACGAAGAGAACAGATTGCCAAAATCAGAAAGTGACAATCTACATTCTTTGGCCATGTGATAAGGAGAAATCTAGAGTACATCGTGGCAGTAGGAGAGGCAGAGAGATACCGAGAGAAAAGATTCTGGACAGTTTGACACGGCATGGAGGATCAGATCGTCTGTGTCAGAGTTGATTGAAAGTACACGAGACAGAAGGTTGTAGATAGACATCACTACCATCGCCACATGGTATGGACTTTAAGAAGAACCAGACATATTCTGATTATCTTGCACATACTGTTAATGGATTATTTTGTACAGCGCTGACATAGCTGTTTTAGTTAGATAGGTAGTTAGTCGCAGTTCCAACTTTACAGTACACTAGTCACCCCACATTCATTCCGCTCCTCTGGCTGTAAAATCTTAAATGCCTGCCCGTTGCGAAAAAAACAATAATTGAAATTGACAGCACTTTCAGCAAAGCTAACATTTAATCTGTAAGGTCCGTGTGTGCGTGCTGTTGCCTCATTGTGGGCTAAGAATGAAACAGACCCACTGTCCACAAACAAGCATGTCGTAAGAGTTGACTAATTAGGGAAGTTTCCTTCACAGTCGGTGTGTATCTGCTTGAGAGACAAGACACCACAACTGTGCATACAAATAAGTCAGATCTATAAAATGGATGTGTGTGCACAATTCAAGTTCTGGAAACAAGAACTACAGTCCAGAAGTGGAGGAACAACCAGAACTTTCCACTGGAGTTTACAGCCGGTGAATGTCAGGAAGAAGAATCTATTCGGCAGCCACCAGATATGCCAACAAAAACTGTTTACCACTATTCATAAGGGAAAGCTACCACCTAATCTTTAATCTCCACCTTCAAATCGTCTTTTCTCACAGTAGTATGGACAGAATCACATCTGTATGTTGGTAATACCTAACATATTTTTCCGTTTTTAGAATAAATAATTTTTTAAGTTTTAAATTGTGGGTCTTCTTATACATAAGAGCATCCTAAATACAGCTTCTAGTCACTGTTCTACATCAGTCGCTGTTTTTTTTTGTTTGGTAAACTTTTGTAATATCTGGGCTGTAATATGTTAACATTTTGGCTGTGTTAACACTTGGTAACACTTTTGTAACACTTGTGTAATATTTGGTTTTGTGTAATCTGGCTGTTGGTAACACTTGTGTAATATTTGGTGGTTTGTAACATCTGGCTGTTGGTAACACTTGTGTAACATATGTCTGGCTGTTGGTAACACTTGTGTAACATCTGGCTGTTGTTAACACTTGTGTAACATCTGGCTGTTTGTAACACTTGTGTAACATCTGGCTGTTGTTAACACTTGTGTAACATCTAGCTGTCTGTAACATTTGCAGGTTCTGCCTCACCAGAGAAGAGCAAAATCAAGAAGCTGGCGACCCCCATCACCGTCATCTGGGAAAGACATCTCGGCATTTCTGAGATACATGGAACGGAAAGATGAACAAGATAGAAATATGCGACAGCAGGAGCTGGATCTGCGAAGGGAAGAGCTGGAGCTGCACCGAAAGGAACTGGAGCTGCAGAAAGAGAGGGTTGATTACGAGCGCTTAGAGAGGCAAGCTCACTTAGATTTGCTGAAAATGCAGCTTGATGTCATCGCTGCTCCAAAGACTCGACAGATAATTACAGACAATAAAGTCAACAATGGCGTTACTGAATACACGATCGTTGTCAATGATGACCAGGCTTTTACAGCACAGTGATGCCTGAATTGAAATATTTATGCCTATTTGGATAATAAATGTTGCAGGGCAGTATTTTCAGTGTGTATTGGAATTACTTAAAGTTATTCACACATATTTACATTATTTTTATGGTATGGGGAAAGCTACTTGTTCAAGATTGGTTAAAACCCTCTGCGCTGTGACAGGTGAGCAAACTCCTTGTTGTCCAGGGGTAGGCAGAAAAGCCACATTTCTCCCAGATTTATGGTATCTATCATGGAATCAAGGCCGAAGGGTTGCAATATCTATAGTACCGAGCCAAAGGGTTTACAGCTCATGGTTTCTGGACACTTAAAAAAAAATTTCAAGATCCACTTGTGGAATTAATTCAGGCCTAGGTTTCACATAAAGTTCCTTTGTCCATTTACCAATCCCACTGTGAGAAAAACAGTAACAGACCGACTGCTTTCCCAACAAGCATGTCATAGGAGTCCACTAATTGGGGACTTCCTTCAAATTTAGAGTGCATCTGCCCGAGCGGCAAGGAACAATCAACTGCACATAAATAAGCCAGTAAAATGGATATACATGCAAAACTCATTCACTGGCTCAAAGTCCAAATGGACAAACAACTAGGACTTTCCAACAGAGCCTACAGCTGGTGAGCAAAGAAGAAGAAGAAATGTTTGCATGTTGACACTGTCATTTTCACACTCAGTGTGTTCTTGACCATATCTTGGAGATTCTTACAGCCTAAAGAGGTTTAATGTTAAATCATTAGTGCAGCTTGTACCTTTCTGAAGGCAGGGGGTATAAAGATGGAGTCCACAGGAGTATGAAGATGGGAGTCGGCAGGGCTATGAAGATTGCATTTATAATTTGTTGTTTTGTCTTTGTTGGGAGAGCCAAGTTTTCACAAATGTTCAAAATAACTGCCAGTAAATAGTGACAGAAGAACTGGATATCTTAACTTACATCAGTGATGAGGTACAAGGGTCTAATCTATCACAGAGATGGGCACATTTTGGAGGCTTGTGTAAAATTACTATGTAATCTGGCTCAGCAAATAGCAGAACACTTCTTTTTCTTCATCTTTTATCATCTCACTGATACCAGGTTGTAGCCCAGTGTCATGGTTTCATCATCTCACTGATACCAGGTTGTAGCCCAGTGTCATGGTTTCATCATCTCACTGATACCAGGTTGTAGCCCAGTGTCATGGTTTCATCATCTCACTGATACCAGGTTGTAGCCCAGTTCATGGTTTCATCATCTCACTGATACCAGGTTGTAGCCCAGTGTCATGTTTCATCATCTCAACTGATACCAGGTTGTAGCCCAGTGTCATGGTTTCATCATCTCACAGATACCAGGTTGTAGCCCAGTGTCATGGTTTCATCATCTCACTGATACCAGGTTGTAGCCCAGTGTCATGGTTTTATCATCTCACCGATACCAGGTTGTAGCCCAGTGTCATGGTTTTATCATCTCACTGATACCAGGTTGTAGCCCAGTGTCATGGTTTTCTCATCTCACTGATACCAGGTTGTAGCCCAGTGTCATGGTTTTCTCATCTCACTGATACCAGGTTGTAGCCCAGTGTCATGGTTTTCTCATCTCACTGATACCAGCTTGTAGCCCAGTGTCATGGTTTTATCATCTCACTGATACCAGGTTGTAGCCCAGTGTCATGGTTTCATCATCTCACTGATACCAGGTTGTAGCCCAGTGTCGTGGTTTCATCATCTCTCTGATACCAGGTTGTAGCCCAGTGTCATGGTTTCATCATCTCATGATACCAGGTTGTAGCCAGTGTCATGGTTTCATCATCTCTCTGATACCAGGTTGTAGCCAGTGTCATGGTTTCATCATCTCTCTGATACCAGGTTGTAGCCCAGTGTCATGGTTTCATCATCTCACTGATACCAGGTTGTAGCCCAGTGTCATGGTTTCATCATCTCACTGATACCAGGTTGTAGCCCAGTGTCATGGTTTCATCATCTCACTGATACCAGGTTGTAGCCCAGTGTCATGGTTTCATCATCTCACTGATACCAGGTTGTAGCCCAGTGTCATGGTTTCATCATCTCTCTGATACCAGGTTGTAGCCCAGTGTCATGGTTTCATCATCTCTCTGATACCAGGTTGTAGCCCAGTGTCATGGTTTCATCATCTCTCTGATACCAGGTTGTAGCCCAGTGTCATGGTTTCATCATCTCACTGATACCAGGTTGTAGCCCAGTGTCATGGTTTCATCATCTCACTGATACCAGGTTGTAGCCAGTGTCATGGTTTCATCATCTCACTGATACCAGTTGTAGCCCAGTGTCATGGTTTCATCATCTCACTGATACCAGGTTGTAGCCCAGTGTCATGGTTTCATCATCTCACTGATACCAGGTTGTAGCCCAGTGTCATGGTTTCATCGTCTCACTGATACCAGGTTGTAGCCCAGTGTCATGGTTTCATCGTCTCACTGATACCAGGTTGTAGCCCAGTGTCATGGTTTCATCATCTCACTGATACCAGGTTGCAGCCCAGTGTCATGGTTTCATCATCTCACTGATACCAGGTTGTAGCCCAGTGTCATGGTTTCATCATCTCACTGATACCAGGTTGTAGCCCAGTGTCATGGTTTCATCATCTCACTGATACCAGGTTGTAGCCCAGTGTCATGGTTTTCTGTACTTGTCTTGTACTTTTCATGTGGCTTGGGTGATGGATTTGTTTCATCTTTTTTGCAGGTTTTAGCTACACCATTTATTTCTTGGTCTTCCTCTCAGATGTTTTTTTTTGGGTGGGTAAAAAGTCTCATATGCAGTTTGGTCTGGCTGCATTCTCGCTAAATGGCTGAACCATTTCATTCTTTGTCAATATAATCCATACATGGTCTTATTCTGACTTTCTCTCTCTAATGCTGGTATTCGTAACCCTGTCTCTTCTTAGAGTGTTAGTGACCTTGCGGAGACAGCACATTTCACATGTAGTTATTTTCTGTTTTAGTGTCCATAGCAGAACATCAAAAACATACATTTATACACTGAAAGACAAAATATTTCAAATATCAGCACCCCCGTGTGGGTTCCGGGGCCCCATTGTGGGGAAAACAAGAATAGACCCACTGCCTCCCAAAAAGCATATCGTAAGAGTCGACTAAATGGGGAGCTTCCTTTGAAGTCACAGTGCATCTGCCGGAGAGGCAAGGAACCAACAGTCTTTATTCAAGAGAATGAGATCTGTAAAACTGATGCACATGCAACACTCAGGTTCTGGAGCAGGACTGCAGTTCAGTAGTGGACGAGCAACCAGAACTTTCAGCCAGAGTGTACAGCTGGTGAACGCGAAGAAGAAGAAATATCAGCATCCAAAGAAAGTGATAATTGAAACGGAGATAAAAATGATCCTGCTGGTAAAACTCAAACTTTACAAGGCAGCTTCTTTAGAAGGACTTTGTTAGTAAAAAAAACACACTTAGGAATATGTAGATGTGCTTTACTGGGTGAGTGAGTGTGGCCTGGGCGTATCGTGGGACTATAATCTTAGATTATGTCACAAAAATATTCATATTATGAGGAAATTTGGGTAGTTATAATAAATTCTTTCTATATGTTGCGCAACATATTGATAATTCTAAATTTAGCCTGAGGACATTTTAAAAAAAAGGTTGCCCACCCCTTGTCTAACAACATTACATCTCTGCAGATTGATGTGATGTTGTGTGTAAATTCACTCTGGTTATATTTAATTGTGTTTGTAAATAAAATTTCTACTTTTATTGTTCAGGCTGTTTCAGAGATGTGTGTGTTGAATGTGTGGAGTCGTTTTTGATAACAGGTTCCTGTGTGGTTTCCCGGGCCCCCATGCCTCGGAGGGAACAAGAATAGATCCACTGCCCCTCTACCAACATATCTTAGGAATCAGCTAATTAGGGTTTCCCTTGAAGTCGGAACATATGTCTGAGAGGCGTGGAACCAACAGCCTGCATAAAATCAAGCCAGATCTGTGAAATCAATTTCTAGAACAAGACCGGAGTCCATAAGTGGACAAACAACCACAACTTTCCGCCAGAGTTTATAGTCGGTGATAGCTGAAAAGTAGATGACATGTCAATCAAAATGAGAAAGAAATATAAGAAACTGAGTAAATGAAAGCAGGTTTTATAAACAAACTGCCTTACAGTAATTTATTTGCTCTTGTAAGTTACTCTAAAATATTAACAAATGTATATTAAGAACAGTACAAATAATGTAAATATCTAGTTAGACAATGGTCAATGCGCGAGCTTGGTATATTCTTACGAAACTGGTCATTTGTTGTGAGAACATTTCTGGTTTTCCTGTGATGGGGAACTGCTGTGTAGTGGCTAGACACTCGCTCGCTTGCGGATCCAAAGGTTGTGGGTTCACATCCACATAAAGCCATTTTTTTTTTTTTACACAGGACCTTGCCCCCTGGTTTACCGAGCAAAAATGGGACAGTCCTAGGGTTACTTTAATTTATATGACCACATTTCGTCGGCTCTGAGATTTAGGAGAGAATTTCTAGGGGTTTCCTTGGATTGTACTAAATACTTGGGGGGGGGGGGGGGGTGTATTAGGTCTAGTGTAAAATAAATGATTAGCGACTATGACTAAGCCTCTATACTATGGGAATTTCCCTACCAAACCTCAAAGGTGATGAGAGGTGGTCATATGAAATTAAAGTGCCGACCTAGGAAATGGAGGTGGTCGATGTGATGCTGACCCCATCAGCTGAGCATTGGACTGATTAGGCTATACAAATATGAGTCTAACCTCATGCCCAATGTGCCTCTGGCATTTGAAGGGATCTTTACTTTCTTCGATGGGTGTACCTCTTATCCCAGAGGTTAGTCGTTGCCGAGGTGCCAACTTCACTGCAGACATCCCCCCATAACTGCTCCATTTCTATGTTGATGGAAATCATACAACAAATCTGCTCCAAAGTAAATACATAAGGCAGCCATCAGAGGTGCCAAAACCAACAGTCCACCACCAAAAATTGCAGCTCACTGCAGATGCAAGCAATCCATCCCAAAAGCTGCATTCTGAAATGTTATTGGCCCTCCGCCATTATTAGTATAGTTTTCAACAAAAAAAAGCAGGTGTGGGCACAACAGAAGAAGAAAAAACATTCCATATGAAATCCACAGCTCACAGTGTTGCATCAAGCACTTAACTCAGGAGCTCAACTCACAAACTCTTGGTTTTTCGCTCTGGAATTCGAGGGTTGGCTGTAATCCAATCAACATTATTGTGGGGAAATCAAGAACAGACCCACTGCCTCCCCAACAAGCATGTCATAAGAGCCGACTAACTGGGAGCTTTCTTCAAAGTCATCTGCTCAAGCGGCAAGAAACATCCAATTGCACAGAAATAAGCCAGTAAAATGGATGTACAGGAAAGGACCTGGAACAAAATCAAAATTCAAATGGACAAACAGGCAGGTCTTTTGAAGCTTACAGCTGACAAACAAAGAAGTAGTTCAACATGGAAAGTTAAAAAAAAAAATCAGTATATGATATCTGGCCTATGGTACGAGAGTCGTACTTGGAAGAGACTGGGGCCTTACTACACAATATTCCTAAAGACAACAGTGTGGCCAACCTTTATTGCAGAGATGCACATAATTTTTTATAGACTGTAATGGGAAACAGGTGATGGCTAGTGTAACTAGCACATTTCCAAGACCAACTGAGGCCGGGGATGAAGTTTGTCCTCTCTATAGCACAAAGTAAAAGGACCCACTTTACTTCCTTTTATTTTAACCTGGCACCCATTAAAGGCTGAATCCAGATCATCTTTGAAAACAATCTGGCTTCATGCGGATTTGAACCCCACAAATTTTGCATTAGCAAACAAGTATCTAGCCGCTAAACCACGGTGGCTTGCCCCCATCGCACAAAGCCTGAGCAGTATTGTAGAGGTCATATATTGCCTCTGCTGCACGATCCCTCTCTCGGCTGAACATATTTGCTCCAAAGGACAAGTAACACAAATATGTTTGGAGCAAACCATGCTGCAGCACTACTTAAGACTCCTTATATCAGCGGTTCTCAACCTGCAGCTCGCGACCCTTTTTTAAAGTCGAAGGCCCTTTTGCAGGGGTTGCCTAAGAAAATCGGAAGAACATATATTAATTGCAGTTATGAAGGAAAATAATTGCTTGGGGGTCGCCACAACGTCAGGGAACTTTATTAAAGAGTCGCGGCATTAGAAAGTTTGAGAGTCACTGCCTTATATAATATGTTGCAATTAAATATAACAATATGCTATATCATACAGTAACATTACACAAAAATATAACAGTACAGAGTAACATCAAATTGTATCTTTCACAATCAATGTAAAAGTAATCCTAAGAAGACTAGTTTTCTTACCTTCATTTCCTAATCGGTAAAAAGGTAACTGGGCCGAAACTGACACAATATGATTTTTCAAGACTCATTTTTCCCAGTGGAGTCCAGGTCTCTTTTGGGGAGGGGGGGGAAAGAGGAGACCAACTGGCTCCATAACAAGCTCGTCGTACTAATTAGGGGTGTTTCCTCTGAAGTAATTATATTTCCATGAGAGGCGAGGAACCAACAGTCTGCATATAAAAAAGTAAGATCTGTAAAAGAGATGTGCAAGCAAAGCTTAAGTTATGGAACAAGACCAAAGCCCAGAAGTGGACGAACAACCAGACCTTACTGCTGGAGTTTACAGCCGCTGAACACTAAAAAGGAGACGACCCATTCGGTTGTTACATTAACCCACTCTGTCCCACTTTTTATCTTCAATCTCTGTGTGTCCCAAAAGTGTTATTATGACACGTCCTACTTTGTTGTGGTTTGCATCTAGGCTGCGATATCTGCACATTTCAGCAAACCCATAGCTTTTATGAAATGTTTGTTGTGGGTAAATCTCTCTCTCTTGTTTGTTTGGAACTAGTAACGATAGGCCCAGCTCCGCTCATCTACTAACTAGATCACCTTTCATTGATGCCTGCTCAAGCTGGTCCGCATTGCTCAAGATTACAGGGGTGTCCCGGCCTACTGCTGTAGTTTGCAATCTCTTGTGGGACCTGTGTTCAGTGGGGGGGGAAGGGGTGGTTTAGGGCCAGTTGTACATGTTATGGGGTCATTAAAGGTGCTCACATTCTTTAATAAAGAGCATGCGTGGGGCAAAACTTATCTCATTCCATCCCGAGGAACGCATTATGTATTTATCAGTCCCTACCTAAAAGCTCAGTAAACATAAACTGTGCCGATTTTTTTAATCTTTCTTGACCAGCGGTTCTCACTCAGTGGGTCGCGACCCTTTTTTGGGTTGAATGATCTTTTCACAAGGGTCGTCTAAGATCATCGGAAAATACATATTCAAGTTATGAAGTAGCAAAGAATATAACTTGGGGGGGGGGGGGGGGGGGGCGCCGCCACAACGCAAGGGACTATATTAAAGGGTCGCAGCATTTGGCAGGTTGGGAACCACTGCTGCTGAATATACCCTGGCTCCACTGATTCTAAACCCCCTGGGACTGCAGAAAGTTACTGCATCTAGTTTCCACCAAAAACAAATACCATTTTTCATTTGCTTTAAATACATTGAAAGAATAAACAGGTTGACATAATTCAATCCAGTGCCCAGATGGCAACATGGAGTCAGATAAACATTATACATTATTACATAAGGCTGGCAGCCTAGTCTTCCACATGGTATCAAAAGAACTGCACACACAATTCACATCTAAGCATGTGCTGCTATTAAGCTCAACTCCTGGGGACAGAAGAGCTAAAATAACAACCACTTGGGACTGAAAGAGTTCAAATAAACTCAAAAGATGTTTTATATTACATCTTCGCTACTTCTACAAATCACACACCTGTAGCATCGACTCCAATCTGGTTAAAAAAATCAACACTGTCACTATTTATGATCACTTGCTAAAACACTGGTATATAGCAGTGAAATTCTAAACTAACGGTTACATCGTGCTTGAAATGTTATAAACAAGTTTAATTATTGAGCACAAATAATTGATTTTAAAAAAGTCTAGTCATTAAACATACACACTCCAAAGATGTATCAGGTACATGTGCACCTGCACCCAAAAAAAGTTTGGTCAGTGTGCAATTCTTTTGATACCATGGTTGGAATTCTTCAGTCCAGCACGCCTGGCTTCTTTCAATAATGTTTAGAATTTGTGCTTGCCTGGAGAAACTGTTTGGGCCAAAAAAAATTATGTAAACACTTTGTTTAGGCCCAAAAAACAATGCCAGGAATGAGTTACATTTTATAGAAAATAATTTAAACAGGCGTAATGAGATCCAATTAAAAAAAAAGCAATAACATAAGCCTTCAACCATACTGTTCAAGAAATAAAATAAACAATATCTTAAATCTGGACTATTTCTGAGGGAAATCTGGCCAGGAAATGGCCCAACAAGTTACAACTCAACTTTATCCACAATTTGCGTCATTAGCTGTTGTAGATCAGTGCTTCTCCGGTCACCAGTTTGCAGAACTTCCTCGTGATTGGCCACATCCTCGGCATCGTACTCCATGATGACCTTGTTGGTGATTAGTGACATGCCAAATACTCTCATGCCACAATGTATGGCAACAAGGACTTCTGGCACCGTGCTCATTCCTGGCAGAACATAGAAAATATACTGCAGATTTTTAAAAATAAATTTTTGCGCACCATGATTATATTTGTATATGACTTGCTTCAAGTAACCTGTAACCGTTTAGAAGGGGCTATTCAACTAAATTTACTAATTGGCCACAATTTTCAAAATGGGGATCATCACGGTCCAGAGGCCTGAGCCCCAGTATAGAAAGATCCTTAACTCTTTGAGTCCTAAGAAACACATCATACATTCATAGGTTCCTACCTAGAAGCCCAATGAACGCATGATGCGCCGATTGTATTACTTTCTTTACTACCCCCTGGGCCTGTGATGCTAAACCCCCTGGGACTCAAAAAGTTAAGACAAAACAACTAGCAATGATCTGTGGGCCCATTGCTAGGCCTCTGTGAGCCCATTGCTAGGCCTCTGTGGGCCCATTGCTAGGCCTCTGTGGGCCCGTTGCTAGGCCTCTGTGTGCCAGATTTGGCCCATTGACTGCCAGTTTAATAGCCCTAGTTTAGAATATCACTGCAGTATACACCAGTGTTGTAGTAAGTGATCTTTGCTATTATGGTGTTTTTTGAAGAATTTTTGGTTTTGTTCCTTAATGGTATTAGGTATTTGAATGTGGTTGTTCAACAATTTATGAAGTAATGTCCTGATAATCGAGTGCCTCATTCTAATACTGTTAACAATGTAATGTACCAGTAGAATCGACTGAATAGAGCTGTAATGTGGAAAACAGTACCCAAAATAGGACACAATATATGTTGCATTAACTCCACAGACGGTGATTGCAACCTAAAAAAAAAAAAAAAAAATATATTCCCATTAAATTCAGTGATAAAGGTCACAGGATCACAGCATTAGGTCACCTAATACATGTTTTTTAAGGCCCGGGGGATGTATTCCATTAAATGCTACATGTTTATTGATTACTCCTTTCACAGACCTTTATATATTTCTAAAGGAATTTTTAAAAATGTAGATAAATACATTTTTTATGAATCTATTTTAGTGATTTAAGGAACACAAAATTTTTAATGGAGTTTGTTCCTTCTGGAATTCCAACAGGGTCATAACCTTTTGGGAGTCGGCATGGCGAAGCGGCTAGACGCTCGCCACGGATCAGAAAATCCTGGGTTTACTTCCTGGCGGAGCTGAACTTTTTTCAAAAATGACTTTGGTTCCCAGGTCAACCCAGCCTTGAGTGGGTACCAGGTGTAGTCCCGGGAAGTAAAGGTGGCTGGCATGAAGCCGACCTTATCACCCATCTTGTGCCGACTTGGTCTAGCCCTATATGCCCAAAATGGTCCTTTACTTACTTTTTTTACATGACTTTTATTTTTAGTGTTTCTGGCGTAAAAGGGGAATTTATAGTTCTTCTTAAATCAAATCAAAAGGCCTCTGATACTACTTCTCTACTACTTAAAATAAAATCACATACCTGTAGCGTCGATTCCAATCTGGTTTAAAAATCGGCATTCCGTCACCGTCTCAAAGTTGGGCCCAACCATCATGCTGTACACTCCTTCACGGACAAACTCTCCGAAACCCATTTCTTTGGCTGTGTTGAGAGCCAGTTTGCGAAGATCAAGGTCGTAGGCTCTGGACATGGCTGGAAATCTGGGACCAAACCTGTGAATTCACAAAAGTTGAACATCCTAACCTGCACAATCCGTAGCTATAGCACTAGCCATGCGGCACTAAAGCCTCAGGCTCACGACCCCCTGCCCCCCTCCCAACAACGCCCTAAAAAATACAGACAGTAGTGACAGTTTTATTATCATGGCAGACTGGCTAGCTCTGAACAGCTTGGTGGAATATTGATACATGATAAGGCAGACGGGGTTAGTGCCTTGTGGGAGAGTGTGTACAGTTTGGAGGAGCACATTGATCACCACAGTGTGGTGAGATTGATGCAGTTGGGGGTGGCGAGAGATTCTGGCAGAGGCTCGAGGCTCAGAGAAAAGGCAAAACGAAAGTTTAATCAGAATGCTACTGGCACCATTAGTATCGGAACTCTTCGCTAGCTGCTGAAGATGGGGACGGAGCGCTTATGGGAATGCCCCAAGTGCTGTGATGTCGGTTTTTGAATCAAATCAAATCATTTATCATGGACAACTCAACCTTTCTGACAAAATAACCCATGTTTACCACTATCAACACTTGGTTTATGGCAGTCGCCGCAAAAAGTGCTAACTTAGCAGCCATTCTGCCTTTCAAAAGGTGGCCTTGATCACCTTCGCCAGCTAGCTACTCACACACGCCAACAGCACTGTCGGCAACCTGCCAGATACCTTACAGTTGCATCCTCATACTGTGTTTTGTATATCACCCCAGAACTTTTTAAACACCATATCTTGTACAACAACCTACCTCTCATCATTGACACCGACAAGAGGATTAACTCCGGCAAACCCAGCCAGGTTGACATGATCCTTGATGACCATTATGTCCCCTACATTATAGTTCCTGTTGATGCCCCCGGCAGCGTTGGTGACAAACAGGGTGTTGATGCCCATCATCTTCATGGTGCGAACTGCCAGCGTTGTCTGTAGCAGAAACAAAATCACACAATACAGGTTTGTATACAATACTGTATATATAATATCTTCTTCTTCTTCTTGGCATTCACAGGCTGTAAACTCTTACAGAAAGTTCTGGTTGTTCATCCACCTCTGGACAAGACTTGTCTAGAACTTGAGTGCTGCGTGCATATCCATTTTACAGATCTGACTTATCTGTATGCAGACTGTTGGTTTCTTGCCTCTCAGACAGATGTGCTCCGACTTTGAAGGAAACCTCTAATTATTTTACTCTTATGACATGCTCGTTGGGGGGAAGCAGGGACTCGATGGGTGACGTGGTTAGCATCACGCCAGCTGCTGTTCATCCATCTCTTGATGTTGTCCTCCCAAGTGTATCACTGTCCACCTCTTTCTCTTGTGCCTTTGATGTTTCCCTCCAGGATGGTTTTTAAAAGAGCGTTATGTCTTTTACTGTGGCCAAAATATTTCAACTGTCTATTTTAATGCCTTTCAGTAACTTATTTTTTGTTTGCTATTATTATTATTATACACTATTTAATAAAATATTTCAAGTGCATCTATTCTTGTTTTCCCCAAAATGAGCCATGGAACCCACATGGGGAAATGGTGTCCCATTCCCATGAGTCCATCCCAATACGTTTATCATCCATGTCCTGTTTGCACACATCTTCATATCATAATGTTAACATCTTTTATCTATCTGTAATTCACCACAAAGGATGCAAACATACATTTTTTTAAATACTCACCTTCTGGGGTGAGTAGCCTTCATAACAATGAGCACGCCCCTGCATGAGAACTACACTTTTCCCACTGAGTTTTCCAAACACCAGCTTGCCTTCATGGCCAGGTACTGTTCAAAAATTAATCTCATTGTGTGTTAGGTTTGTACATTTGTCAATGCTGTTGGAGTTAACTAATTTGCAGGTCAATGAGTACAGACCAAACTCATCATCACAAATCATGTAGCAAACCCTTGCTCATCACGGTCTGCCTAACAAACATCAAACTTCAATTTTTAGACTTCGGACTGGACACTGTGGTCTTTGAGCACACCTGTACAGGATAGGCATAAAAGAATCTGCTGCCTGTGATTGTGGAGCAGAAAGACAGACCCCTGAGAACATACTGCAGTACTGCCCTTACCTCTCCCAGCAAAGACTGTGGATCTGGCCCAGGGGATCCACATTGCAAGAGAAGCTATGGGGGACCGGTGGCGACCTTAAACGCACAATCCTATTTTTGACCCAGACGGGACTCAATGTGTAGCATGACTGATGTCGAACGCAGAAGAAGAAAACGGTCTGCCTGAATGAAACTCGGTCTCTCGCCAGCTGTCCCGCCTCATGTACTTTCATATTCAAGGAATCGCTTATATCCTGTGCCCATCTTTACGTTAGTCGGCCCCGGTCCCTCCTTCCTGGTACCATGCCAGACCAAACTAAGAAAGACAAATGCAGACATGAACCATAAAGGACCTACTACTGACATGCGAGTTCATAGAGGCAACCCACGTAATGGTCTGATCTGAGCATATGAAACCGAACGCAAAGAAGAAGAAAATGCAAACATGCTCAGGAAAGAGATCCCATGTCTGAGGAGTTGGCATGCCGGTGGAAAACACTGTATGGATCAGTGTCAAGACACGCTTCACACTGGAACCTTCAGAAAGGCCTGTGGCCTTTTCCTCTGAAAACCACTGGCAAGGAGAGTGAAAATAAGAAATCCCTCTGCTTTCTTAATATCTTACCCCAAACAGGGGAAATCCACAGGTCACAGGAAAGTCTAATATTTCAGGGGGTGGTAGATAGGCTGCATGAAGTTGTGGGACCTAGGCTGCATGCAGTTGTGGGACCTAGGCTGCATGCAGTCGTGGGACCTAGGCTGCCCTCTATTGTGGGACGTCAGTGGGTTGGGGTTGGGGCCAGTTTTAGATGATCTGGGGTCGTTAAAAGCATCGGAAAGTCAGAAAACCCAGTCTTACCATACTCTAAAATTTTGAACTGTCCCCGGACGTCATCTGGGGTAGGATATTACGAAAGAAACGAATTCCCTTTGCGGGGAAAGTAGAACAGACCCACTGCACCCCTAACAAGCATGTCGTTAGAGTCGACTAATTAGGAAGGTAATATTACCATAGAGTGCAGCGGACACATTGCAGCCAATCTCTAATGTTAAGAATGAAAGGGTTAATTACTCACTTAAAAATAGTATTAATCCCAATCCACTGTCGCTCCAGAAATAAAAAAAACAATATGCTTTTTAACTGCACTTTAAAAACACAATTTTTGTATCTTTCATCATCATCATCATCATCATCCCATAACAGTGTGTGTCGTTGGGTCACCAGCTGCAGTTGACTGATCAGCTCCCTTCACCTTTGATGTTCAGATGCAAAGGACTTCATGGTCTAAGTATTGTCCAGTCGGTCAATTTCTTTATCTAGATCTTTCTTGGTCTGCCTCTTCTCCCCTTTCTCTCTACTGAGCCCTGTAGTGTTTTTGAGAGGCCGTTAGATCTTATAACATGTCTGTACCATTGCATTTTCAGTGTTTTCACTATAGTTAAAAGAGGTTCATAGTTACCAAAGTGCTTGGTAATTATATGGCAAACCTTGTAATTTGTGATGCTGTCTCTGTATGATATCTTCATCATCAAGTGCCTAGCCAGCTGGCATAGGCTTTCATGCGTCGCCACAGATCTCGGTCTTTGGTGTTCTGGATAAATTCTACTGATGATATTCCTCCATGCCACTGTCTTAAGCCATCCACTATCATTTTTCTTGGTCTGCCTCTGCTACCAGTGTTCCTTTTCTCATCACATGACCAAAGAACTGCGTTTATCTCCTTCTCATTGTTGTATATGTTCTACTTTCACTGTATGGTATGCCAAGAATTTTTCTGAAAGATCTCATTTCCAATGCTTGTATCTTTCTAGTTCAGCTGTAAAGGTGTGTGTTTCACAGCAATTTGTAAACATACTAATAACTAGTGTTCTGAGCAGTTGTAGCTTTGTTTTACATGAAATTTTGGATCTCCATAGTATTTGCATCTTTCAAAATTGTAATTTTTACAATGACATCAGATTTGAATATTCTCTAATACCTGTGCTGGATGGGAACCCAGGAATCTCAGTGTATGGAATGACTTCCCGCTCCTGAACCAGATCAGCCAGTTTCCCCAAGCCTGAGCCACAAATAATTCCTAGCTTTGGTCGGCATTTCACTCTGTCTAAAATGTGACTGGCTATTTGTTCCACATCTTCGTAGGTGAAGCTGTAGAATAATAAACATATACAATGACATTAAAAAAAACAATGTTTCCCCATTATAAATTGTAATAAAGAAGACTCCAACAATGTTTCCCCATTGTAAATTGTAATAAAGAAGACAGACAATGTTTCCCCATTATAAATTGTAATAAAGAAGACTCAAACAATGTTTTCCCATTATAAATTGTAATAAAGAAGACAGAAAATGTTTTACTATTGTAAATTGTAATAAAGAGGACTCAAACAATAGATTGAACAATTTATTGCCTGGCATATTTTGTTGTATCTCGTATACAGTATGTGTGTAGATATATATGCACACACGCACTATATATATATCATCATGTAGCAGATCCTTTGCAGAACGCCGCTCTCATCACAGTCTGCCTGAAAGAAACTCGGTCTCTTGCCAGTTCTCCCACCTCATGTACTTTCATACTCAAGGAGTCATTTATATCCTGTGCCCATCTTTGTGTCGGTCGGCCCCTGCCCCTCCTTCCTGGTACTATGCCTTCTGTTATAATTTTTTTCCAATCCGCTGTGGCGCTTGATATGACCAAAATATTTCAGTTTCCGAGACAGGATGCTGTTTATTAGCCAATTTTCCTTGATGTTCAGATCTTTCAAAATGTCAGTATGTCTCCTCTTCTTTGTCCAAGATATTCTGAGAATCTTTCGATAGCATTTCAGCTCAAAAGCCCCTATTCTCTTTCTTAAGGAATTTGAGAAAGTCTACGACTCACATCTGTATTAGCCACAGGGAAGATGCATGCTCTCACAATTATAATTTTGATTTCCTTGCTGGTGCTTAACCAAAGACTTTTAAGGCTGTTCAATATTTGCATTGCTATGGCCATCCTCCTTTTAATTTATGTCAAACAGTCTCCATTGCTGTTTATTATAGAGCCTAGATATTCAAAGTTTGTGACATTTTCAATTTCTTCATCATTTATTATTTTTGGGTGACAGCCAGTTTTATCTGTGGACATTATTTTAGTTTTTTTTTTTTTAAAATTCAAGAACAGATTTTGATTTTCACTGTGCTTTTCGACAGACAATATTAAATTTTCTTTTCCTTTCTATATAGATACATATACGCACACTATATATACATACGGTAGCATGCAGCTGACAATATACAGCGTAATATAAGCAAGTTGAAAAGGAAAGGGCCCTTTTCCGAACCTTCAGGCATATAGGGCATTTAGGGCTAGACCTATATTTTTATAAACCAATCGGCACAAGATGGGTGATAGACCTGACTAAAAATTTTGAGCTAAAAAAACTGGAGGTCTGCTTCTTCTTCTTTCTTTTCTTCTTTTCTCTACTCCTGGAAATCCTCCCGACGTCAGGGTAAGAAGAGTTCTCTGAAACGAGTCCTTCTGTTCGCTTCGTATATATTACTTTTGAGCGTCTATGATATTTGTGCAGTCCATCTTTTGTGTGGTCAATCTCTGGCTCTGTTACCAATATATCTGCATATTACTGCTCTCTGTGGTCCCTGTCCTCCTGAAAAAAATGTTCTCCAGATATGTAAATTAATTCGCCTGTTTTAACTAGTGTTCATCAATTTTATATTGGATTATTGGTGTTAATGAACTGCTTGTACACTGACATTAACGATCCTCATTTGAATGACCGAAAAACGTTTGGTCAATGTAATATACCTCCCTAATATTATATAATATAATATTAGTAATATTTCTGACTGTACCTCTAAAAATAGTTGTTTCAAATAACAAAACAAACAGAATAAATAAAGTATTACAAATTTACAAAGTCCTGCTGACACACGGGGAAATCACGATAAAAACCTCAATTTAGTATCAATAGACGAATCCATCCGCCGAAGTAAAGCCTTGTCTTTCGACATGATAACAAAATTCTGCAACAGGAACAGCAGAAAACGGTGAAACTTGTGGATAATGTGAAGAAAATGTCACAAGTGAAGACAGAAGAAGCCAGGTCACTGGTCCCGTCTAGCAGAAGTCGGACAAGTTTCGACAACAGTGTTGCCACTTTTCTTTGACAAAAAATATCCAAAACGGTGTCAAAAAATATCTAAAAAGATCTGAATCTCCGTGGAAAAGATCTAGAAAAACATCCAAATTGAAAAAGTCAAAAATTACATAGCTTTTGTTATGACTTACTCTACATAATCATGTCCTCACCTTTACTGATGTCTGCCTCACAAGATCCACAGGATAAACTTAGCTTGGATAATGAAGTTGAAGCTTCAGATCCAAAATGACCCTGGTTTGCTTTAGCTGTTCAAATTTCTTTATAAGTGGAACAGTAGGCTTATTTCTCTAGTCTCATCGGCCGAATTTTAATGGCACGATAGAATTTAAGAGGTCAAATTTCATCCTGTGTTTTAGGTTAGATTTGATATAATTCCTAGCACTGAAAACTCTTTCTACGTCAGCATTTGAGTGGCAGTATCATGGCAGACATGACACTTTAAAGAGCTTACAGAATGGACTGTTTGATGAGGCATCTTTAAATTGTCTCACTTCACTCCAAAACGCTTTAGTTTCTGTTTTGTTTGTTTCATCACTGTACATTCCATATAGTATTTCAGCTGTGTAGCACTTTTCACTTTGTCTTGTTATTTCAAAGTGTGTCTTCAACTTCAGCCATTGCTTCATAATTCTTTCAACAGCTGGTTAAATTGATAACCATCTAGTTTTGCAATCTGACAGAATTTTCGGTGGTGTGAAACCATCATTCAAGGCTGTATATAATGCATTGTACTGCTGTTGTCTGACAAATGATTTGGAAAACTAGTAAAGTTTTTCAGCAATAAGGTATTCCAAATTCCTTGGTAAATATTTAGATGAAGCATGTGATAATGCTAGCTGCAATGAATGACGCATACATTTTATAAGTATTAACGATGGGTTAGCTTCCTTCAACTTGGCATAAACGCCATTGTTTATACCAACCATCACTGAGGCATTATCAGTACCAATTACAGCCAAATTCTTCAAGCCTAACTGTTTGCTGATTAAAAGGTCCTTCAGTTCCTAAACTATACTTTCTACATCACACTTTTCAAATCGAACTAGTCCAAGATTTTTTACAAATCGATCAAATGGTCACAGTTTGAAATTGCGCAGTGACAAATTAAAAACATTGCGACTGATACTTCAACTTTTGATGATTCATTTATCAGTATAGTTATGAAAACAGATGTCAGCGGTGTAATATCTTTAAATGAAACTGCAGTTTTATGCTTTTATAGTCTCTGCATGACTCTTTTGAGTTTTGTATTTTCGCTTCAATTTCACACTTGCAGTGCTTACAACAAGCTTTGGTCATATCCAATTTTTTTTAATTTTGTCATCATGCAACCACTATTTCCAAATTCTTTGCTCATACTTTACTTTTGGCATGTTGAAAGGTTTTTTCAAAGTGAAAGCCACATAAGAAGGTGAGCAATTATTTTTTAAAACTCACATGAAAAAGAAACGCAAAGTCAGCACAGTGAGGATACGGTTGAAACAAAGTTTGTATGATTCACGCGCGTTTTTATTGATCAGTACCGGGACTGCCAGATATTTGTGCCTTGACCCCAATGAGAGTTCAAAATTCAAATAATGGCAGTTGTCACAATGTACGTGCCAGACCAAAACAAAAATATTGTAGTAAATATTTTACACAGTAATTATTAAATTGACAATGAAAGAAAAAAATCTATAAAATATCTAACTCCATATGAATAGATTCTGGAAAAATATTTACGATCTAAACGTCAAAAACAGTATCTAAATGCAATAAAAAAGATCTAAATTTGGAAATAAAAGATCCAAAGTGGCAACACTGATCTACAACACAGGGGAGTCGAGTACAACATTTTGTAGAATCGAGTCTGAGAATATCCGGAATCGTTTACTGCTAGCCAATCAGAGAAGAGGATAGAAGGAAAACGCGGGAATTTATTTACAGGGTTTTCTTATCATCATCATCCAGCGGCGCTGGTCATAGGGTAGGCATTTGTGGGCTCCGGTGAGCTTAAGCTCACTTAACAAATAATAATAATAATTATTATTATGTACTTAAATTAGACTTATCTTAAGGCAATATTTGTAATCCTTTACCCCTAAAACACCATGTAAGGCTGGCTCCCCAACCTAAATATTTTTTCGTGTTGAAATCAATAAGGCACACCAGGGTAGCCGGGTAGCCCTTTGGTTGGCCGATAGACGACTTCGCTGCAGGTTGGGACAGTATTTGGATCTGTCTCCTGTGATCACATCAACACTGCAACAGTTATGTTCAGAGCTACGTGGTGGCGAGCAATGCTAAGTCATTTTATATGCCTCACATAACCTCGTCACAGTTATTACCTAAAGCTTCCCCTACAGAATTGTTGGTTAAACGTGACGATTTTTTTTAGCAAAGCAACGGAACGGAACATTATTACATTTCACGTATCGTTGGCAGGACGACCTTGGGTTACGCTACTAAAACACGCCAAAGTTACCTCTGTTTTGGTTTCATGGTCTGGTGCAAGGATGTTTTGTTACTCATTTTTCTGTATCTGTTGTCTACTGCCTGCCTGAAATATAAGCATTTTAATACAGTTAGCAATATGCGGTTTCAATCAACAATACGTGGTCAAATAAAGCAAAACAAGATCACTTACAACAATACAGTGTCACACAGTACAACACGAGGTCACATAAAATTATACAAGGTCACACACAACAGTACAAGGTCACACAAAATAATACACGGACAATAAACAAATAAGATCACGTACATCATTGCAAGGTCACACACAACAATGCAAGGCAACACACAATAATATAAGGTCAGGTACATCAATACACTGTCACACTCAACAATAGAAGTTCACACAACAATAAAGGTCACACACAACAATACACGGTCACACACACAACAATACTAGGTCACATACAACAATACAAGATCACACACAATGAACAAGGTCATAACCAAAAATAAAGGGCCACTTTCAATAATACAAGGTCACATACAACAAAATACAGTGTTAAAACATACACCAATATAAGGTCACATACAATAATATTTATAGTAGCATACAACAATTTAAGGACACATACAACAATACAAGGATACATATAACATTACTAGATCATATTACAAAATACAAAGGTCCCATACAACAATATAAGATCACACACAACAATGTTTACTAATACTAACATACAGCAAAAAAAAGTTACAACATTACCATATTAATATACAACAATATAAAGTTACATACAGCAATACATAGTAACACACAGCAGTACGAGGTCACATATAATAATGAAGACTAGAGAGTCATGATCGTTGACCCTGTTACCCAGAATAATGGAGAACAAAAACTGTCGCTGGTTGCCATGGAAACGGTAATCATGGAATTGTAAACAATTAAGGAAATCACAATCGGTATTTATGTTTTTGTGAATCAAAGTCATCATTTTGAGAATTTATTTCATAATAACTGTATTCTGCCAATTATGTGGCTTTTCGTATGGAAGTAACCCTGATTTTAGAATTAGGCTGCTGTCACCCATTTGAAATCAATACAGTTATCGTCGCTTTGGTGTAAATCAATAAGCCAAGTGTTTTTGCTGCGTTAATAAATTTTATCGATCAAGCTGTGCCAGTGTTCCAGATAGCTGAGTTAAGGGGAAGAACAGACATCAAAATACTCGATACATTTCTATAAGTGCCGGTCCTCCTCTTTTTAGCAGCGAGCACAGAATTCTGATCGTACCTGAGTTCTGATTCCCCTGAGTGTTGAGCGTAGGCCAGATCCCTTCCCTGGCAACTCCTCGCAACGCCATTCTCCTCAGACCGTAATGATCTATCTGCACTGTTCATTCGCCCCCAAAAGGCGCCCCACAACGCCTAGCTTGCAATACAAGCATATTACAAGAAGTGTAGCCAAACAAAAGCACTATGCGGAAAGTCAAAGAAGATTAAGAAACCAACACAGGACTGGTACCATCAGCCGCTACACACTGCGGGACTTACTGAGAAAGATTCTGAGCACCTATGGACTGAATAGTCTGATGTGATGTGAGGATAATCTGTCGACTATGAGACCGGTTTGAACAACTTACCAACATCATGGCACACGGGTAGTAACCCATAAGTTTTCCGTCCTTTTTCTAACTCAAGTTTAAGTCAGAGGAAGCTCAGCACATCGCACAGACTCTGTAGTACCGACGAGGATCCTGAAATACTTTGGGTAGATTTCTAACTACAAATTTTTACCCGGGTAGCGCCGTTAGGCTACTCTTTTCGATTTCCAACTGGCTATGGTTTTTTTTTTTTTTTTTTTACATTCGCAACAATGTACACGGGCGTCCGATCTCACTACCCAGAGACCAAGGGGAATTACTAGAAGTCCAAGTCCACGTGAAAAGATCTCAGTTTTTACCTGGGATTGAACCCGGAACCTCTAGCACTCGAGGCAGACACCATGCCTCGAGACCACGCAGCCACGTTTTTGTCGACTAACTTACAATTCACAGCAGTTTTCTAAGTATTTTTTTATACTCTTCAAATTAAATACTCGTATTTATTTGAATAAAATTATTATTATCATCATCATTTTTAAGTCATTACGAAAGGATAAGGAGTCGCAGTGGCGTAGCGGCTAGACACACGGTTGCGGATCGGAAGGTCGTGGGTTTTGCTTCATACGTTTTTCAAAAAATGATATTGACTCCCAGGTTGACCCACCTTGAGTGGGTACCGGGAAGTAAAGACGGCCGGTGTGACGCTAACCACCCACCCTGTGCCGACTGGTCTATAAAAATATAAGTGTAGCCCTATACGCCAAAAGACGTGGAAAAGAGACATTTTATTTTTTGTTACATTTAGAAAGAATAAGCACTTTATCATGCACTGTATACATTTAGAGAGACTGCCCCCAAGGACTGCAATGCCCTCTTTGCCAAAACGCCTCTGGTTCTTCGGGACGAAATAGCTAACGCTCAAGTACAACTTGTCATCTGACCCGAATTTCGGTCAACATCCGCAGGTAGATTGGGGGCGTCTACTGAATCTCCCTCTCTCATTGGTTAGAAAACAGGCCTGCAAGGACGTTGGTAGTGCGGTAAACAATGGGAAAGTCGGTGTAAGTTTACTTATCGTGGTCAGTTTTTATGGTACCAGCTTGTTATTATATGCATTACAGCAATATTACCTTTTTTTTTTTTTATCGATCACCGGCTGTGAATTCCAGTGGAAGGTCTCGGTTAATCGTCCGCTTGGACTTTTGGCTTTCACCTGGACCTGATTTTTGCGTGTACAACCGTTTTTCATTTCCCTGCCTCATGGGCAGCTGTACTCCGACTTCGAAGGAAATTAAAATTTTAACAAATTGTTAAAATTGTTTTAAATTTGCAGGAGTTTGCATTACGCTACTAAGTAATCTATAGATAGGATCATATGCGAATTTGAGACACATTATGTCAAGGCCATATCATAAATCGATTTATTACGTATGTTGCATTATCAGGCATCACGCGTGCATTAATTTAAAGCAAAAATGTGCACGCATTATCGTTGTCGCAATCAACAGCATCGGAGACAGACCGACCGACCGACCGACCGACCGACCGACCGACCGACCGACCGACAGACAGACAGACAGACAGACAGACAGACAGACAGACAGACAGACAGACAGACAGACAGACAAAATGAAGGTCGAGAGGATCGACTCCCTTGTCCTGAGTTATCCTATATATCTCGATCTCTCTCCACTTAATGAATAGCCGCCTGTCTAGAGTGTCGCACAAAGCACAACTGTGTAGCTCCAGCGATGATCCAAAGGGATGTCCGTAACACAATCAACATCGAGATATATTCTCGAGTCGGTCGTGGTCGGTAAAAACTGCACTAGTGAGCTGAATGACGTGTCCGTGAAACTAATCCCGCGACCTTCAGAGCGCAAGGCAACCTCACCTCCTCCACCCCTTTCCATCATCAGAGAGGAGACAAGATATTTAAAATTTTGTCTTATATTCTTTGGGAAAGAAAACAAACCCTGAAAAAACACCGGTATGTAGAGGAAATATGACAAACTACTAAACGTAAAATTGCCCTAGAAAATTAACAACAGCCCCCCAAAAAAATTGCTGGGGTTGGTTCTGCAACGTCACGTAAAGGATACGCAACTTACCAAGTAGCTGAAATAAGACAAACGCTCACACACACACACACACACACACACACACACACAGAGAGAGAGAGAGAGATAGAGAGAGGGGGGGGGAGGAGAGAAGAAACAGAGATAGAGAGGGGGAACTGTTTGCACGTTTCATCTAACAAATACTTCATATCATACAGTCCCTATGTTTCTTTCTCTCCTTAAGTACATGAAAGAGAAGGGAGCTCGTAGGAAGAGACAGAAAACACAAAACAAGCTCGCATTAACTTATAACCACGGCCCACTGGAGCATATAAAAATTTGGAGCCGGCCGAGCTAACAACTAGCGGCTGTTTTTGAAAGGGAAGGAGGCAGGAAAGCTACCAAAAAAGCCAGAAAAGTGAACAGACCGTGTGTCAGTTAAAACTAACAAAGGGTTGAATCCAAGCAGCTTATGAACCACATAAAAGGGCAAGGGTATCAGGCTGTTGGCTATAACAAATAAAGTGTCCATGAAGAAACTGAAAGGGTATTTATTGTGAAATTAGAGCTGTTTGTAGCGGAAAACCTGACAGGCTCAAGGAAAGAAGAAGATGAAAAAGACGACAACGAGTAGAGGAAGAAGAGAAGGGGTTATAATAATAATAATAATAATAATAATAAATAATAAGACAAAATGATAGGGAATAGAAGACACAGAAGAAGCAAAAGAAGAAGAAGAAGAAGAAGAAGAAGAAGAAGAAGAAGAAGAAGAAGAAGAAGAAGAAGAAGAAGAAGAAGAAGAAGAAGAAGAAGAAGAAGAAGAAGAAGAAAGAGGAGGAGGAGAAGGAGGAGAAAAAGAAGAAGAAGAAAGAGGAGGAGGAGGAGGAGAAGAAGAAGAAGAAGAAGAAGAAGAAGAAGAAGAAGAAGAAGAAGAAGAAGAAGAAGAAGAAGAAGAAGAAGAAGGAGAAGAAGAAGAAGAAGAAGAAGAAGAAGAATGAACACATAACACAAATAATGACGAAAAATACCAATCGCTGGCCGTAAATCACTTACCAGGTAAGTTTTGAATGAACTCAATACACTCGCTGTCGCCAGTTATTTAAAACGTATACTAACACTTTTCAGGAAAGAGAACAAATTAGGAAATAGCACTGCTATGCAGCTAAAGTAAGTACACCTCCTCTTAGCAAGCTATATAACAACAGAGTCCCTTATCTATATGCATCACGTGCAAAAATCAGCGTCATTTAGTTGTCTCACAAAATGTAGGGGTTTTCTAAAAATGTTGGCCTTAATCAGGTCAACGTACGATAATCTACCAACGTGTACACATTTGAATTCGTGCTATGATTTATCGCACAAATACAATAAACACTCTCTAGATGGTATTTACATTATATAATTTATAGTAGCACTGTTAGAAAACACCACTCTATAGGGATTTCTTGTTATAAAGGATATTTCTCTAAATGTGGCATTAAGGGAGCTGGGCACTTTGAGCCTCCCTTCCACGCTAATTGTTTTCACGGAGGAGGGGGGGGGGGTGCTATCACATCCCCTAAATTTGTAAGAAGCTAAGCTGCAGCCACCCCCCCCCCCCCCCACTTCTCCTCCTATCCCCACTCCCATTTTTACATCTTTACCATGTTTAAAAGTTCTCTATTTAAGTTTTTGTTTATACATATCATATCACATCTCATTTATTATTATTATTATTATTATATTTTGACTATTCAGTACTTTATTATTATTATTATTATTATTATTATTATTATTATTATTATTATTATTATTATTATTATTATTATTATTATTATTAAGCATTCAAATGATACGTTGTCCTCTTGACGCCTCCATACTTTGAAAGTTTGTCAGAGAGTGCCAACCCCTCCCCCTCCCCCTAATCTTTTCTTTGTGTCGGCGTCTCCGTGAGCAGTTCCAGACTTTGAAGGAAAACTGAAACTGCAGATATTAAAACATCTCCTTCACTTCTTCTTTTTAAAGTCCATGCCGTGTGGCGTTGGTAGTCATGTCTGTCCACAACCTTCTGTCTCGTGTACTTCCAGTCAACTCTGACACAGATGATCTTCCATAGTCCATGCCGTGTGGCGTTAGTAGTTATGTCTATCCATAACCTTCTGTCTCGTGTACTTTCAATCAACTCTGACACAGATGATCCTCCATGCCGTGTGGCGTTGGTAGTCATGTCTATCTACAACCTTCTGTCTCGGTTACTTTCAATCAACTCTGACACAGATGATCTTCCATGCCATGATGTCAGACCGTCCAGCATCTGTTCTCTCGGTCTCCCTCTGCCTCTCCTCCCCTCTACCTTTCCTACTGTCACAATGTACTCCAGTTTTCTCCTTTTCACCACATGACCAAAGAATGTAGATTGTCTCTTTCTGATGTGGGTAATCAGGTCTCTTTGTGAGTCAGTTTCTTTCAAGACATCCTTTTTACTCTTTTTATCTTTCCAAGGTATTCTCATCATCCGTCTAAAAAAAAACACACACACACACACATCTCCGCAGCGTCCAAACAATTTTGCACTAATCTACCAAATGTCCATGATTCACTTCCTTATATCAAGATAGGATTTATATAGTTTTTAAGAATTTTCTTTTCTTGTCTCAATTGACAAAGAAAGATTACATAAAATATTCCTAATTTTGTCAAATGCTGCCGTTGCTTGAGCTATCTACATTTAACTTCCTTAAAACATCTTCCATCTGATGTCATCAGGGCACCCAAGTACTTTAACATATTAACTTGCTTGAGGTTTGTCCCGTTTACTTTTGATGTTGCAGTTTGGAGGGTAAGTTGTCTTTGTAATTACCATTACTTCTCTTTGTCTACTGTTTAAACTAAGACTCTTCTTTTCACTTTCCATTACTATTCCCCATTCGTTTTTTTACACTTCTATAACAAACATTATCTGTTGCTTACCGGCACCTTTCTAGGCCAGTCTGTGGTCTTCTTCTTCGCGTTCACTCAGGCGGAAAGTTCTGGCCGGTCGACCATTTCTTGACTTATCTGACGTTTTTGTATGCAGACTGTTAGTTCCTTGCCTTCCAGGCAGATACACTCCGTATTCAAAGGAAGCACACATTTAGTTGATGCTTACGACATGTTTGTTGGAGATGCAGTGGGTCTATTCTTGTCCCGCCCCCACCCCCACCCCACCCCCCACCCCACCCCCACCCCACCCCACCCCCACCCCACTAGGGCCCTAAATCGATACTGGAGAAGTCTATGGTGAACGCCGGCAGTTTCTTCTTCTTCTTCTAAAAAACAAAAACCCTGCCTGCAATCATTCTTATTTTTATTCATATTCCTTTCTAGATGTTCCTTCTCCATACAACGCGATCCACGGCATCTTGTTCTCACGAATCCACTCCAAAACCTGTATCATTCATACCCTGCTAAGCCAAATAACATTTTTAATATTGCAGAGCAGGCCGAAACACGCCAGCTTCTACTCATCACAACTCATCATACTGGCTGCTGAAGATGAGGACGGAGCACGCATGGGAATGCCCCGAGTGCTGTGTTGTCAACTCTTGACTCAACTCATCTCAACTCAACTTACCATAGAAGATGCCATTAAGGACATACTAATAATAAGCTAACACTAATTTAATATTTAGTCTTGTGAGTTGTATACAGCGCCCGGTTCACTGTTTTGCTCATAGCTCCATAATGCTCTTAAAACTGCACCGAAACATAGATATTTGACAAACGAATTTTTTTTTTTTTTTAAATTAGCAAAGTAGGAAACATGGTCAAGTGTTTCTGGGTAAAACATTTAACTATATAAAAAAGCAAACTCCAAACAGAAGAAGAAAACAAACACAGCTTTAAAAAATTAAACCTTAAAATATCAGACGAAGAAGCACACAGTTGATAATTTCTGGTTATGTTTCGTGTGTTGGTCTAACCTTTAATGTGGCGCAGAAGTGCCTTCGGCTGTGCTAGTTTCCGACCAGCTACAAATGGTCCGATGTCACAGGTGAAGTGACGCGGCGCACTTTACTGCCAAGCTGTGCACAAGTTATAATAATAAAATAAAAAATATATGGCGTGACGTTTTGATAGAACACATCGACGAGCGGGTCGTCCATAGGCTCGCCGATTGACGACTTCGTCGTTGATGGGGAGCGCATTTGAGTTGTTTCCTTTGATCGCATCCACACTGCTGCAGGAGTCCTTTTCAAGGCTCTTTGATGGCGAGCATTGTTAAGTTATTTTAAATGGCCCACATCAACTTGTCACAATTATAACCTAAAGCTCCCCCTTTAGGAAAGTTAGTTGAACGTAACGATTTTGTTTTTCAGCAAAGCACCAAGCCAGGGGAGAAATAAGCTTGCGGCCATGATAAATTAGGAATCAGCTACATTCTTTCCATTAGCAGGCGGCGAAAAACTGGACATCTAAATAAAGGTGAACAACACATTAAAGAGAGACAGATGCTCCTTAAATTAACAAAACATAGAGAGGGGCTGAGACCCGACCTCCCTTCAGCCGCTCACCCCCCCCCCCACCCCTGCCAAAAACAATAAAGAAAATATGGAGGGGGGGGGGGGGTGCGCTTGGGACACTCAACTACGTAACCGCCTTCTAGGCAAATAAATGGGTTGGGGGGGGGGGGGGGGAATGTCCTCAGGTCCTTGAATGCCTCCATTTCCTCCGAAGTCGGAGTACATCTGCCGGAGAGGCGGGGAACGAGTACTGCAAACAAATAAGCCAGTAAAACGGATGTACACGCAAAACTCAGGTCAAGGTAAAAGCCAAAAGTCCATTTTGGACGAACAACCGTGACTTACCGCCGGAATTCACAGCCGGTGAACAAGAAGAAGAAGAAGAAGAAGAATGCCTCCATCACCACTACCCCCTCCGGCCCCCCTCCGCCCCCCCCCCCCAAATTTTTTTTGCAGATTTCCCCGTGAGGGTTCCGGGGCCCTATTAAAGGGGAAACACGAATAAACCCACTGCCTACCCAAAAGCATGTCGTAAGAGTCGACTACATGGGAGCTTTCTTCGAAGTCGGAGTGCTTCTGCCTGAAAGGCAATGAACCAACAGTCTGCACGCAAATGAGATCTCTCAAACGGATTCACACGCAACACTCAGATTCTGCAGTCCAGAAGTTGCTGAACAACCAGAACTTTCCGCCGGAGTTTACAGCCGGTGAACATGAAAAAGAAGAAGTACAAATTATTATTATTATTATTATTATAAATATTCTGAATAAATGTAGTACTATACTTGAAATAATGCAAACACATACTTGTAACGACAATTTCTATACATGGTTCAAGAGGGCTTTTTAATTCCCTTAAGAATAATTTTTTAAAGCGGGAAAGAGGGGGTGGGGGGGGGGTGCGCTCTAGGGACCCGAGCAAATAGCTTACTGTAACAATGCTCAAACCTGCTAAATGGTGCAGAGATTTTGACAAGGAACACGCAGTTACAAAGTTGAACTGTCTCTGGAAATGTGGGTGTACAAAAGGTTAAGTCGTATTTCATAGAAACCAAAACAACCTCAACCGCTCCTGTCCTTTTGTTGTTGTTTGTTTTTGTATGTCAAATAATAATTATTGCCGTTTTTTTACCATCACGGCTTGCGCACCATTTGGGTAATTGCTTCACAAAATGGATGAGATGTGAAGCTGTAATATATACACAAATACACACACACCCTTACACACACACAACACACATACATAGTTGATTTTATCGCTGGGTTACACAATGTCAGTAAACTAGTAGCATAGCGTTTGTTATAAAAACCGATGGACTATTTGGCAAGTGTTGCACTAATGCACGTGGCAACAGGGGAGCCCCTGAGTGGGGAGGGGGGGGGGTGGCAATAGGGTCTCTTTTGGAGGTCTCCACATACATGGCCTGGGGGGGGGGGCGGAGCCCTTAAATTTTTTGTAAGGGGACCAAGTGCCCCCCCCCCTCCCCTCTACCAACTATACCTAGAAGATTTCTTTTCCAGTTTGTTTACACATTTCACATTAATTCAAATATTTTATATTTATTTGTGTTTCAGCGGAAAACAGTCATAAAATTCATTTAGCACAAAAAATTAGGTGGTTTGGCCACCTGACGAGAATGCGCTGGTACCAACTGCCACAGAAAGCTAAGCTAAAGAAATATAATGAACACAGAGCAAAGAGAAGACCACGAAGAGAGCAGCCTAACAGAAATGAACACCAACTTATAAAATGCATTGGAAAAGGCGCACAAACGATCCTTACATCTCCCCTCCCCCAACACCTCGCTGAGGTAAATGGTGAAAGAGAAGAAGAAGAAGAAGGGTTTCAGCATCACATAATTAATTATAAATAATTATTACGCTATGAAACTAGAGATATTGAGGCCCCCGGCCTACAGAATTATTTGTAACCCCCCCCCCCCACCCACCCCCACGATCAGGTTTTTCTTTGTGCTAACGCGCCTGGCTGGAAAAAAAATAAACAGAGTTGATCTAATCAATACTGTACAGACTAGAAAGGTGGATAATAAAATCTATGACGCTAACTTGGTTACATTTAATGGGAGTAAAGCCTGGCAAAATACACCCATGCCATTTCTTTTGGTTATGATCATCATCATCATCCTTATCACCACTAGCATCATCATCATCGTCATCCTTATCATCACTATTATCATCATCATCATCGTCATCCTTATCATCACAAAGGTAGGCTGTAAGGATGTATCCAAACGCGACATTAACACGGTGGGGGGGGGGGGGGGGATTTGGAGTTGGAAATCTACCGAAAGTATTTAAGGATCCTCGCCGGTGCTACGGAGCTCGTGTACTACGATGAGATTCTTCAGATTCATACTTGAGCTAGAAGTCGAACGGAGCACTTATGGGGGACACCGTGTGCCATGATGTTGATCCGTTGTTCAAAGCTGAACAACATTACAACATACATTTGGGAGAGATCAGCTGCAGACCTACTCCTTTGGAAGTAGATAGTGAAAGACATAAGTGTCGCAGTTTGCAAAACACAACAGAGAGGAAAACCAGCTTTAGAACTATGGAGTATCAACGTTTATATGTGGATTATGCAGCGGAGACTGTTACTCCCGCCTTGGACTCACAAGACCATTGTCCACAGGGACTGACGGTTGCCTGCTATCAACAGGGCTTGATAGATGTTGGAGATTAGAAAGGTCTTAACTAACACTCCATACAGTAGTAATTATTCTTAATAACAGCGAGAAGATAGGAAAATGCAATCCTCGGACCATGTAAAAAGATCTGACCTCTCCATGACTTTTGGTGGGAATACCTTATTATATGGGCCAACCATTGCATTTTCTAGTCTTTTCACTGCGTGGAGGGAGCCATCGTAGACGCTACAGGGCCGACCCGAAGGTCATGCGTTCAAATCTGAAAGGAGCCAGACATTTAAAAAAATGACCATGGCTTCCAGATCGACCCAGCCTTAAATGGATAGCAGATGAAGTTATGGGAAGTAAAGGTGACCGGCGTGATGGTGGCCATGTTACCCACCGAGTGCCAGTTGGTCTATAAAATATAGGTCACGCCATATGGGCTCAACATGCCTAAAGGCGTGGGAAAGGGCCCTTTTACTGTTTGGACTGGTAATTCAGATCTAGCAGCATTTTAAGTAATCATTTGAGTTGAGCTGAGTTGAGTTGAGTCAAGAATTGACATCACAGCACTCGGGGCATTCCCAATGCGTGCTCCGTCCTCATCTTCAGCAGCCAGCGCAGAGTTCCAATACTGATGATACCGGTCACAATCTGGTTATATGTCCATTTTGCCTTTCCTCCGAGTGTAGTGAGCCGGTCAGACCCTCTAGTTACACCCAGGTGATTCATTCTCTAAATAATCATTAAATGAGCCGTTAGATTTTGAAGGTCTTAGTTCGAACAGTGCAGTGCGGAGGTAATGGTAACTGCAAATTAGATAAAATGTTCTCCAAAATGCAACATCAAAGATAACAGGACAAGCCTGAAGCAGGTTGATATGTAGATAAGTACGTGAGCACCCTGAAAACAGCAATCGGAAGATGTATGAAACAAGTTTAAAACGGAATAGCTAAAAAAAAATCAGCATTTCCTAGGATAAAGAATATTCGATGCGAGCTATATAATTGTAAAAAGGGGTTAGAAAAAATGTTCTTAAGGGCTATACGAGCAAATTATGAGGTCCAGATGTAAGGGAAGGACAGTGGGCTGATTCCACGGCCTAATTAAATTGCAAGCCAAATGCGCCCGTAATGTTACAGAAGCAGGACAGACAGACAGACAGACAGGCAGACAGGCAGACAGACAAACAGACAGACAGACAGACAGACAGACAGACAGGCAGGCAGGCAGGCAGATAGATAGACAGACAGACAGACAGACAGACAGACAGACAGACAGACAGACAGACAGACAGACAGACAGACAGACAGACAGACAGACAGACAGACAGACAGACAGACAGACAGACAGACAGACAGACAGACAGACAGACAGACAGACAGACAGACAGACAGACAGACAGACAGACAGACAGACAGACAGACAGACAGACAGACAGACAGACAGACAGACAGACAGACAGACAGACAGACAGACAGACAGACAGACAGACAGACAGACAGACAGACAGACAGACAGACAGACAGACAGACAGACAGACAGACAGACAGACAGACAGACAGACAGACAGACAGACAGACAGACAGATAGATAGATAGATAGATAGATAGATAGATAGATAGATAGATAGATAGATAGATAGATAGATAGATAGATAGATAGATAGATAGATAGATAGATAGATAGATAGATAGATAGATAGATAGATAGATAGATAGATAGATAGATAGATAGATAGAAAAGACAAGACGATAGCGAGAAGAGAAGAGAAGACACGATAGAAAGAAGAGAACAGAAAATAGAGAGGATAGGAGAGAGAGAGAGAGAGAGAGAGAGAGAGAGAGAGAGAGAGAGAGAGAGAGAGAGAGAGAGAGAGAAGAGAAAAGAAAAGAAAAAAAAAAGGAGAAAAAAAAAGAAAGAAAGAAACGAGGACAGATCAATACCCACAAGATCAGACATAACAGAGGGTTGTATGCATACTTGCAGACGTTTTTATAGGATGGAAAACCTGGGGGGGGGGGGGGGGGGGGGGGGGGGGGGGGAACCTAAAGGTATTTGAGCCTTGTTTAATTACGCAATAATAATGACATTTTTTATTATTGTTCTTATTGCACAATTAAACAAAGCTTGGGCCCCATCCCTAGCCCTATAAAATTATGTGTGGGGGGGGGGGAGGGTTGGTCTCAATGACGGCCCACTTTTAAGTCCTTGTCCGTGAAAGTATAACGGATGAATAGTCTGGATTAAATTCTGAGAGGTAGCCATTTATAAAAACTATTCCCTGTTTATAAAAGAACTTCACAAAGCGGATTTTGAAATTCTTCTCTTCTAACACTGACGTAGAAATAAGCTGTGGCAATTTCCGAACGTCAACGTAGGAATAGTCATGCATGCCTTTAGTTAACATTTCAGCAGGGATATTCACAAGTGCCCTCTTGAGGCGACATTTCCTTTCTGTTTTCCCGATATTCGTTTCTGTATAATGTTTAACGTTCGTAGAGAACATCAAAGAACAACGATGTCCCATCCCCTCCCCCTCCTCTCTATCTCCCAATTTCGAACTAAGTGGTCTATGTAACCAAGTATATATATATTTTTAATGTAGTTGTGTTATATATATTTGTCGGTATATTTCTGACTATTTCAGATGAGTTGAGTTGAGCTAAGAATTGACATCACAGCACTCGGGGCATTCTTTTCTCCACATACATCTACTACAACCAAAATTGCTGCTACTACTACCACCAACTCCCCCCCCCCCCACTACTATATTTTACTACTAACCACCCTAACTACTACTGCTACTACTACGACGACGACTTCTTTTTTCTACTATTACCATACTAGTACTACTTCCACCACTTCCTCCATCACCACCACCACTACTACTGCTACTACTACTACTACCACCAGTACTAAAACAACCAACATCTACCACCATCACATTACAACAACAACTGTTACTACTACTACTAATACTACTACCACCACCACCGCTACCACCACCACTGCTACCACCAATACCGCTACTAATACTACCACTACTACCACCACCACTACTATTGCTACAGCTGCTGCTGCTTGCTGCTGCTACTACTTCTACTACTATTGCTGCTGCTGCTGCTGCTACTGCTGCTACTACTACTACTACTACTACTACTACTACTACTACTACTACTACTACTACTACTACTACTACTACTACTACTACTACTACTACTACTACTACTACTGCTGCTGCTGCTACTACTACTACTACTGCTACTACTACTACTACTACTACTACTACTACTACTACTACTACTACTACTACTACTACTACTACTACTACCACCCGAACAAAAATGTGAAAGTGGACCCAGCCCAACCCTCCTCCACTCGATGTTTTCCGTTGTATCGACGCCCCAGTTGAGAAACCCCAGAGGTTATTCAAGAAATAGCAGTTTTTGTGTTTCTCAGCAGAATCTAAGTCATTGTTATCCGAGAAACCATTAGGTCCTCGCTACGCTCTTCTTCTCTCTCTCTTCTTTTTTGTTACTTCCTTGCGTCTTTCGCTGCTCCTTCTTATTCTTTCTTGAAACCCTTCCTTCTTCTCTTCTTCCTACTCCTTCTTATTCATCCTCTCAGTCTTTTCGTTCTGCCTTCTCTGCCCCCTAAGCTTTGTTATTCTTCTACAGTTCTTCGTTTCCTTTTTTCCCTACCCTCCTCTTTCTTCGTATTCTTCTTCATTTTCATTTTATTCTTCTAATCTTTTCTCCACAAATACAAACAGGCACGCATGCGAAGATACACTTCTTTCTTTCTTTCTTTCTTTCTTTCTTTCTTTCTTTCTTTCTTTCTTTCTTTCTTTCTTTCTTTCTTTCTTTCTTTCTTTCTTTCTTTCTTTCTTTCTTTCTTTCTTTCTTTCTTTCTTTCTTTCTTTCTTTCTTTCTTTCTTTCTTTCTTTCTTTCTTTCTTTCTTTCTTTCTTTCTTTCTTTCTTTCTTTCTTTCTTTCTTTCTTTCTTTCTTTCTCAAATACACGAATGAACACTTGAAAGCACATGTATTTAGCACTTTAGAAATGAATGCATTTAAATATAGGTCACACGTGATCTAGCAAGACGTTATGTCATTATAGCAGACATCAGATAGCATATATAATTATAATTAATTAATGGAGGCCAAACAAACATGATGTTTTTAAGCATACCATGATCACCACCAACACAATCCACACCACTCTTTTTTAAACACACTATGGTGAGTTCTGGCACTTTTTTTTTTTGTCTAAAAAAAAAAAAAACCAGCCGTATAATATGTGTGTGTGAGAGTTTCTGCGTGAGCAAGTGAGCATAGAAATATATCTTTTGTGGTACTTTTGGTCAGAATGGACGATAGGCATGGTCACTGTTTTTAGTCGTGGCAAATTTTTCTCGCTGTCTCGGTGTAGTGCCTTTTCTCCTTCTCATGGCATGGCCAAAGAATGTAGACTGCTTCCTGCTGATGTGGAAAGTCTTTTCTTTCGTTAACACCTTTCCGTCTTTCCAGACCATCGTGATATGTTGTTCTATGAGGAGGCACGGGGGATTAATAATCCAGGGCGAGTAGGACAACAAGAGGCATGAGGAAAAATCTTCTACAATAAAAGCCTGAGATTTCAGGACCAGGTGCTTTCTCAATATCCTATCTCAAACTGGGGAAATCAACAGGTCATGGGGCATTCTAATATTTTAGGGGGTGGTATATAGGCTGCATGCAGCTGTAAGACCTAGGCTGCATGCAGTTATGAGACCTAGGCTGCACTCTCTCGTTGGACGTAGGTGGGTTGGGGCTAGGGCCAGTTCTACATATCTTGGGGTCGTTGAAAGCATCAGAAAGCCGGCAAACCCAGTCTTACCACCCTTAAAAATATTGGACTGTCCTGTGTCGTCATTTGGTGGTAGGATATTAATAAATAACCCAGGACCATTTCTGCTATCATAAATAATTATGTCTTTTTCTCAGACGCCTAGCTCTCACCATTTCTGCAATTCCTTTATCCTTCATTCTCATTTCTGTCCTGATTTGTCCCCTTCACTCCACGCAACACTGTACAAGGAAGAAACGTAACCGTAGTTTATTTACATAAAGTCATTAACAGTGCTCTCCCCTAGATTGTGTCTGCTACCCTGTGAGTCTACTAATCTACTTGTGGTTTTTATTTTATTTGCTTTAATAAATACATACATAATTTTGGTGCTTTATTAATATCCTACCCCAAACAGAAGAAGTCCACAGGTCACGGGACAATCTAGTATTTCAGGGGGTGGTAGTTAGGCTGCATGCAGTCGTGGGACCTAGGCAGCATCTCTCGTGGGACGAGGGGGTTAGGCTAGGCTCGTTCTAGATGTTTTGGGGTTGTTGAAAGCATCAGAAAGCCTAAAAACCCAGTCTTACCACCCTCTAAAATGTTGGATTTTCCTTGGACGTCATCTGGGGTAGGATATGAATAAAGAATCATAATTTTATCTGTCTCAAAGTGAGTCTTAAAAACCACAGAAAAGAAATACAGTTTCTACTTCTTTAATTTCCTAATCCAATAATAAATGTCGCTGAGAGAGATCACTACCAAAAAATAAAATTATATAAATATACTTACGACACTAGACTAGCGCCATCACGTAAGTTAGTTAATCAACAGATTATCCTCACTACACAAGTCCACAAGCACTCGGATCCCATCTTCAGTATATCCCTCAGCTCAGCGTGTGGTGACTGATAACACTAAATTTGTGTTGATTTACTATTCTTCTCTGGCTACCTGTAAAGTGAGTGTGTGATTAGTGATTAGAAAAGATTATCATCACAGCACTCCGGACAGATCCATAGGTGCTCCGATCTGCTCCTGAAAAGCTGCACAAGTGAGTGTGTAGATTTAAGAATGCTCTATTTGGGGGTTGTTTTAAAGTTCACACCTCAAACCTGGACAATCACAACAGTTCTGTACATGTAGATATTATTTTCTCATTAGATGGGAACAGGATGCCATGGCATGTGTTGCATGGGGGAGGGGGGAATGTGCAAGCGAAGAGGGATAACGGAGTATAGGATTGCGAATAGAGGTTAAGAGTTGAGTGTCCGAGAAGGAGATCATCATTCTAGACTTATCTGTATGCAGACTGTTGGTTCCTTGCCTCTCAGGGAGATGCACTCTGATTTCAAAGGAAGCCCCCAGTTAGTGGATTATTACGACATGCTTGTTGGGGAGGCAATCAACAATGGGGCACCGGAACCCACAAGGGAAAGATCTGATTTGAAAGCAAGAGGTCACCTTAGGAGAAATAAACTAATAACATTAAAGACCTTCTGCATGGACAGGCAGTGACAATAGCCATTGATGTCCACTGAGCAAAAGATCACAGACTGTTCCTGCCAGCGAAGTGGAAATTGATGATGATGATGATGATGATAATAACTAGTTTAATTAGTTCATGACCAGAGATCGTTGGAGAAGAAAAATGTAGAAGAGAACAATTCTTTCAGCTATTTTACGAATAATGGTCCCAAATTATCGAGGCGGAAAATATACCCTAACAGAGCCTCAGTCACGTGTCAATTGCGCACTTCCAGCAACTTAAATTACGCACTTCCGGCGACTTGCGCCACCGCTCACGCAGCGGAGATTAGGGCTAAACTAGATGGCTGGGACTCACGAGCAGCGGCTACCGCATTTCCTGCAGCTGCCTTCATTTTATTTGCTTGTGAGTCCCAGCCATCTAGTTTAGCCCCAATCCTACGCCGCGTGAGCGGCGTAGGGGATACTCTCAATGGTGGCGGTATAGTCCCCGGAAGTACGCAATTCGGCGGTGGCTGTCTAGTCGCTGGAAGTGGGCAATTGGCACGTGACTGAAGCTCTGTTAGGGTATATTTTCTGCCTCGATAATTTGGGACCGTTATTCGGAAGATAGCCATTCTTTCTGTTGTTGTGTTCCTTATCTTATTCTTTTTGATCTTCATGTTCACCAGCTGTAAATATTGATAGAAAGTTCTGGTGGTTCGTTCACTTCTGGACTTAGGTTTTCCCTCACAACCTGAATGTTGTGTGCACTTCCATTTTTACAGATCTGCCTTATTTGTTTGCAGACTGTTGGTTCCGTGCCTCTCAGGCAGATACATTATGACTTTGAAAGAAACATCCCTAATTAGTGGACTCCTACGACATGCTTGTTAGGAGGCAGTTAGTCTGTTCTTGTTTTTCCCCCCGCAGTGGGGCCCCAGAACCCACACAGAGAAGGTTTATTATCTAAAACCAGCTTTTCGCCCATTCTGTCAGCAAAAACTAACATAAATGTTTAATCTGGTAATCTGGTAATCCTAGTTTCAGCATCATAGCAAACGGGTCACCCCATTGTTGCTCCGCTCCTGTGCCAACGAAAAACACTCGTAGCTCACAGTGTCACACCATGCACTCAACTCAGAAGCTGGGTGACGAAACTATATCCTTCCAGTCTACAAATGGAGCAAAAATGCAACGGCCACCGCCTGGCAGAACTGCCACGGCTTTAAAAAAAAAAAAAAAATAAAAAAAAGTGGTCGTGCCTAGTGTCCACTGTGACTTGAAGCATTATGTGAGGGGTTAACAAATGGTCACCCCAGCAGTACCCTCACTATTAGCTGGGAAAGGGACTTAGGACATTACATCCACCAGCAGGCGTCGCCCCTACAACGACCTGACTGCCTTCGTTAACGACTGTTCACCCAACAGCCATGCAGTTCTTTGGCACGAAGGAGACACCTTGAACTTGGGTTTCAGAATGCCGACTTCCTATAAAATGTTATTTTGTGTTTTGTTATCACAATCGACGTCACTGCACATTGGGCATACCCATGCGTGCGCAGTCCTCCGAAGCAGCAGCCACTCCAAAGTACTTCTACTAATTGTCCCCATGAGAAGCTGGTTATATTGTCTCCTTTAATAAATATAAACATAAATGTTTAACTCTTACCTTTGTGGCCTTAAAGTATCCCTTCCTCCTCCATCCTTTTTTTTTGTTTAGTAGCTTGTTTCTGCCTTGTTTGTTCTACTGTTCATTATGTATACATTATTCTTCTTCCTTCTTTAAAACAAATTCATTTGCCCTCTAAAGGGGTTTACACCTAGGCTTCAGTATCTGTCTTTTGGCCCAAAACATCTGATTTAGCCAACCTAAATTAGTCCCCTTTTATTACATGCTTGTTCATTCTTTCAGGCTAACCTCCCCTCTACCTCTCTGCACTGCATCATCATCCTTGTTAACTCTTTCAGGCTAACCTCCCCTCTACCTCTCTGCACTGCATCATCATCCTTGTTAACTCTTTCAGGCTTACCTCCCCTCAACCTCTCTGCACTGTATCATCATCCTTGTTAATTCTTTCAGGCTAACCTCCTCTCAACCTCTCTGCACTGTATCATCATCCTTGTTAACTCTTTCAGGCTTACCTCCCCTCAACCTTTCTGCACTGTATCATCATCCTTGTTAATTTATTCAAGTCCTGATAGTTGGTTTTGCTGGTCATTATGTCAACATCACTACTGTCTGTGTGTACCACTTTTTAGGGCGGTGTAAACAGGAGGTCATGAGCCTGAGGATTAAGGGTCGTACGGCTAGTGCTGTCGCCATGGACTGTACAGGTTAGGATGTTTAGTTTTGCCCCCGAAAAAAAACACAACTCCTATCAGTCGACCCAGGTCTCCCGCATGAAAGCCAGACAATGTAACCACTTGGCCAGGGACTGTTCATTATGTATATATACACAACCTATTATTTGCGATAAATGTTTGTCATTTACATATTTGTCTGAGAATCCCCCCACCCCCTTCCCCCCAACTGCCTTCCTCCTGCCCCTGACAGTTATCATCATCGGTTTCCGATCAAAATGGACACTAGACAGGGGCACTGTTCGAAGCCGAGGCAAATTTTTTGCTTCTGCCAGATTGTGGCATTTTTGCTCCATTTGTAGACTGGATATAGTTTTGTCGCCCAGCTCCTGAGTTGAATGCATGGCGTGACACTGTGAGCTGTGGATTTCATTTGGAATTTTTTTTTTTTTTACTGTAACCAACGTGGTGGTGTGAATTGAAGATTCAGAAAATGGCGCGATGCCTGTTGTGCAATGTTGGTGGTGCCTGTATGTGATTAAAATTGATCGCGTGGGCAACTGCTGATCTGTTGGTAACTTCTGCTACCATCAATGATGAACTGCATTTCTAATGTTGGACTGTTTGTGTTAGCACTTCAGATGGCTACTGTATGCTTTAATGCCAGTGTATGCTAGATATGCTGAAACAGCAGTCTATCAATCTTTTCACAAGGGACTGTGATAAACATTCTGTGTGTTTTTCGTTGGCACAGGAGCGGAGCAAAGATGGGGTGACCCGTTTGCTATGAAGCTGAAACTGAGACTACCAGACTACCAGTTATCATCATCATTATAGTTCTTTTTTTTTAGTGTTCACCAGCTGTTGTTCGTCCATTTCTGGACTTTGGTCTTATTCCAAAACTTCAGTTTTGTGTGCACATCTGTTTTACAGATCTGGCTTATTTGTTTGCATACTGTTGGTTTCTCTCTTGTCAGGCTCATGCACTCTGACTTTGAAGAAAACTCCTGTAAATAGTTGCCCTGTATGACATGTTTGTTAAAGAAGCAGTGGGTCTATTCCACCCCCCCCCCCCCCAAATGGGGCCCAGGAACCGACACACTGGTCATTATTGTTGACTTAATTTGATTGCTTTAGGTAGTTTCCAAAGTGACACTGTTCATTGCACATTTACATCCAAGCCCTTTCCCCCTTTTTTTCCCTTTTTAACTTTGACCTGGTACAATTAATTGTGCTTTATTGTATCATGCTTTTCAGATTCTGAGTTACATTGTTTATTATGCATGCGCAGACCCACAACTTTTATTTTTCTTGCATTGAAACAGTGCAGTAATTGTGTTTCGCTGTGGATTTATAGCGTACCAAAAGCTTCAGAAAGATTAGGCAAGTCAAACATTTGCCCGTTACTTGGCTGTTGTTCAAACAGTCACCAGGAAGTGGTGTGCCCATGTTGTCGAGGATATATAACAGGGGAGTATACTCTTGTTTGAGGTCAGATTTTGGGGGTCACAGTGTCCGGACGTTGTTTCAGCTGAAAACAGATCCAATGACTCAGGTAAAATTAGTGATAGTGTGAACAGTTTGCATATATCCCAGCTTTTCTACTTCATCTTTTTCTTCTTCTTCTCCTCCTTCATCACCTCCTCTTCTTCTTCTTCTTCTTCTTCTTCTCCTTCTTCGTCTTCTTTTCCTCCTTCTCCTCTTGCTCTTCTTCTTCTTCTTCTTCTTCTTCTTATTTTTCTTCCTCTAGTTACTTTATCAAGGTGTTGGGTGGAGATGCAAACTCTTTCTAATGTGTTGCATAAGTTAATATTCATTTTTTTTAGTCTGTTCTTGATGACGTCATTTCATTTAGGTTGTCTTTTGCTTTACTATGTGTTTATTATATTTTTTCAGCATGGTTCTCAGTGGCAGTGGGTATTTTGCTCATTAATGAACTGTATGACTTACTTCAGTCCTAATTATAGTCTGATTTCTTCATTTTTGTTTTTTTCTCTCGTCTTGTTGCTCCAGCGGCTCTTCTAAGACACTTTGTCCTTTTGTTTTTTGCGCTAAAAAGGTCCATGTTTGACACTGATAGACACTGTGCGAGAATTTTGGAAGCAACACGTCCGCATCACTGCTAAGAATAAAAGAATTGGGAGTAAATATCGGCACAGCCAAGCATGAGAAGCACCTGGTGTCACACAAAGCCTTGTCAACCAGCAAATGACTGACAGTATTTATAGTGCAGCGCTGATGAATATGTTGAAGGGGGGATCTGAGTATCCATGGACATATTAGGAGTGCTGTGAAGATATTACAGCTCACAACTGGGAGACACTGATAACACAGAGTTGGCCAAAATGTAGTTCTGATTAGATTTGCCCTGGTAGAAAAGTGTATCCCAACTGTTTAGTGAAACTGTATCTCCCCATGTAATAAGATCTAACCGCCTCTCAAAAACAATGTTGCAGGGATCAGTAGAGGGAAAGAGGAGAAAAGCCAGACTAAGAAAGACCTGGTTACAGAACCTGACTGACTGGACAGGTCTAAGGCATGCAACCATGAAGTCCATCGCAACTGACCGCCAAAGTTGGAGAGAGATGATCAGACAGTTAAAGAAAACTGGTGACCCAACAACACATAGTGTTGCGGAGGATGATGATGATGATCTCCCCATGTGGCTTGGTGAGACTAGAACGAAAGGTGTGAACCCAGAGAGGATAAGAAGTCAGTTGAAGTTTGGACGTGGATGTGTGCGGTCAAATGCAATGGAATAGCAGAGAAGAATGCGAACTGTCTGACCACGTTTAATTGTACGAGACAGGGAATAAATATCTACTGACTGCAAGTTTCAACTGGGTATAGGTACAAGGAGCAAGATGTTAGCCTGATCCAGATGTATAGTCCAAAAGGTAACGGCAGAGAGAATCACAGTGTGAGATAGTTGGAACTGTTGCTATAAATGAGCCAATGTAGCAGCCAAGAGAACACAGATGAGCGACTGGACAGTGCAACTGGTGCAACAGCTAATAAAGATCACCTACTGCCGAGGGCGTGTTTGTCGTCTGGTGTGTTCATAATAATTTTATATAACTAAGAACATCAGTACAACATTGTGAAGAGTGCAAATAAACCCTAGACAGAGCCACATTGCATCATCCGGGATTTCCCTGGCAATTCACCTCATTATACAGCACGGGTGTAAAAACAAAGTTTCCTTTTTATAAGCCTTTATTAAGTTAAATTTTTGTTTGTAAATACAAATAAGTATGTATTTTGCCATTGTGACAGAAATCGCGACCCAGTTCTGATATGGCGAAGTTCCGGGAATGTTTGCGTAAAGCAAAGCACATTGTTGTTCTGACTGGTGCAGGAGTTAGTGCTGAGAGTGGGGTGCCTACTTTCAGGGGAGCTGGGGGATTCTGGAGGAAATGGAAGGCACAGGTTGGTAACTATTCACTTCTCTCTCTCGCCCCCTCCCTCCTCTCTTTCTCTCTTTGTGTATATGTGTGTGTTTCTCTCTGTGTCCCTCTTTGTCTGTCTTTCTCTCTTTCTGTCTATCTCCTTATCTGTCTGTCTGTCGCTTCCTCTATATGTCTGTATGTGTGTTTCTTTCTGTGTGTCTCTCTGTCTCTGTCTCTCTTTTTCTGTCTCTTTCATTCTTTCTCTCTTTCTGTCTCCGTCCCTCTCTCTCTGTCTCTCTCTTTCTAGTTGACAATTCTGTTGTTTCATGCTGGTATCTGCAGTTTTGTGGCTTAGAGATTAGTGAACACATTTCACAATCCGTAAAGTTCCTGCATTTGTGTCAACAGTAGACAGTTTATTAACAGATTATTTAATGGTCTGAGAGCTACACAGCAAAACAGATTCTTGTGTAGCAGCAATCCAAAACTTTTTGTGAAGACATTTTAAGTGCAGTGTTATTTTTGTATTTATTTATTTGGTAACTGTTTTATATGGATTGCTCTTTTCTTTTTTCTTCTGTGTTCATGCAAAGACGCAATGAATTGCACTCGTTTTCTACATGGCTATGATGTTTATGCATTTCAGCCGACACATCCACCTTTTGCAGGTATTTGTTCCCAGGTTGGCCATTGCCAGGTTGGCCATTCCCAGGTTGGCCATTTCCTGGTTGGCCATTCCCAGGTTGGCCATTCCCAGATGTGGATTGTAAATTGAGTATACGCATAAAATTCATTGTACACAATTATGAAAATACCGTTTAAAAAAAAATCATCAGAAATAGCAACATCTTTGCTAATCCTGTGATTGTGAAAATGAGGCTTTCCTTCTCTCTTTCTTTCTTTTGTCATCTCAATGACACGAGGTTGTAGCCCAAGTGTTGTGGTTTTCTGTATTTATCTTGCACTTCTTGGGCGACTTGGGTGATGGATTTGTTCATCTTTTTGCAGGTTTCGGCTACACCATTTATCCACTTCTTTTTTGGTCTTCCTCTCCCCTTTCTTCCAGATGTTCTGCTGTGAAAGGTCTCATATGCTCATATGCAGTTTAGTCTGGCTGCATTCTCACTAGATGTTTGAACCATTTCATTCTTTTGTCTGTCAATAAAATCCAGACATGGTCTGATTCCAACTTTCTCTCTAATGCTGGTATTCATAACCCTGTCCAGTTCTTTTGTTAAGTGAGGCTTTTTTGTTTTGGATAATCCAAAGACAACAATAGAGACATCGCAGCCAGTCTTCTTCTAGGCGAGGCACATCATTTTAAAACAAATGTATATTTCAGTCTCACACACAAGAGTTCCCGCCGACAAAAAAATAATAATGACTGGTGGATATTTTCCCTAGCCTCTGTCAGCATTCTGATAAATATTCATATGCACTGACACTATCCCTGACCTCTGGCCTACTTGCTTACTCAAATGAGTTAGCACACAAGACCACTTTAAATTAAACAGATCAGTCAGTTAGGTGCTGTGTCCACAAGGAAGGTTGGCTGCAGAAGAGATCTTAAAATGATTAAAAGCATTGTTGTCAGCCATATGAACATCTTTGCTTTTGTTTTTGAAATCATAGGATCTGGCAACACCGGAAGCCTTCAAGTCGAATCCTTCGTTAGTTTGGGAATTCTACCACTACAGGAGGGAAGTGATGGCCAGCAAGCGCCCAAATCCTGTAAGTGACACGACTTTTTTCTTTGTCATCATTGTGAGCTGTGCATCAATAAGTGTCCTTCTTCTTCTTCACCTCCTTCTTCACATTCACTGGCTGTAAACGTTGGCAGAAAGTTCTGGTTGTTTGTCCACTTCTGGACTTTGGTCTTGTTTCGGAACTTGAGTTTTGTGTGCACATCTGTTTTACACATCTGGCTTATTTGTATGCAGATTGTGGATTCTTTGACTCTCGGACAGAAGCACTAATTACCTAAAGCAATGAGTCATATGCCTAATTTGCCAGACATGAGAAGAGTCTTTTTATGACTTTTTTACTCTTGGAAACTGGCAAAACACTTGGAATGTATTCTCCCATTGTATAATATTCTTCTTACTTCTGCATTTGCCTTAAAAGAGCAGTTTACTGGTTGTGTTGCAGTTTACAACTGGGCTGTGAAATCTGCACCTTTGGGCCTATCTGATTCAGAAAAATACTTATTTAGTCACTTTTTATGACCTACTTTTAGGAGGAGGGGGTGGGGTGGAGGTGGAGGGTCAAAGTCTTTTTTTTTTCATCATCAAGTGCCTTGCCAGCTGGTGTAGGCGTTCATGCATCTCCACAGATCTAAGTCTTTGGTGTTCTGGGTCAATTCCACTGATGATATTCCTCCATGCCACTGTCTTAAGCTATCTACCATCAATTCACTTGATCCGCCTCTGCTACCTGTGATCTTTCCAGTAGTCATCAGATTATTTTCCGGTGCTCCTTTTCTCATCACATGACCAGAGAACTTTGTCTCTCTTTGGTCTCCAGAAATGGGGTCTCGGAATTCACACAGGGACTATTATTGCTTATAGTTTATGTTTAAGAATGGACTTTACTGTACTCATGGTAAACTCAAAGGAGTTGAGTATGTGCTAGGTGAAGTCATATGTGTTAATACATTGTCATGAATTGTAACTCTGCGCTTGTTGCTGAGGATGGGGATGGAGCGCTTATGGTAATGTCCTGAAGGCTGTAATATAGATTCATAATTCAACATTCGGTCATGTGCAGATTAGGGATCCTTACATGGATAGTTCGTCACCTGGTTACAATTGGGTAAAGTCAGTAAACTGTCACGCCCTGATTGTGTGTTTGTGTTGGCAGGCACACATAGCTATAGCCGAGCTAGAAAAGAGGCTGAAGCCACAGAACAGACGAGTGGTGGTCCTCACACAGAACATTGATGAGCTACACAAGGTTGCCGGCTCAGAGAACATCATAGAACTACATGGTAAGAATAGGTTACTTCGTAATTGTAGACTGCCCAAGCATAATTGTGTTATACAGTAGTACATGGTTTCTGGGGTGTGTACCTGTTTGATTCTCATCTGTGAGATGTTAGACTACAGATTATCTTTGATTCTCTTCTATGAGATGTTAGACTACAGATTATCTTTGATTCTCATCTATTAGATGTTAGACTACAGATTATCTTTGATTCTCATCTATTAGATGTTAGACTACAGATTATCTTTGATTCTCATCTATTAGATGTTAGACTACAGATTATCTTTGATTCTCATCTGTGAGATGTTAGACTACAGATTATCTTTGATTCTCATCTATTAGATGTTAGACTACAGATTATCTTTGATTCTCATCTATGAGATGTTTGTTAGTCTACAGATTATCTTTGATTCTCATCTGTGAGATGTTTGTTAGACTACAGATTATCTTTGATTCTCATCTGTAAGATGTTTGTTAGTCTACAGATTATCTTTGATTCTCATCTATGAGATGTTTGTTAGTCTACAGATTATCTTTGATTCTCATCTGTGAGATGTTTGTTAGTCTACAGATTATCTTAGATTCTCATCTGTAAGATGTTTGTTAGTTTACACATTATCTTTGATTCTCATCTATGAGATGTTTGTTAGTCTACAGATTATCTTTGATTCTCATCTGTGAGATGTTTGTTAGTCTACAGATTATCTTTGATTCTTATCTGTGAGATGTTTGTTAGTCTACAGATTATCTTTGATTCTCATCTGTGAGATGTTTGTTAGTCTACAGATTATCTTTGATTCTCATCTATGAGATGTTTGTTAGTCTACAGATTATCTTTGATTCTCATCTGTGAGATGTTTGTTAGTCTACAGATTATCTTTGATTCTTATCTGTGAGATGTTTGTTAGTCTACAGATTATCTTTGATTCTCATCTGTGAGATGTTTGTTAGTCTACAGATTATCTTTGATTCTCATCTATGAGATGTTTGTTAGTCTACAGATTATCTTTGATTCTCATCTATGAGATGTTTGTTAGTCTACAGATTATCTTTGATTCTCATCTATGAGATGTTTGTTAGTCTACACATTATCTTTGATTCTCATCTATGAGATGTTTGTTAGTCTACACATTATCTTTGATTCTCATCTATGAGATGTTTGTTAGAGTACAGATTACCCTCACTGCTCATCTAACGATTCTCCTCAGTAAATCCTGCAGCGTGTAGCGGCTGACCACACGAGTTCTGTTTTGGTTTCTTATTCTATTTTGGCTTCCTGCTTAGGGCTCACACCCTCTTTAACATGTTGGTCTTGCATCCTGGTCATGCTTGCAGATTCACAGTCATCACTTGGTTCTCGCAAACGTCTTGCTTCTTTTAGAGCATTCAGTATATCTGCCTGGTCTATGGCTCATCTGCCCTCCACAGTAACTTTACCTGCAACCTATCATCTTGCCCATTTCATTGTACATCTGCGTGCCCTGGCACAAATATGAAACTAATATGTCACCCCCGACCAATCTAGAGACTCCATCCACTGTCTTTGGACCCAGTCCATCTCTGCCTTCCTGAGCATACTCACTGAGTCACTGAGAAAGCATGTGCCAGAAAAGATCTGTTTCTCCAGCCATGTTATTGCTTTGGTTACTGCCGTTAACTCCATAGTTACCAATAGAGATGTCACTCCTACATGATGCAATCCTTGAGGGGGGGAAAAAAAACAGCAGAGAGTAATAGAACAGTCAACCAGCCAGTGAGTCCCTTTGGGAGCAAATGAACAATGTGGAGGCATGAACAGATCATGATGGTCTGGAGAGAATGGTACAGTGACCAGGGGATCTGGTCGACACTCAGAGGAAAGGCAAGACGGTCATATAACCAGACTGCTACTGGCACCATTGGTTTTGGAACTACAGACTGGCTGCTAAAGATGAGGATGGAGCGCTTATGGGAATTTCCAAGTAACATGATGTAAATTCTTAGCTCAGCACTCAATCCAGAAAGTGAAGGAGCCTTTTCCACGCCTTTAGGCATACTGGGCATGTAGGGCTAGACCTGTATTTTATAGACTAAGTCGGCACTTGGTGGGTGATGTGATCAAACATCCCGCCAGCTGCCTTTACTTTCCAGGACTGCACCTGGTACCCACTCAAGGCTGGGTCGACCTAGAAGCCGAGGTCATTTTTGAAGAAAGCCAGGTTTTGTCAGGACTCGCACCCACGACCTTCCGATCCACAGGTGAGCTTCTAGCCGCTACACTACAGCGACTCCCACTCAGCTGTGTACTGAACCAGTAAAGCTTTCATTGTGGGTTCTGAGACCTCCATTTTGGGGAAAACTAGGTCAACAGTGCCCTAATAAGTATATCGTAGCAGGCGACTAATCAGAAGTGTTTCCTTTAGAGTCAGAGTTCATCTGCCTGAGAGGTGAGGAACCAAAAGTCTGCACACAAATAAGCTGAATCTCTAAAAGGGACGTGCATGTAAAACACAACGAGACCAGAGTCCAGAAATTGACAGACAACCAGAACTTTCCACCAGAGCTTACAGTCGGTGAACGTGAAGAGGAGGAAGAAGAATAATAATAAAACAACCAAACGGCCAGTGAAACAAACCAGTTAGCTAATAAAACAACCAAACGGCCAGTGAAACAAACCAGTTAGCTAATAAAACAACCAAACGGCCAGTGAAACAAACCAGTTAGCAAATAAAACAATCAAACGGCCAGTCAAACAAACCAGTTAGCTAATAAAACAACCAAACGGCCAGTGAAACAAACCAGTTAGCTAATAAAACAACCAAACGGCCAGTGAAACAAACCAGTTAGCAAATAAAACAATCAAACGGCCAGTCAAACAAACCAGTTAGCTAATAAAACAATCAAACGGCCAGTCAAACAAACCAGTTAGCTAATAAAACAAGCAAACGGCCAGTGAAACAAACCAGTTAGCTAATAAAACAATCAAACGGCCAGTCAAACAAACCAGTTAGCTAATAAAACAACCAAACAAAGAACACTCAAAAAACAGGTTCTTGACTTTCTTCTTTAACAATAATGACACCATTAAGACCGAAGAAATTGACCCTGAACTACTGGCCTCTCATCCTGAAAGAGTACACACTGGCAAACCTTTTTGTGTAGGGTTAAACTTGAGGACGCTTTCACCCCAAGATTGACAGCTGATTGTTTGTTTGTTTGTTTGAGAATGGGTTGAACAAATTGATCTGTTGAACTGCAGAATTGTTTGAAGAACGTGTGAATTCATTTGTTTGTTTTTTTATTCTGCTTACAAGAGAGAGGCATACAAGCAGAGAAGGGGAGAGGGGATGGAGAGAAACAGGAAGAGAGAGGAAAAGGATGACACAGGATGTGGAGGATGGAGAGGGAGAAACAGACAAGGCGAGAGAGTGAGACAGACAGTCAGACAGACAGATAGGTGGTTGGTTGGGTGGGCAGACAGATAGATAGATAGACTGATAGCTGGGAGGATTGACAGACAGATGGACAACAGGGAGAGAAAGAGAGAGTGAAACAGCAGGAGAGAGAAAAAAGGGTGACACAACATGTGGCAGTTGGAGAGGGGGAAACAATTAAGAGGGGAGAGAGAAAGGCAGACAATATAGTATAGCAGATATTTACAAGTACAAATATACTCAGGTTGAAAGCCGCTTACATAAACATAAACCAACTGGCATTTGAGTCCTAGTCCATATGTATATTTTTTTTTTTTTTAAACGACCACCTGAAGCCACCAACAGTTTCTAGTTATATTTGTGGTTGTACCTTTCCGTGGCTACTGTTCTGATATTTGTCCCAGCTTTCTGGCTAAGTCCTTCTTTCTCTCAGTCAGACCACTTGATCCTTTCAGATGTCCAGTTGTGTTTCTCCTGCCCTAATATTTCTGATGTTAACTGGCATTTGATTAGAGCTGTTGCTTATATCAGCCACCTTTACTTCCAGTACCTTTTCCTTGACCCCTTTTAGGCTGTGTCAGCTTGGAATATCCAAGTCACTTTTTAAACAGTCCCACGTCTCATTGAGGATTTGAACAGGCAAGCATGCTATCCAGTGTTCATCTTTTTCTCCACATTTGCAGACTGTGAACTCTGACAGAAAGTCCAGGTTCTTCATCTAGGTCTCACTTTTACAGATCTGGTTTATTTGTGTGCAGATTCTTCCTTACCTTGAGGCAGGGGCACTATGACTCCACAAGAAACTTTTTCTTTGTCTTCTTAGCGCTGACTGGCTGTAAACTCTGGCAGAAAGTTCTAGAGGTTCATTCACTCCTGGTCTTCAAGTGTGATCCAGAAATTGAGTATTGCGTGCACATCTGTTTTGCCAATCTGGTTTATTTGTATGCAGTCTGTTGGTTCCTTGCCTCTCAGGCAGATGCAGTCCGACTTTGATTAGTTGCCTTCTACAAGATGCATGTTGGGAATGGGCAGTGGTTATATTCTTTGTTTTCCGGAACACACAATTGGAGAAATCAACATAAATGCTATCTACACTAGCTAGGCATCTGGCAGGTAACTGTTTTTAGCATAGCCAGTTGAGTTGAGTTGAGTCAAGAGTTAACATCACCGCACTCAGGGCATTCCCATACGTGCTCTATTCTCATCTTCAGCAGCCAGCGAAGAGCTCCAATACTGTTGGTACCGGTCACAATCTGGTAATATGTCCGTCTTGCCTTTTCTCTGAGTGTAGTGAGCCAGCCAGACCCTCTGGTTACACCCAGGTGCCTCATTCTCTAAAGGCTATAATAATCTTGTTTCTCTACTGATTCCTTTGCTTGTTCCCAAAGGGCCTTTACCACATTTGCCTTGTTATGTTAGGATAGTCACTAATGCACCACCCAATACACTGTCCTAATTCAGTTCCTATTAGTGGTTGCTGCTGCTGCTCTTACAGGCGATGAGCTACTTTCTGATAAATCAGTAGTGGTGAAGTCTCTCTGGGATCAAATGGACAGTTAGGTAGAACAGAGAATCCGTACATTGAAAGACTAATTTAGCATGAGGGTGTATAGAGGTTCACGAAGTTATTTAACACGGAGGGGGAAACATAACAAAAAACTGTCAACTGCCAATTACTGGCTTTATATTCCACTTTTGCGTTGGGGGGGGGGGGGGGGGGGGGGCAGTCTTTGAGTCCGAGGATTTAAGGCTGCATGGCTAGTGCTATCACCACGACTGTGCAGGTGAGGATTTTCATTTTGCCCCTGACAGGGAAAAAATCCTCAGCTTTACCAAGGATTCGAACCTGGGTCTCCCACATGAGAGCCCTGTGTTCTAACTGTTCGGCCAGCCGCTCCTCTGGGGGACACATAGATGGACTTTAAATCAGGTTGCCACTGGTACTGCTAGCTTTTTGATTCTCTGTTGGCTGCTAAGGAAGGAGACGGAGTATGTGTTTGAGGGAAAGTCCCGAGTGCAAGGATGTCATTTCTCAGTTCATTCATTCATTCATTTTCCATTAAGTTGTATTTACAGTGAAACTTTAACCTGTGCCTGTTTGCTTAGGAAATCTATTTACCACACGATGTACCAAATGTGGGGATGTCAGCAGCAACAAGGACAGTCCAATTTGTCCAGCCCTAGCAGGGAAAGGGTGAGTGCCTGAGCAGTGCAGTCTCCCTGATATCTCTTGTATAAGTTGCTTTCTATCTCTTTGTTTCCATCAACCTGTCTGTGAATTGGTGAGGTAGCTTTGCACTGCAAGTTAGAAAGAAAAGAATAGAGTTGCACTGAGTTGAATTGATTCAAGATCGAACATCACACCACTCTGGGCATTCCCATAAGTACTCCATCCCTATCTTCAGCAGCCAGCGCAGAGTTTCAATACCAGTGGTTTGGTTTGGTTTATACAATAGATCACCATCATGGCACAAGAGTATTAACCCTTAAGTGCTCCTCCGTTCTACTTCTAACTCAAGCCTGAATCCGAAAAGTGCAGCGGCGAGGATCTTTAATACAAATGGTGCCAGTAGCATTCTGCTTAAATGTCTGCCTTACTTTTCCTCTGAGCGTCAAGCACCAGCCAGAACCCCTCGTCATTCTCCGCTGCATCACTCTCACCAGACTGTGGCAATCCATTTGCTCCTCCTCCTCCATAATCTTTTGATCCCGGAAACCCGTGGAAGAAAACGGATGAACCTAGACATTTCTGAAAAATAAAAATCCTTTCAACATTTTTTCACAGACGTCACAAATCATTTGTTTTTAAAATATATTGATTTACATATGTACATTTGTTGTTGTTGAAATATATGAAGGTGAATTATCTTCTCTATGCAGATGACACAGTCCTCCTTTCAAACAATGTAAAGGGAAATAGAACATTTAATCATGGCTGTCCAAAAACACAGTGAAGATGAAAACTTATTCTTGAAATTAAAGGACAAAAATCTTATCCAGAAAACTGGGGGTCACTCAGAAATACCAGTAACTGATGAGGAAACAGAAAATTTTACAAACTCCAAATATCTAGGCTCCGTAATAAATATTTATTTCAACAAATTAGGATGGCCATAGCAATGCAAAGATCAAACAGCATTTAATTTGATTAAGCACCAGCATGGAAATCAAAGTTAAAATTGTGAGAGCATGAATCTCTTCTTTAGAATATATAGATGTGATTCGTGAAGTATCTTGTAGTCCTTAAGGAAGACAATAGGGGCTTTTGAGCCTCAGAAGCAGAACCCAGACTGTACTCTCCTGGAGTAGCTGCAAAGAAAAAAGAAAAATGTGGCAACACCCAGTAGACCTGACAACTAACCTTTGGGGAAACCTAACAGACCTGGAGAAGACATCCCAGTTTATGGCGCACAGTGGATTAAGTGCATGACCAGAGATTGCCGAAGAAGAAGAAATAATCTGCTTTGTATGAGATGTTTCTTTAAGCTCTTTGGGATTGTCTTATGCTGTAAGAGGAAGGGGCTAGCTCTCCCAAAACTTAACTTCGTAATCATCTACCAAAATTGTATTATTTTTTACCTCTGAACAGTGAACCTGATCCAGAAGCGGTAGACGCAAAAATTCCAGTGGAGCAGTTGCCCATGTGTAAGAAGGACAGTTGCAGGGGTCTACTGCGGCCACATGTGGTCTGGTTTGGGGAGGGTCTGGATGAGGAGATTCTCAGACAGGCGGGAGAGGAGCTGGATGCATGTGATTTGTGTTTGGTGGTAAGTGCCAATTGTACTGTTCCAAAAAAGAAAACATAGTTGAAAAAATAAATAAAAATAAACGCATAGTTATCCAATGGCGCTTTCTTGTTAAAAAGAAAAAGAAAGAAAGAAAGTTACACATAGTTGCTTTGACTTGACTTGCTTTGCATTGTCATGCTCAACCAGCATCCCCAAAGTGGGAAGCGTTTGGTTATAATTGTGACTAGGTTTCTGTGCACCATATAAAGTGGCTTATCATTGCTTGTCACCAAGTAGCACTGAAAAGGAGCCTTGCAGTGTTGATGCAATGAGACAGACCCACATACTATCCCGACTGACGACGAAGCCGTACCCCGGCCAGCCAATGGGCGACCCGGTTGCGGATGATACACATAGTTATTGATGGCTTGCTTTTATTAGCTGATGGGGAAAGCCTGTATGCCTCAAAACTATTCATGACCCAGATGCAAAAGAACTGTCAATTGATTGGTTGAACCCTAAAAATTCTTGTATGCAATTCAAACAGTTTCAGTCATTCAGTGACACACATGTTGAATGTCCCTACTATGACAAAATTATGTTCCTCTCAGTAGCTATGCATTTAAAAAAAAATAATAAAATGCCATAGGATAACAGTGCATTTCAGTTTTTGTGTGCTTTCTTAATATCCTACCCCAAACAGGGAAAATCCACAGGTCACGGGACAGTCTAATATTTCAGGGGGTCGTAGATAGGCTGCATGCAGTCGTGGATCCTAGGCTGCATGCAGTCGTGGATCCTAGGCTGCATGCAGTCGTGGGACGTAGGCTGCACTCACTCATGGGACCTAGGTGGGTTGGGGTTAGGGCCAGTTATAGATATTTTGGGGTAGTTAAAAACATCACAAAGCCAGTAAACCCAGTCTTACCAAATTTTGGACTGTCCTGTGACGTCATCTGGAGCAGGATATTACGAAAGAACCCAATTTTTATTTTTATTTTTGACAGTACAGCTGGTTTATCTTCATTGCAATCTACAGTTTATTTAATCTTCTTCTTGCTTTGATTTTATCAAATTTGTGTCAGTTTTCTTTCTTCTTAACTGCTTCCTTGACTTCTTCGCACCATCAAGGGCAGTATTGTTATAAATCCATCTGTTTCCACTCTTCCACTTTATTTGTTTTGTGTATTAAGCAAGGTGGTTTTATGTTCTCTCCTTTCATTCGGTGTTTCCCAGTACAGACGACAATTGCTTGAAAGCTGTCTCTACTTTCTCTTGTAACTGTTCTTTTACTACCTATTGTTCCAGGATTGCTATTTCATTGAGATCTTAGTCTTTAGGTAATATTTTTTGCGTGTTGAGATTGCATGCTGAGGGATCAGAACAAGTATGCTTCGTGCAGAGTGGCATGCTTCGCTGCGGAGGACACGGGTGAGGAGTATTGTCTAGATTTTTTCACAGAGGAACGCCAGTGTGTTGGGAAATGAACAGGAGGACAGACTGGCTGGCTCTGCACAACTTGGTGGAATACTGATACATGATAGGGCAGATGTGGTTAGTGCCTTGGGGGAGAGCGTGTACAATTCGGAGGAGCAGATGGACCACCACAGTCTGGTGAGACTGATGCAGGGGGAAGGACGAGAGGTTCTGGCAGATGCTCGAGGCTCAGAGGAAAGGCAAGACGAACGTTTAATCAGAATGCTACTGGCACCATTAGTATCGGAACTCTTCGCTGGCTGCTGAAGATGGGGACGGAGCGCTTATGGGAATGCCCTGAGTGCTGTGATGTCGGTTCTTGAATCAAATCAAATCAAAATCATTGTGTTGGGATTGTAACTATCTTCAGAATGCCTCCTTTGTCCAGTATAAGTGTTCACTAAGATGTTTGCCTCGTGCTCTGAAGGTCACAGGTTCATTCGCAGCTGCGCTGCTCAGCGCAAGAGTGTATTTTCTACTGAGATCCCTGGGGATCATTGCTGGAGCTCCGGAGTTAATGCTGTGTGCAACATTCTAAGCAGGCCTGTTTTGTGGAGAAAAGGATAAAGTATGGCTATGAAGTCGATCCTCTCACCTCTCACCTTTACAGTAAATATTGTTTCTGGCTACAATAGCAATAGCTGAGGGAACACTCATACTGAACAAAAGAGCCATTCATGAAACCATTTATGGATGAATTTTGATAGATAATACGAAGTTAGATAAAATAACGTGTAAGTTTATGTTTATTCGACGGATGAGCATCATGGTACACGGCTGTAACCCATAAGTGCTCCGTTCTACTTCTAACTCCAGCCTGAGTCTAAAGAATCTCAGCGCAGTGCATGAACTCTGTTGCACCTGCGAGGATCCTGAAATACTTTGGGTAGATTTTCACCTCAAAATTTTTGCTTGGGCAGTGCCATTAGGCTACTCTTTTCGATTTCCTAATGCCAAGGGATTTTTTACCTGCGCAAGAAAACACACTAGTGTCCGGTCTTAGTACCCAAAGGCCACAGGAAATCACTAGAAGTCCACTTGACAAAATCCCAGCCTTCCCCGGGGCTTGAACCCGGGACCTCCAGCACATGAGGCGGACACCATCCCTTGAGACCACTCAGCTCCCGAAACATGTGTAAGAATCTGTTAATGTGGAAATTGGTGTGGGTCTGGCAAGGAGGAATCTATGAGAGGAAGAGAATTACCTGTGTATAATCAGTGTGCTAGACATTTTCTGCGAGAGACGGGGTATCTGTGGTGTTCTTAAATTGGTAAGTCAGTAAATATTACAATTCTTTTATGATCAGCATCACATAGATCATTAGAGACTGATTTTTGCGTCAAGAATTCTCCATCTTCATTTAACCCTCTTAGTATAAAGTCAGTCTGGCTCTTGATGGAAGTGTCATTCCATTTGTACCATGTTGTGACTCTGTGTGGTTTTAAAAAAAAATGTATCTAACAATATCTGTCTGTCTCTCTCTGTCTCTCTTTTCTGCCCTTCATTCCCCAGTGGAGCTGGACCTCTAACCAGATCACGCTGTCATCCTAACCTATTATATCGCATGCAGTGCTGACCCCATAGATCTTTCTCATCTTTTTAACTTCACTCTCTAGCTCTCTTCTGCAAGTGTTTTTGTGTGGGTCTGCCCTGATTTCTTTGCCCCTATTTGTTCTTTTGTAAAGCCCTTCTAGTTATATTGTTGCTTATATTTTTCTCAGTGTGTGTCCTATCCACTGCCACAATTTTTTCTTCACCTCTTGATTAGTTTTTATATTGCCTCATCATCTTTATCCTCATTGCCGTGTTGTGTGCCATAGGTCACACAGGGCTCACAGTCTGTTCCTCCATTCCGTTCTGTTCTGGGCAATCACTTCGATACCATGGATATAATTCACTCAAGCACCTTTGGCCTCTCTCATCAACGTTCCTTTTAGGTTTTCCTTCGGTCATCCTCATTCCCTCAATCTCTTTATTTCCCATTTCACTGCCTGTTTGGTGATTCTCTGCTCATTTCTTCTTAGGATGTGCCTATTTGGTTATTCTCTGCTCGTTTCTTCTTAGGATGTGTCCAGTATAGTGCCATCTTCTTTGTTTTATAAATGTTGTTACCAACAGTTACCCAGATATTACTCTTTTTTCTTCCCCCCCTCACCCATTTGTGGGGGGAAAAAGATAGACCCACTGCCTTCCCCCAACAAGCATGTTGCAGGAGTCCACTAAATTGAGGACTTTGTTTGAAGTCAGAGTGCATCTGCCCGAGCAGCAAGGAACAACCAACTGCACACAAATAAGCAGGTTAAATGGATCCGCATGCAAAACTCAGACCCTGGCACAAATGGAGGAGCAGCCAGGACTTTTTCTCCAGAGCTTACAGCCGGTGAACAAAGAAGAAGAAGAAGACCCCTCATCCCAGTTTATATTAATGTCTACTGCGTTTTAATTCTTTAAACAGCATTCAGTACCAAAGTATTTTTTTATATTGTGACACACAAGTTATTGAACTGATGTCTTCAGGTTGGGACCTCATCCGTGGTGTATCCAGCGGCCATGTTTGCTCCACAAGTAGCTGCTAGAGGCGTACCAGTAGCAGAGTTTAACATCGAGGAAACCCCAACTACCTCTTCTTTTGGGTAAGTTAATTTCAGCACCAAAAAGTAGCTCTTTAACTGAGTTAGTTAGGGAAAAACCTTTTATACCTCTTCATTTGATAAGTTAAGAAATTTACTATTAAGAAGATCTAAATATATCTCTAGGATAAACACTGAGAAAACAGGAGAACAGCGTAACTAGAATGCATTGGAACCCACAGGGGCATAGGAATAAAGGAAGGCCAAAAAACACATGGAGAAGAGAGCTGGAGAATGAAGTTAAAAAGATGGGGAGGACATGTAATGGCGAAGGATAGAACGACTTGGCGTGAGTTGGTTGAGGGCCTATGCTCCATTGGAGGATAGAAAGGCAGAAGAAGAAGAAATGTATCTCCTTATTTGGAACACTGAGGAATTCTGTAGTATAAAGATCATGTTTTACCTCTTTATTTGGTAAATTAAAGAATATCTTTCCAGGCTAGTGGAATGTCTGACAACTGTTTAGTGAATTTTAGATGTAGAGAGTCTAGATCGTGTTTGTTATGGAAAGGAATCTGGTAATCCTAGTTTCAGCTTCATAGCAAACGGGTCACCCCACAGTTGCTCCGCTCCTGAGCCAACAAATAGCATGGACAGGTTGATGGAAAAAAAAGCAAGGAAATATTAAAGATAAATACCTGAATGGCTTGACTACATTGCCCGGACAGGATAAGAGTAAAATTTGTGCAAAGAGAGATAATAGAAGATAGACCTATAAATATATAAAAGAGAATTAGAGTCAGAGATAAATGGGGGGGGGGGGGGGGCATGGAGGAGGCTGCAGGATGTGGCCTATGGTAGGAAAACTTGTGTGGGTTCCGGGGCCTGATTTTGGGGGTAAACAAGAATTAGACATACTGCCCTCTCCAATAAGCATGTCATAAAAACCAATTTTGTTATTTTAACACGTACTGTTGTACGGAGCGGAAACATGGAGAACAGCTAAAGCAGTTACTAATAAACTACAAACATTCATTGACTGCTGTCTGCATAGATTACAGAGAATTAAATGGTATGATAGAATCACTAATGTAGAGTTTTGGGAGAGAACTAAACAAGTTCCCGTGGACCAAGAGGTACAGAAAAGATGCTGGCATTGGATGGGACACATATTGAGAAAACCCACAGGAGCACAGAAACACATGAATATGTGTTTTCTGACGGTCTTAGGCGACAACTGTGAAAGGGTCGTATTAACTGATTAAATACAGTTCCATCATCTTGTGGCCACCCCCAGACAATTATTTTCCATCATGACTTCAATGAATATGTGTTTTCCTATGGTCTTAGGCAACCCCTGTGAAAGGGTCATATGACCAAAAAAGGATCCTGACCAGCAGGTTGACTCTTTGAGTCCCAGGGGGTTTAGCATCACAGGCCCAGGGGGTAGTAAAGAAAGTAATACAATCGGCGCATCATGTGTTCATTGGGCTTCTAGGTAGGAACCTATGAACGTATGATGCGTTTCTTGGGACTCAAAGAGTTGAGAATTCATGATCTAATGCATAAGGCAGTCATTGAAAGTGCCAATGCAAATAGTCTGGCACTAGATATGCAATTCATTGTCGAAGGAAGCAGCAATTACAGCAGATCACTAGTAACTGCATGAAGCAGCATATTTTCTCTGGTAACACTTGCCACTTGCCATTTTCTGAATCTGTAAGTCACAATTTCACAAACCACGTTGGGCAGTCAAAAAATATTCCATATGAAATTAACACTCACAGTGTCACACCATGCACTTAGCTCAGTGACAGAACTATAGCTTTTTATGGATGATGAAGGAAATTGCAGTGGCCAGCTATTGTCGAAAACAAATACTTGCTGCAACAAAACACATTAAACCAGCCTATCCACCATGTTGACCATTTCTCTGACCATCCACAGGTTCATGTTCAAGGGCCCAGCTGGAGAGAACCTGCCCATAGCCCTAGCCCCTGAGGACGGTCAGTGAGGATCTCATTCATCTGGAGAACACAGGCTCAATGTCTTTCCAGTTTCCAACAGTCAGTTAACTCTTTCTGTCTCAAACAACGCACACTCTGCATAATTAGGTATTACTCATGTGTATCAGTCGACATGTTACAAGTATGTATGTTTATACATCCTATGTTTGGTAAGAGACTGATGTGTATCAGTCGACATGTTATGAGTATGTATGTTTATACATCATATGTTTGGTGAGGGACTCTGAGGAACTTAAACATATTTATTTCCTCAAAGAGTTGTATCTTCAGCCTCCATCTGACCCGTGCATTTAGTTATTGACATTCCTGACTCCCTGGGACTGGGACTTTAGCTATGACCTCATGGGACTGAAATAGTTAAGGACTTAAAGAGTTAAGGACCAAAAGAGTTAAGGACTGAAAGGGTTAAGGACTGAAAGAGTTAAGGACCTCTCTCGTGTTGCTGACTCACTGGGGATATAAGGTCTTTTTACATGCCAGTGGCACATCGGGCATATAGGACTAGACTCACCAGTCGGCTCTTGATGGGTGATATTGTCAACACCTTGCTGGCCGCTTTTATTTCCTAAGACTTTACCTGGTACCCATTTAAGGCTAAGTCGACCTGGGAGCCCAACCGGCTGCATGCTGATTTGAACACACGATGTTGGGATCCACGGGCAGGCATCCAGCCACTACACTGTGGCGTATCCCATTGGGAATGTGGCACCACACAGATATTTTTGTGTGTAGCCCAATCAGAACTCAGTATGAGAGCCATGGCAGTGTTGTGGCTAGATGCTTATCTGCTGGTGCCGAAGGTCTAGGGTCAAATCCAAATTGAAGTGAATTTTTCAAAATTGAACGAGGCTGCAAGGTCATTCCGTCTTAAAATGGGTACCAGGTCGTGATCTGGGAATTAAAAAATGTTGATCACATGACCCAACAAGTGCGCTTGGTTAATTAAGCAAACAAAAAACAGGAGACCAGCTATCGAATGCCCTTGGTGTCTTTTACTTAAAAAAAAAAATGTGCTTTTAATCAAAACTCAGTGGACAACGAGGTCAGCATCTGGCCGGTCGCCTTTACATTCTACAGAGCATTAGGAAAAGGGTTCTTTACTTACATTCTACAGAGCATTAGGAAAAGGGTTCTTTACTTACATTCTACAGAGCATTAGGAAATGGTTCTTTACTTACATTCTACAGAGCATTAGGAAATGGTTCTTTACTTACATTCTACATAGCATTAGGAAAAGGGTTCTTTACTTACATTCTACAGAGCATTAGGAAAAGGGTTCTTTGCTTACATTCTACAGAGCATTAGGAAATGATCCTTTACTTACATTCTACAGAGCATTAGGAAAAGGGTTCTTTACTTACTTTCTACAGAGCATTAGGAAAAGGGTTCTTTACTTACATTCTACAGAGCATTAGGAAAAGGGTTCTTTACTTACATTCTACAGAGCATTAGGAAATGGTTCTTTACTTACATTCTACAGAGCATTAGGAAATGGTTCTTTACTTACATTCTACATAGCATTAGGAAAAGGGTTCTTTACTTACATTCTACAGAGCATTAGGAAAAGGGTTCTTTGCTTACATGCTACAGAGCATTAGGAAATGATCCTTTACTTACATTCTACAGAGCATTAGGAAAAGGGTTCTTTACTTACATTCTACAGAGCATTAGGAAAAGGGTTCTTTGCTTACATTCTACAGAGCATTAGGAAATGATCCTTTACTTACATTCTACAGAGCATTAGGAAAAGGGTTCTTTACTTACATTCTACAGAGCATTAGGAAAAGGGTTCTTTGCTTACATTCTACAGAGCATTAGGAAATGGTTCTTTACTTACATTCTACAGAGCATTAGTAAATGGTTCTTTACTTACATTCTACAGAGCATTAGGAAATGGTTCTTTACTTACATTCTACAGAGCATTAGGAAAAGGGTTCTTTACTTACTTTCTACAGAGCATTAGGAAAAGGGTTCTTTGCTTACATTCTACAGAGCATTAGGAAAAGGGTTCTTTACTTACATTCTACAGAGCATTAGGAAAAGGGTTCTTTGCTTACATTCTACAGAGCATTAGGAAAAGGGTCCTTTACTTACATTCTACAGAGCATTAGGAAACGGAACCTTTACTTACATTCTACAGAGCATTAGGAAACGGAACCTTTACTTACATTCTACAGAGCATTAGGAAATGATCCTTTACTTACATTCTACAGAGCATTAGGAAAAGGGTTCTTTACTTACATTCTACAGAGCATTAGGAAAAGGGTTCTTTGCTTACATTCTACAGAGCATTAGGAAATGATCCTTTACTTACATTCTACAGAGCATTAGGAAAAGGGTTCTTTACTTACATTCTACAGAGCATTAGGAAAAGGGTTCTTTGCTTACATTCTACAGAGCATTAGGAAATGGTTCTTTACTTACATTCTACAGAGCATTAGTAAATGGTTCTTTACTTACATTCTACAGAGCATTAGGAAATGGTTCTTTACTTACATTCTACAGAGCATTAGGAAAAGGGTTCTTTACTTACTTTCTACAGAGCATTAGGAAAAGGGTTCTTTGCTTACATTCTACAGAGCATTAGGAAAAGGGTCCTTTACTTACATTCTACAGAGCATTAGGAAAAGGGTTCTTTACTTACTTTTTTAGGCTTAGAATTGAAGTGTAAACAAAAACAAAACAAAAAAAAATGCCCCCTCGCCCCAAAAGTACCAAAACAAAATTATTCTTTTTTTGGTATGCAAATAGAAAAAAAAAATATTACAGCATGGATTCATTCACTTTTTCATATTCTGCATTAGCCATTGAAACAGCAGTTGGCACATTATGTTGTGGTTTACAGATAGGCCGCAATATCAGCACCTTTTAGCACAAGGCAGCCAATTTAGCAGACGTAATTAGTTGCGCTCTGATGATATACTTGTTTAAAAAGGGGAAAGGGGGGAGGGGGGGGGGGGGGGAACAGCTGATCGGTTCATTTTTCTGCCTCTGCACTGGGGCCTGGAAACCCAAATGGGGAACAAGGAGATTCAAAAATAGACCAAGGCATGTGTAGATATCAATAAAATATTCTTTTTATCAAAAATGCAATTTTAGACTGGTGATTGTTAGCTACAGCTACTTTATAGGTAGACAACAAATCAAATGGTTTGGCCATGTAACAAGATTGACAACAGACAGCGCACCACAAAGAACGATGCTACATTATTTGGTCATGGTTTGAAAGGAGTTAATACTTCATTTATAATAAACACACAAAACACAGAAGGAATTTGTGATTCATAGTTTAGATTTTTAACTGCTTTGGATGAAAATGGTGTGACCTGTTAGTCGGAACATCACTGGGTCAGACGTCGAGGAGACCCTGTATATGCTATTTTTGTTTATGTAAAGCAACTTTAGAGACAATGCTGCTTCTTCTTTTCTTGACTCCTGGAATGCCTCTCAGCATCTCTACTCCTGGAATGCCTCTCAGCATCTCTACTCCTGGAATGCCTCTCAGCATCTCTACTCCTGGAATGCCTCTCAGCATCTCTACTCCTAGAATGCCTCTCAGCGTCAGGGCAGGAAGAGATCTCTGGAATGGGACTTTCTGTTCTTCGTATATAGTACTCTTCAGCGTCTCCAAAATTACAGCGGTTCATCTAGCTGTGATGGAGTGATGGCATTAAGAACAGCCTTACAGAAATGAACATCAGTCTTAATAGTGCTCGTGACAGAGCTCATCAACAAACATTACATCGCCCCCCGACACTTCGATGAGGTAAAAGGTGGAAGAGAAGAAGAAGAAGAAGATCTAGCTGTGTTACTGCTGAATCTGTATATCATTGCTCTGTATGGTGCCCTGTCTGTTGCCAATCTCATTAGATGGCCAAACCATTTTATCCATTGTCTGCCGATAAAGCTCAGTATTGGTTCTGTGCCGACTCTCCTTCTGATATAATAATTTATGAGTGTCTTTCCTTATTATACCTTGTTAAGGACATTGCCACTGTTGGTAAATTTTGAATGTTTGTTAAACAAAAAAAAATATGTATAAATATACATATATATATAATTCAAGACTATTTTATGTATACATATGCAAATAAATTATTGTGTAATAAACTGTGTTATTTTCTGTGTTTGAAATAACTCATAGTGTCTTGTCTTGTCCCACCCATGTTTGTGTGAAAACTGCCCTCCACAGCTGAAAAGAAGCAAAGTGTCTTGTCTTGTCCCACCCATGTTTGTGTGAAAACTGCCTTCCACAGCTGAAAGGAAGCAATGTGTCTTGTCTTGTCCTACCCATGTTTGTGAGAAAACTGCCTTCCAAAGCTGAATGGAAGCAAAGTGTCTTGTCTTGTCCCACCCATGTTTGTGTGAAAACTGCCTTCCACAGCTGAAATGAAGCATAGTGACTTGTCTTGTCCCACCCATGTTTGTGAGAAAACTACCTTCCACAGCTTAAAGGAAGCATTGTGTCTTGTCTTGTCCCACCCATGTTTGTAAGAAAACTGCGCCCCTCAGCTGAAAGCAAGCATAGTGTCTTGTCTTGTCCCACCCATGTTTGTAAGAAAACTGCCCTCCACAGCTAAAAGGAAGCAAAGTGTCTTGTCTTGTCCCATACATGTTTGTGAGAAAACTGCCTTCCACAGCTAAAAGGAAGCAAAGTGTCTTGTCTTGTCCCACCCATGTTTGTAAGAAAACTGCCCTCAGCTAAAAGGAAGCATTGTGTCTTGTCTTGTCCCACCCATGTTTGTAAGAAAACTGCCCTCAGCTGAAAGGAAGCATTGTGTCTTGTCTTGTCCCACCCATGTTTGTAAGAAAACTGCCCCCAGCTGAAAGGAGGCATTGTGTCTTGTCTTGTCCCACCCATGTATGTGTGAAAACTGCCCTCCACAGCTGAAAGGAAGCAAAGTGTCTTGTCTTGTCCCACCCATGTATGTGAGAAAACTGCCTTCCACAGCTGAAAGGAAGCAAAGTGTCTTGTCTTGTCCCACCCATGTATGTGAGAAAACTGCCTTCCACAGCTGAAATGAAGCATAGTGTCTTGTCTTGTCCCATTTGTATGCAGATTGTTGGTTTCCCACAACTCTCAGAGACGCACTTCAACTTAGAAGGAAATACCCCTAATCAGTCGACTTCAAAACTTAGCTAGAAACAAATAACTTTTTAGAGCTTCAGCGGTCAGCTCGCTATCAGTCATTTTAGTCAAGATTGGTTAAAAACCAGTCTGAGAGAGTGCAAGTCCTCACAGTCCTTTCCTTCAAAGAAGTCAATCTCACAATCAACTTATCAACTTCACAATCAACTTATCAACTTCACAATCAACTTATCAACTTCACAATCAACTTACCTTCATCATTATGTGCTCTACCAATGAGCATAGACAGTCATGTTTCACTATAATCACTAGAATCAGGTCAATGATCTTATTATCTTGGCCCCTATCTTATGGCTAAGCCATCCTGATTTTTATTACATCATCAGAGGACTTGTTACAACATAGATCTTTATAATCATGATGAAGTACACACATCAGTAGAAATTATTGATTCACCCATATTAAATGAACTACTATTTGCTGACGACCAGTGCTTGTTCTACCCTGAAGAAGATAGACTGCAAGACCACATTATTAGGTTAAACTCAGCATGCAGTAAATACAACATGAAGATCAATGTAAACAAAACAGAAACAATGCAAGTTAGTAGAACACCTGCCCCACTACACATACAGCTGAATGGTTCTGCTCTGAATCAAATTAGGGAGTTTAAATATCTGGGAAGTATGATCACAGAAGATGGTAGAATTGACAGAGAAATAGAAACCAGATGTCAGAAAGCAAGTGCACTTATATACCAATTGTCATCATTATTAAGACATCCAAGCATAACTATAAGTGCAAAGAGACAGATTATTAACAGCATATTCATTCCAACATTAAGCTACCAGTGCCAGACATGGACACTATCTAAAGCCCATATATGCAAAATCACCACCTGCGAGATGAGGTGCCTAAGAAAAGCAGCCAACCTAACCATCCGAGATCGAGTGAATAATGAAACTATCAGGCAAATTGTGGGAACGACACCTTGTACTAGATTCACAGAGAAACAGCAAATCAAGTGGTTTGGCCATCTTGTTAGAATGCTGCAAGATTAAATACCATCACAAGCACTACATCTTAGAAGATCAGCTACAAGAGCAAGAGGACGGCTGCGGAAACTATGGATCGACAACATTAAAGACACTCTACGCCTTCACAGCATGACAATAGCCAGTGGCAGCCAACGTGCACTGGATCTCAAATTATTCCTCCCCACGACGCTTAACGGCAGAAATGGTTTATGATGATGATGATGATCAGAGGACTTGTTAATCACATAGAGCTGGTATTATTAGTCACCAAACACTTGGGTTAATCAAGTGGTAATCAAGTGTTAATCAAGGAGATGAATGGCGCCTCTGCTGTTACAACTAGTAGCCTTACAATGGAAACTATGGCTGTAACAAGGGCTTTAGCATGGCTTGGTACTCAGAAGTTCACATACGTATGCATTCTTAGTGAATATACTTTTAAAAATCCAAGCTGGATTTTTCAGGCAAGAATGGATTGCAACACTAAGCACTTCACGAATAGTTTCCCTAACCTTCATCGTTGTGCCAGGTCATGCAGGTGTTTAAGGGAACGAGCGTGCAGACTATCTTGCTGACACTGCGGTTGCTATGGCTGGTTCAGTACTGGACAGAAGTGATGTTATCAATGCCATGCGCTGCACTTACAGTAGCGAGAAGCACACCAAAAGACATGACCTGGTATCCCTGTCTAGACTGATGAACATGGGGGTGTAGTCTGAAGCTGCAAGAAATAAACATTTCACTAAGGGGACAAGACGTTTCATTAACCAACACAGAACAGGCATCATCAGTCGTTTTACACTCGTGGAGCTTTTGAGGAGATCGGAGCACCTATGGATCTGTCCGGAGTGCTGTGATGATAATCCTTTCTAATCACTAATCACCTGGGTTCATACTAGGGAGAGGATCTGAGCACCTATGGACATTTCCGGAGCGTAATGATGATAACCCAACTAACTAACTAACATCCAGGTATCTATCTCTTTGCTTTCCCTGTGCTCTTTTTCCATACATCAATCTTGCCAGTTGTTACCAAGTTCTTGAGTCCATTCCTTTTCAAAACATCTATAAACTATCAACTGTCTGTCTAAACTGTCATCAACTGTCTGTCTAAACTGTCATCAACTGTCTGTCTAAACTGTCATCAACTGTCTGTCTAAACTGTCATCAACTGTCTGTCTAAACTGTCATCAACTGTCTGTCTAAACTGTCATCAACTGTCTGTCTAAACTGTCATCAACTGTCTGTCTAAACTGTCATCAACTGTCTGTCTAAACTGTCATCAACTGTCTGTCTAAACTGTCATCAACTGTCTGTCTAAACTGTCATCAACTGTCTGTCTAAACTGTCATCAACTGTCTGTCTAAACTGTCATCAACTGTCTGTCTAAACTGTCATCAACTGTCTGTCTAAACTGTCATCAACTGTCTGTCTAAACTGTCATCAACTGTCTGTCTAAACTGTCATCAACTGTCTGTCTAAACTGTCATCAACTGTCTGTCTAAACTGTCATCAACTGTCTGTCTAAACTGTCATCAACTGTCTGTCTAAACTGTCATCAACTGTCTGTCTAAACTGTCATCAACTGTCTGTCTAAACTGTCATCAACTGTCTGTCTAAACTGTCATCAACTGTCTGTCTAAACTGTCATCAACTGTCTGTCTAAACTGTCATCAACTGTCTGTCTAAACTGTCATCAACTGTCTGTCTAAACTGTCATCAACTGTCTGTCTAAACTGTCATCAACTGTCTGTCTAAACTGTCATCAACTGTCTGTCTAAACTGTCATCAACTGTCTGTCTAAACTGTCATCAACTGTCTGTCTAAACTGTCATCATATTCTTCCATATCCCAAGCAAGTCTGCCTCTCCAACAGTTAACTTACTATTAAAAAGAAAAAGCACAAAAGAAGCACCTAAATCAAACACAATTTTATCTAATAGAAAGTAAAGGCCCCTTGCCATTCATAGCCTTTCTCTGGCTAGCATTTATTTCCAGTGGTCACACACATGTCAGAGTTTCAACTGGTCAGTGTGATGATTTCTTTCAAAGATACTTCAGTTAAGTAATGTGTATTCATAATTGTATTTGCAGTGTCGTATACTGATGAAATGTGCTGATGAAGGCTCTCTAGCAGCAACGTTCACTTGTTGTTTGTGTTTATGATAATGTTAAGCTGACTGGTTCTGCTTGTCTTTCCGCTGGAGTTTACAGCAGGTGAACGAGAAGAAATTTTTTCATGACAACGAAAGTATAAAGACCTTATACAAGTTGAGTCCAGAATTGACATCACATCACTAGGGGCATTCCCGAGCATCTTCCGTCCTCATCTTCAGCAGCCAGCGCTGATGGTACTGGTCAAAATCTGGTTATATGTCCGTCTTGCCTTTCCTCTTAGTAAAGTGAGCCGGCCAAACTCTCTGGTTACACCCAGGTGCCTAGACCTTATACAATTTATAACCAACAGTTCAGTCATTTAATCAGCCAGGTGCCATCTCCACAGTGAAACCTGGCTGTAATGGATCTCCAACATGCTCTTTCTGTCATCTCTCAGACTGCTGTTCTTCCACCTCCCACTTAGTTGCCTTCAACTTTCCCCTCCAGTATTGTTTTTTTTTTTAGTTCTGTGTCTGTTAACATAACCAAAACATTCACCTGTGTCTGTTTTATTTCCTTCATCAACTCTTTTTCATTACAAAACCCGCCAGAAACTGGGGATTGACTGTTCTTGTTTCCACAAAATGCGACTAATTCTTGTGTATATCCACTTTTTCAGAGACAATATAAATGTCAGTTCTTTATTAATATCTTACCCCCCCCCCCCCCCCCCCCCCCCCCAACCATGTCACAAGACAGTCCAACATTTGAGAGGGTGGTAAGACTGGGTTTCTCAGGTTTCTGATGCCTTTAACGACCCCAAACCATCTAGAACTGGCCCTAACCGACCTACGTCCCATGAGAGAGTGCAGCCTAGGTCCCATGAATGCATGCAGCCTATCTACCACCCCCTGAAATATTAGACTGTCCTGTGACCTGTGGAGTTCCCCTGTTTGGGGCAGGATATTAATAAAGCACCTGAATTACTAATTGTTTGTTCCCTGTGTAGTTTCTGCACCATATAGTTAGTTATTTGTGTATCCTTTACTGGACATTGCAGAACCAATCCCAGCATTTTTTGGAATGTTGTGGTTTTTCTAGGCAAATGTTACGTTCAGTAGTTTGCCATTGCTTTCTTACTAAACGGTCAGCTCTCTGTACCTCTGTCGAAACCAATGCAAGACATTCTGCTGCCTAATCGCCCACAGCTGGGATCGAATCCGGCACCCTGACATTAGGAAGCAGGTACACAACACCTAAGCCACAGACGCTGACTGCACCACATAATAGTTCAATATAAATAAACAATTAAAATGGACAAACAGACAATAATTCTGATATTTACATGTTTTTATTTTTTTTAAAATCGGGGGGGGGGGGGGGGGGGGGGGGGGGGGGGGCAAGATACAGGGGTGATTAATTATGTGGTTCCTTATATACAAATGTACATGCGCAAAGTGCAACTGAGTTGTGCCATTACAACAGAAAACCATTTTTGGTACTCCAGGCTACTAAGTGAGAGTTTGACAGCCCTGTGACTCAAAGAGTCACAATCTGGTTGACAGTCCAACTTGTGCTATTATCACAGAAGGTTATTTTTTTTCCCTCCCCTAGGCTACTGAGTGAGTTTGATACACCTGCGACTCAAAGAGTCACTATCTAGACGGCCAACCAAATTGAACAAGATGTACAACTGAAGCTTCTAGAATGAGAGCACCTGGAACAGCTACACCAGGACAGAACCCTGCAACCAAAAACAGGAAGAGGGGGGGGGGGGGTGTCAAACCACAGCAGAAACACTGTCTCATATTAAAAAACAACCAGGATTTATCTCACATAAAACTGTTGTCACTGAGTGTTTATCACTTTTCATGACTGTAGAATGGGGGTGGGGGGGGGGGGGTGGGGGGGTCAAACCACAGCAGAAACACTGTCTCATATTAAAAAACAACCAGGATTTATCTAACATAAAACTGTTGTCACTGAGTGTTTATCACTTTTCATGACTGTAGAATGGGGGGGGGGGGGGTGTGTCCCACATGGCCTGGGATCTAAACAAGGCAATCCTTAAGGCACACATTCTCAAATAAATAAATAAAACATGTCATGTTAATATGTATATAATTATAGAACAAACAAACACACAAACACATGCTTGTGTCAGCAAATAAAGTATCACAATACCATTTTGTTATGTCATATGGGGAGTTTACGGGGGGATAAATGATAGTGGGTTTGAATACGGATGGATAAATGATAGTGGGTTTGAATACGGATGGATAAATGATAGTGGGTTTGAATACGGATGGATAAATGATAGTGGGTTTGAATACGGATGGATAAATGATAGTGGGTTTGAATACGGATGGATAAATGATAGTGGGTTTCAATACGGATGGATAAATGATAGTGGGTTTCAATACGGATGGATAAATGATAGTAGGATTGAATAAGGATGGATAAATGATAGTGGGAATGAATACGGATGGATAAATGATAGTGGGAATGAATAAGGATGGATAAATGATAGTGGGAATGAATAAGGATGGATAAATGATAGTGGGAATGAATACAGATGGATAAATGATAGTGGGATTGAATATGGATGGATAAATGACACTGGGATTGAAACCTTCTATCATGTAAAGATTTGTGCAAGTAGGACATAAATGGCACATGTACTTAACTTAGGTAGATGCATCAGAACTTAATGTCATGGATGGTGTTGCATGAAGCGGAACAAACCAGGACAGATCAAAGGACAAAAGGGTTTCAGACAGGTTCACAGCGGAGCTCAGCATTTGAAAAGAAATGTCCTCAACATAAAACAGCAAAAAAAAAATAAAGCCACGAAATCCTACATATTTATTTTGGGAGATATTTCTTAAAGACATTTCTTAGCAACCGCAGGTCTTGCTAGTTACACTCCTGATCGGCATAAGCTGTTGCAGTTTCTTCTTTCGTTCACCTGTCATCTTCACATTGGATGGTGGCTGCTTTGAATATTATGAGGCCAATGTCTCATCTATGGTGCAGTTCTCTTACCACCGTGGGAAACCCATGGGGAAAAGTTTTTTGTTTAGAAATTGCACAGAGCAGAAATCAAACCCTGGCACTCACACAGCAGCATACGAAAAATGTACAATTTGAAAACTGGAAATAAGTTTAAAAATTATAATATCTTAACATTTTGATTAGGTTACCACTATCTTTACAACACATTCATGCAGGTACACACACGTACACACACACACATGTACACACACGCACACACTCCACCAGCCAGCCCGAAAGTCGTAGGTTCAACTCTGCATTGAGTCATATTATTTTTTTTAAATTCCCGTTTCGTTAAAGCAAAGAAAAAGACAAGATGGAGAAGAAGGAGAGGAGGAGGAGAAGGAGAAAAAGAAGAAGAGGAAGAAAAAAAAAACAAAGAAGAAGAAGACCAAAAAAAAAAAAAGAAGAAAAAGAAGAAGAAAAAAAAACAAGAAGACAAAGAAAAAGAAGTAGATGAAGAAGTAGAAGAAAAATAAGAAGAAAAATAAATAATCTATTGTACATCTCAGTGTAAAGAAAAAAATATAATTGAAATATTGTACAAATACCCAATATCAGTTCAATAATATAAACAAAAGGCCATCAAAATGAATGATATATACGGACATAAATAAAAGAAAACATTTCATCGAGGCAAGAATGATGCTGACTGGCAAAGCCACATATAATTATTTCTATAAAATACTAATACTAGTTAACACACAACTGATTTTAAATCGCCATTTATCAATAAAAATGTAAACACGTCATTGGTGTTTTGCAAAATAAGTGCTAGTGTGTCCCATCTCCTCTTTTTTGTTACTTAAAAAAAAAAAAAATATATTTGTGTGTGCCGTCGCCTCGATAAATGACAGAACATTTTTGGAAGGCTATTTTGTTTGTTGGGGTCAAGCATGCAGAAGTGACAGCCTCTGTACAGATACATGCTGTCCGTATATGTGTGTGTGTGTATATATATATATATATATATATATATGTGTGTGTCTGTGTGTGTGTGTGTGTGTGTGTCTGTGTGTGTGTGTGTGTGTGTGTGTGTGTCTGTCTGTGTGTCTGTCTGTCTGTGTGTGTCTCTGTGTGTGTGTGTCTGTGTGTGTGTGTGTCTGTGTGTGTGTGTCTGTGCATGACTGTTCGTGACTGTTTATGTGTGTGTGTGTGTGTGCATGACTGTTCATGACTGTTCATGTGTGTGTGTGTGTGTGTGTGTGTGAGTCTGTGCATGACTGTTCATGTGTGTGTGTACATATTCAAATATTATTAACCCTACCAGACCTTAGTTAGTTAGTTAGTTAGTTAGTTGGGTTATCCTCATTGCACTCCGGACATGTCCATAGGTGCTCAGATCCTCCCCTCAGTATGAACCCCAACGTCCGATGGCTAATAGTACCAGTTCTATGTTGATTAACAAGTCTTCTGGTGTAGCTGGTGTGCGTCTCGTTTTTTGCTGTGCCGATCTTAATTCCCAGGTCTGCCATTCTGGCGAGTGATGTGGATTCACTGCCACCAAAGTCCTCTATTCTTCCCATTTCTCTGAGGGCATTGATAATATCAGCATGATCCATAGGTTGACCGTCGGTAGTGATAGCGGATCCAGCCAACCTGTCAGCTCTTTCATTTCCATCGACGCCTGCGTGTCCCGGAACAAAAATAAAGGTGACTCCACGAACAGTGGACTTCTGTAATGATTCAAGCCATTGTCTTCGCACTGAACCTGCCTGAACCCTCCGGATCATACTCATTGAATCACTGAGTATACACACGCGGGTGTATTTTTGTGTTTCAAGCCAGGCAAGCGCTTGTGTCACTGCCATCACCTCCATCGTCATGCTGCTGGTTGTCATGGAGAAGGCGCCGTTGGCTTCTTTGACTGTTCTGCCCGCTGAGCGTGCTGTAAATGCCCATGCGCTTCTTCTTTGGCGTATAACGGATCCGTCTGTATAGATTATTGCATCTGCTTCGTCTGAATTTTCACCGATGAGAGCGTTGACCTCTGCATTAACAGCAACAGGATTCTCTTCTCTACATCGCCTGTTGAGTGTGACAATACAGGAAAATGTACAAATAAACGCCTGAGGCACAGGTATCCATTCTGCACCAGGTATGATGTCGGTTAGGCTGCATATTTGCCTAATGACATCTTCTGCCCGACCTAGCCACGATTTCCCCCTCTTCAGTCTGTCGCCCTTTTCACTAAAAAGTGCTTGATGCAGTGGGTGTTTCTTATCAGCGCATATTTTGAGATATGCCCGAGCCCTCCACATCCTGATCCTTTGGTTCATTGTTGGAAAGTCAAGTAGATACCTCATTGCTCCACAGGATGTGTCTCTAGTACATCCCAAAATAATGCGCATGGCTTCATTTTGCACCTTTTCGAGTCGTTCAATCTGGGTAGCACTGACAGTGAGGATGGCCAGAGCGTATTCTATGGGGGAAAGGACCAGACCGTAGAATAGAAGTATTAGTAGTCTTTGCTCAATATTGGAAGCAGCCATAATCCTCATTGCAGATAGACCTTTGCGTGCTTTTGTTATCACATGGTCAACGTGTTCCCTGAATGACAAGCTGCGATCGAACCTCACCCCGAGAAACGTCATAACGTTGGTTCTGATCAATGCATTATCACGCATTTTCACTTCTGGTAAGTCCGACTTGACAATGTGATTGTTCAAAGAGAACCATGACACTGATGCCTTCGAAGGATTGACATAGGCATTGGAACCATCACACCAGGCGGCAATTCGATCGAGTTCTTTGTGCATACCATACCCTACCAGACCTGAGGCCCTGAACCTAACTGCCCCCTACACCTGATCTCCTGGGCATTAACACGAAAAAAACCAACATCTTCTTCTTCTTCAGCGTTCCGAGCCCTTGAGGTTCTTTGCTGCAAATATCACCCGCTTCCACTCATCTCTCTGGTTGGCCTTCTCTTTCCAGTTGGTGACACCAAGTGTTTGCAGGTCTGTCAAGACATTATCTCTCCTCGTCTGCCTAGTGGTCTTCGACCATTCCCTTCACTTGTGTATACAAGATTATGAAACCAACATGACATACAAAAATATTAGCTACATGGAAACAAGTAGTTAGAATAAGTTTAAACTTGTAGACATTGTAGAAAATAGGTTTACCTTTCATCTAGCACCAATCTTCCCCCTTTGTGTGCCAATCCACCCAGCAGGATGAGCCTTGTTTCACAAAGTGAGCATCAAATGTTACTGTTTGAGAGACACGCCCCCCTTCTGTTACTATCGATCTAGTTCTAAATCTATAAACTTCAAGATTCTCCTCATCACTCGAGCTCTCACTGACTGTATCACTTCAACTAGGAACGTATTCTTGATGAAATTCTGACTCCTCAGAGTCTAAATCAACCAAAGTATCGATCACATGTTGGACTGTGAAAGGCCTAGACTTACTTCACGTTCCTGTCGAAGTGCTTGGTTCATCAGCTGCTCGTTTCATTGTGAATTTTCAGAATTTGTTTGCGTCAAACCACAAAAAGTACATCCAAACACACATGGGCAGCCATTTGCAATGACTAACCACAAGGTTTGATCACAAATGGTTGGTTATTTTTAGTTTGTGACGCGTTTTATCACGTAGTAAGCAAAGCACCTAAAATTTGGTACAGCGGTTTAGCAGCAGATTAGGAAATTACTGGAAAAGCAGTACAGCGGTCTGGTAGAGTTAATAATATAAAATTCTACAGTGCAGACCTGATAAGGAGAATTCACCGGGGACCTAAAAATAGTCTTTCTTATCATAAATTCCTCTTATAAGAGTTAAATCAAGAAAATTTGCTAGGGATAAACAAATTGTTCTCCACATCAGAAATCTGCCACACCTTAAGTCTTCTGCTCTGTCTACCATCTCTATATTATTAGTGCACAGAGAAGCCCTAAATCTTGCCTGCAAATTCAAAAATAAAATGTCCTGTCTGGTTAAAAAAAATTCTGCAAATTCAAAAATAAAATGTCCTGTTTGGTTTAAAAAAAATTTTTTTTAAATAATGTTTAAAGTGAAAATGGTGAGCATGTTCATGTATATGAGTGCCAGCCTGATGCTCTTGTGTTATAGTTACATGATAAAATACCAATCTGCACCCAGTTAAAATGAACAGTTCTTGGCAACACTAAAATCTTGGATCTTCTATGTTTTTAGAACATTGACCAAAATATGCATTTAAGCAATTTGCCCGTTTTCCCAGGGTTTTTGATGACATGAAGTCTTCAGGCAGTGGCCACTACGCCTATATAACAGCTCTGGTACTGGCTGTAACTGCATAGTGTCTAGACATGGTGCGTATGACTATTCATATATATATATATATATATATATGATATATATATATATATATATATATATATATATATATATATATATATATATATATATATATATATATATATATATATATATATATATATATATATATATATATATATATATATATACATAATATATGAATATTATATATATTATATATATATATATACATAAGGCTGTGAAGTTCAAAGTTTGAACAATGGATCAACATCATTGCACATATGTATTAACCCATAAGTGCCCCGTTCTTCTTCTAACTCAAATATGTTGGGTAGATTTTTAACTCCGAATTTTGCCCGGTCAGCACAGTTAGGCTACTCTTTTTCGATTTCCAACCGCCAATGAATTTTTTACGTGCGCAACAATGCACACGGGCGTCCGATCTCACTACCCAGAGACCAGGAGGAATTACTAGAAGTCCAAGCCCACATGAAAGAATCCCAGGCCTTACTGGGGATTGAACCCAGAACCTCTAACACTCTAGGCAGACAACGTGCCTCGAGACTACGTAGCCCCCCTCATGAACCCCAAACCCCAAGCACAGTATAACACCATCCTCGGAAAAGTTGGGAAGAGTCCAATAAAACTAAAATAAATATGTATTCAACATAAACAAATGAAGCCCCCAAAAAATTTTGCGTGGGGGGGGGGGGGGGGGGGGGGGGGCGCAGGGGGATAGGTAAATTTACACAATCATTTACATCATCAATTTCCACTTTTGTCATCAAACGTTGTGGGGAGGAACAGTTTGCGATCCATCGCTTGATGGTCAGCCATGGCTATTGTCATTCCGTGTCAGTGTAGAAGCTCTTTAATGTCATCAATCCATATTCTCCTAGGCATCCTCTTGAATGCATTTCTGATTGTTTCATATGCCGCGCCTGCGTTGGTTGTTGTTCTGGCTTCTTCTTCTTCTTCACTTCCTCTTTTACCGCTGTGGGTGTCGAAGGAGATATAAGGTTCTGTTTCTAGCTCTTCTGGCTGCCTTGACCATAGGCACATCGTGCTGTTGTAGAGTTTCTCTGATGTTATCCTTCCATCTTGTTCTTGGTCTACCCCGTGCTCTACGTCCTTTTTCTCTTTCCATGTATGCTTTGTATGGTATGGTGTCACAAGGCATTCTCTCTAAGTGGGCAAACCATTTCACTTGCTGTCTTTGCATGTAATCCAGAATTGGTTCTGTGCCGACTTGTTCTCTTATGATCTCATTTCTGATCTTATCTCTTATGGTCACTCCTACAGCCCTTCTCAGACATCTCATTTCCGTGGTTACTAATTTTCTTTTATGTTCTGGCTTCATTCTTACTAAATGACCAAACCATTTCATCTTCTTTTTCTCAATGAATTTGCCGCATGGCGTTGTTTCTACAATCTGTCTGATAGTATCATCTCTAACTTCGTCTCAGATGGATAAATTGGCGACTTATCTCAGGCATCTCATTTTGCAGGTGTTAATTTTATGTAGGTTAGCCTTTGAAATTCACACAATGACAAAGCAAAAATGTATAATCCATGCAACTATCATGTCGCTACAAAATGTGTGTGTTTCATTTTATACTTATCTTTCTAAGGATATTTTCTTCTATGAGAATGCTCAATGTTCGGTGATGAACTGTGACAACATAACACTGTCTTTACATGACCTTTTTATCTAAAGTGTTAGTTGTATGTTCTTCATAGGAAGTTGCAGAACAACCTCCCCTGAATAATTTTAAACCCACCTCTCTTATACCTGTGGTCACTCGTTACCACCCACCTGGATCATTCCAACACCTATTACATCTGTGGCTACCATCCCTCCCATGAGTCATTCTGACACCCCTTTATTATATCTGTGACTACCATCGCTTCCTTAAATATTCTAACATTCCCTTATTACATTTGCGGCTACCACCCTCTTGGATTGTTCCAATGCCTCCGAGGGTGTTATGCCTCATTTTGGGAATCTATGGTCCAGCTGAATTATATATTTAGTCATGCAAAGTGCTTTTTTTATTTGGGTTTCATTTGTGAATACATGCTCATTGGGGTATAAATACTTTGAGAAACATATATTGCACAAAAGGACCTAGGTTTAATGCTTGCGTGAGTAGTCCATGATAAACTCTGGATCAAAATAAACCACAGTAATTGTTATATCATCCCGATAGTCACGGACCAGCTTTTCTGGCAACGCTAACTGGGCAGAAATCTGGCCATGTTCCAGGCCGAGTGCGTGACGAAGTAGGTGAGTCGTCACATTTTTGTCCACAGCTCTTTTAGCTAGGTTCTGTTTCCGTTTCCGCAAGGTTTCGTTGATAGTACCCAGCAGCGCACCTTCCGGGGGGCGAAAATGCGTCAAGACTTGCTGACCTTCTGTGTGGTGGCCGACCAAGGATACGACTTTATCTGCAGTCATGCCATCCGAATCCCATAAACCATCTGAGGCTATGACAAGAAACCTGTCCCGTGGAGACAATCGGTAGCGAATAACCTCCGGCTGGGCATCCAAGTATGGCGGAGTGCGATATCTTCCTGGCAACTTCAAATCCTTATACATGCTAAAATAAGAATTGGAACTTTGGCCTGCAATTTTTCTCAGATGCAAGAGATCCCTTTTCTGCCATTTATAACGAACGTCACCGAAAGCTCGAAGCGGCATCAGTTCACCAAACAACCTACCATACCTCAGAATATTATTAGATTCATTAGGATGCCGTGCAAACAGGCGCTTGACTTCATCTGGATTCTCTGCGTCGTGTTTATGGCTGAGATATGATGCATGCCAGGTTTCTGACTCGGTAGAGTGACTCCCGATAATGGCCTGGCTGTCTCCCACATTGGCCACGTAGAGATCTAAGCCGTCAATGAAAGCCACACAACCCACGGCTCCAGAAAAAGCTATGTTCACAAGGTCAGCTGACAGTCCCTCGTCGCCAGGGTGGAAACCAGCCTCGGTGGAAATGTCCTGATCCAAGCGCATGAATGCATTTGTCAGAGCTTCCTCTATCTGAAAATTTAAAACTATAAATTATTTCATGAATTAATTCAGACACTTTTTAACTCTTATCAACTCAAATTTTCTCTAAACACTGTGACCAGGTCACGATGTTTAACTCCTGCCAGCCAGATGCTCTTGTGTGTAAAGGTTAAAAGGTAAAGTCGGGAGACGTGAACCAGCGTCATTGCACATGGTTATAAACCATAAGTGCTCTGCCACCAGTATGTGTGTGTGCTAGGTGGTCAGGGGGTCTGACACCAGGGGTGATTTTTTTTACAAAACACAGGGCAACTTTTACAAAACATAGGAGAAGAAAAGATACCACACAAGTGACTAAATATCTTATCTTATAACTTGAGCAAAGAAATATATATAACTTGAGAGTAGAACATATACTACACAAGTGACTAAATATCTTATCTATAACTTGAGAGTAGAACAGATACTACACAAGTGACTAAATATCTTATCTATAACTTGGGAGTAGAACAGATACTACACAAGTGATGAAATATCTTATCTATAACTTGGGAGTAGAACAGATACTATACAAGTGACTAAATATCTTATCTATAACTTGGGAGTAGAACAGATACTATACAAGTGACTAAATATCTTATCTACAACTTGGGAGTAGAACAGATACTATACAAGTGACTAAATATCTTATCTATAACTAGGGAGTAGAACAGATACTATACAAGTGACTAAATATCTTTTCTACAACTTGGGAGTAGGACAGATACTACATAAGTGATGAAATATCTTTTCTACAACTTGGGAGTAGAACAGACACTACACAAGTGATGAAATATCTTTTCTACAACTTGAGAGTAGAACAGATACTACATAAGTGATGAAACATCTTATCTACAATTTGAGAGTAGAACAGACACTACACAAGTGATGAAATATCTATAACTTGAGCGAAGAACAGATACCATACAAGTGATGAAATATATATAACTTGAAAGGAGAACATATACTACACACGTGACTAAATATCTTATCTCTCATTGGAGAGTAAAACAGATACCACAAAAGTGACTAAATATTTTATCTACTTCTTGGCAGGAGAACAGATATCACACAAATAAATACATACCTATTTATTATTTGAGAGATTCTTCTTTGTCCTCTTCTTCTTTGCACTTACCACCAGCTGTAAGCTCTAGCAGAAAGTTCTGGTTGCTCATCCACTTCTGGACTTTGGTCTTGTTCCAGAACTTGAGTTTTGCAACACAGAAGGAAGTACCCATAATTAGCTGCCTTTTAGGGCATGCTTGTAAGGGAAGCAGTGGGTCCAAAATGAGACCCAGAACCCACACAGGGAGTATATGAGAGAAAAGGACAACAGTACATAAACAACTGCATACCTTTCCAACCACTAAGATAGAGAGGAGGAAAGAAAGATCCTTACAAATAACTCTACAAACTATCTACCCTTGCATGGAATAGAATGTTTAATTAAGAATCGATATCATAGCACTCAATACACTAATAAGCGCTCCCTCCCTGTCTTCAGCCGTAAGCAAAGAGTTCCAATTGGGAATGGCACCAGTAACTGATTCTACATTCGTCTCGCCTTTTCCTTGAATGTTCAGGGTTGGCCAGATCCTCTGGTAACTCCCTGCAGCGTCATTCTCCTCAGACCGTAATGATCTATTTGTGCTTCCACACCGTTCACTCGCTCCCAAAGGGCCCTCACAACATCTAGCTTGTCATACATCAATTCACCATCAAGTGGTGCAGAACCAGTCAGTCTATCTGCCTGCTTGTTTCCCAATACACCAGCAGAACCTGGAGAAAGTAACCAAACGATGCTAACAACCGGGGAACTCTGAAGCTCCCTGCTTGGAGAAGAATGCAAGAACTACACAGGCAGACCCCCCCCCCCCCCTTCCCCCCCCCCTAGAACTCACATTGGTATCCATACAATACATGTCCATAGAGTCCTGTATAAACTGCAGCATGCTTTGCCAGTGTATGCCAGCCAGGTCCGAACTGACACTCTCCACGGTTGATGTCTGCAAGTATTCTACCAGTTTATCTGCAGCTGTTGCCCCTTCCTGGTAGAGATGATTCAGCTGATCCGTCTTGGCCATGGCTATGGCGATGTACTTAAACAGCCTCTCTTTGACCGCCTGGGCACAAGCACACCCAGCATGACCGTCAAACACCCCAAACAGGTATTTATTCGTACCTGCCAGTTTGGCTTCTATGTGTCGGTCTTCAATGGGTTTATTTGCCTGAAAAGAAAGAAAAATTATGATAAATAATTTAATTTGGTTTAGACCCATACGTTGGATCCAGGGTCAGTTTGTTTTTTAAGAAAAGAGGGATGGTGAGGGGGAGAGATAGAGCCATGGGGCCTTAATAAAGTAAACCAGTGGTCAGGCCTTGGGTGGTTACCGGCTAAGGAAGCACATCCTGAAAGAAAAGCACAAAGATGGAGACACCAGGTCGAAAGGCACAGATAGTATGGGAGAATATTTTCTCACAAACATGACGTCACGCATACCTTCTTGAATGTCAGAAAACCCTAGCAGGAATGAAGACTGTAGTGTTTAATCTTTAACACTTCAGTGAAACCAGATCACGGTGAGCCCAAAGTGGCAACTGTACAACGTCACCCCTCGCAAATCTTGACGAAAAGCCTAGATAATATATCTATCAGAGGGACAAGATGAACGAAGAAGACGTGTGCACTGGAATGCAGAGGGAGTCCGCAACAAAAAAGCTGCACTCACAAAACAACTTACAGAAGGAAATATTGACATTGCCTGTATACAGGAGACCCACCTGTCAGATAAGCACAGATTCTGTATTAGAAGCTTCCAGTGCTTCAGACAGGACAGAGAAAATGGTCTCAATGGAGAAGTCCTCATCCTAGTGAAAAACAGTATCCCAGCAGCTAGTCTTACTGTGAACACAGAACAGGAGTCTGAGATCATGGGTGTCAGGCTTAACATTGCAGGCAAGGAAATTGTATTATACAATTGCTACTGCCCTCCAAGCAAAGAACTCTCCTTATACAACATGAGTATCCCAGATAATGATTGCATCGTTCTAGGAGATTTTAACAGCTGCTCTCCAAGCTGGGGACATCCACAGCTAAACCAGAGAGGAGAAGAAGTGGAGGACTGGCAGACATATGCCAGACTCCAGCTAAGCAACAAACCAGATGATTCCCCATCTGTTTTCTCCAGGAGATGGCTTTCAACCAGCCGCCCAGACTTAACATTTGCTATGTTACACTTGGCAAGCAACATACACAAAACGGTGCTCAGCCAACTAGCAGGTAGTGACCACCGACCGATCCTGATTTCTGTTCTAAATATGAGAGGCCTTCATTCGATGCCGCCCCCTCGTTGGAATTACAAGAAAGTTGACTGGAAAAGTTTTGCTAACCTTGCTGATGTATACTCGATAAATGTAAACGGCAAATCAAGTCAGGTTGCTAAATCAGTAAAAGAGTTTACAGAAGCTATATTAAAAGCAGCCAAAGAAACCATACCTCGGGGTTCAAGGAAAGATCACATCCCATTTTGGTCCCAACAAATTCAAGACCTCCACCAAACTCTCTCAGAAGCAAGAGATAGAGTAGAAAGCAACCCAACAGTAGAAAACAACATTACTTACAAAGCAGCAGAAGCTAAGCTCAAAAAAGAAACAATCCAAGCAACTAGGAAGAGTTGGCAAGACAAGACCAAGAGCCTAAGTTTTGAAAAAGATGCGTCTAAACTCAGAAAACTAGTCAAGTGTCTAAATGGAGAAGCCCAACAAGCCAGTCCCAGTAGTAATAAATGAGGGCAATGAGATCAGATCTGGAAACGATGCTGAAAATATCTTTTTAAATCAGTTTAAATCTGTTAGTGATATTAATACAGAATATTCCAGAGAAGATGAGGTAGTACTAAGAATTAAAGAACTCGAGGAGGCCAGCAAGAGTAAACCAGCAGAGAGCATCATGACAGATAAATTCTCAATGAGTGCACTTAACACAGGACTCAACCAGCTGAAATCCAACCAAGCTCCAGGCCCCGATAAAATCACGAATGATATGTTACTACACATGGGTCCAAGTGCCAAAAAGAAATTATTAAACATCTTTAATGCCAGCTGGATTTTTAGTATAGCTCCTCCAGCCTGGAGGAAGTCTGAAATCTTCGTAATCCTAAAACATGGAAAGCCGAAGAACAACACAGACAGCTACAGACCCATCAGCCTCACTAGCTGTCTGTGCAAACTATTTGAAACATTATTGAACAACCGACTGACCTGGTTCCTAGAGAAAAACTTCAAGCTAATGAACAGGCAGGTTTTTGACATTGTAGATCAACAGAGGGCCAAATTACATTTATTGCTCAACATATTGAAGATGCATTCCAGGAAAAAAAGCACATTATTGCAGTCTGGGTGGATATGGAAAAGGCCTTCGACAAAGTGTGGAAAAATAGGCTGAAACAAAAGCTACTTGAAAATAGAATATCCCATCACATGATTGGGTGGATCGCAAAATATCTTGAAAATCGATCTGCAAGAGTCAAGATACAGGGTTCAAGGAGCAGATCAGTCACAATGAAACATGGAGGTCCACGAGGCGGAGTTATGTCCCCAATTCTTTTCTTCGTTTACATTAATGACAAAAAATCAACCCTCTGTAATGGAGTTCTAACTGTTATGTATGCCGATGATCTGGCGCTACTGAGTTCAGAGAAGGACACTGGAAAAGAACAGACAAAGCTTCAAGAATCCCTCGGAACTCTAGAGAAGTGGTCCAATAGTTGGTACATGCCTGTAAATGGGGCCAAAACCACACACACCATTTTCAGTCTTTCTACCAAACCCCAGAAAGTTTCACTTACATATGGCAGTCAGGCACTGAAACATGATGACTCACCGTCATATTTAGTAGTAACCTTTGACCCAAGACTCACATGGAGAAAACAGATAGAAAAGACACAGAGCAAGGGACTCAAGAGAACTCAACTGATGAGGAAGTTAGCTGGAACAGACCGGGGGGCAAACCTCAGTGTCCTCAAGAGGACCTAACCTGGCTATGTGAGGCCAAAACTAGAATATGGAATAGCTGCTTGGGGCACAGCAGGTAAATCAAATTTTCAGAAAGTCTCAAAGATCCAAAACCATGCTCTCCATATTATGACAGGGGCAATGCGCTCCACGCCCATATCAGATATGGAAACAATTACTGGTCTCCATAATCTGGAAGATAGGAGAGACACAAAGCTCCTCACCCAGCTCTCCAAACACCACACTTTAAAGAACAACCCATGCACAGCCGACTATAGAAACCCCAGAACGGTAGACGTAGGAGAACTTGTTTTATTAGGAACACAAATGCCAAGCTCGCTGTCCTTAAACTCCCTCCCATAATACCAAATGTTACACTGAAACCTTACGACGACTGCCCCCCTTGGCTTAGGGATAGCCTGCCAACAGTCAGAACCACTGTAGCAGGGATCTCCTCCAAATCATCAATGAGCAGCACTGATATGAAATCAACTACAGAAGGAGAGATTAATAAACTTTATCCACACCAGAGTTGGATTTGAGTGTATACAGATGGTTCAGCCAAGAGAGCAGTAAAAGACGGAGGAGGAGGAATATATATAGATATGCCCAAATGGTTTAAAAATCAACCATGCTGTACCAACAGGTTCATATTCCTCCAATTACAGAGCAGAGGCAGAAGCACTTCTAGCGGCATGTTCTTTCCTGAATGGACAACAGCACAGCAAATATAGCAGAGTGGTCTTTCTGACTGATGCTATGTCAGTTCTACAAGCAATTGGTAACCCAAGAGACACTCAGTTTGTAGACTTGACGCAACAGCTGATTTACTTAGGCTCTTCAGTAGAACAATCTGTACTGCAGCGGATTCTAGGTCACTGTGGCTTGGAAGGCAATGAAATAGTGGACAGATTGGCCAGAAGCGGAAGTGACATGGTACAACCAAATAGCGACCTAACCCACCAAGAGATGAAAACATTAATGCTATCGAGTATCCAAGAAAGGTGGCTGAATACCCACACCAGATTTTCTCCCCAAAACTCGCTTCATCACCTCTCTAGAAAGGGAAAGTGTATTATATTCAGACTAAGGACTGGGCACAACAGATTTCGTCAACATTTGTTAAAATTTTTCGGTGTCGGAAATACGGAGACGTGTCCCTGCAGCGTGGCACCCGAAAATGCTGAGCATGTGCTCCAACACTGTCAACTGTATGCTGACATCAGAGACGCAATCTGGCCTGTCCCAACTACATTGAAGACAAAACTGTATGGTACACTAAAAGATATGGATTGCATGATAGCTTTCATAAAGGCTACCAGCCTCCTGATATAAGTTTTCTGACAGAAGGATCGAAGAAGAAGACTAAAGGTGACTAAGAAGGGATCTGTCGAGCTAGCAGATACATCTGAAATAAGAGCAGGTGTGTGACAGAAATATTTGTGTCGCCTTTTTTATTTCTACTGGCAACAGACTGGACTATGAGGAAAGCAACTGCTAACACAAGGCCCTTGGACCCCTACAAAACAGCTTGATGATCTAAACTTCCCCGATGATATTTCTGGTAATTTGGTAATCTTAGTTTCAGCTTCAAAGCAAACGGGTCACCCCATAGTTACTCCGCTCCTAAGCCAACAAAAAAACACATGAAGCTCACAGTGTCACGCCATGCACTCAACTCAGAAGCTGGGCGACAAAACTATATCCTTCCAGTCTACAAATGGAGCAAAAGTGCAACGGTCACCACCTTCTGGCGGCTAAAAAAAAAGAAGAAAAAAAGTGGTCGTGCCTAGCATCCATTTTGCCCTGAAGCATTATATGAGGGTTAATAAATGGTCACCCCAGCAGTACCCACATTATTAGCTGGGGAAGGGACTTAGGACATTACATCCACCAGCAGGCGTCGCCCCTACAATGATCTGCCTGCCTTCGTTAACGACTGTTCACCCAACAGCCATGCAGTTCTTTGGCACGAAGGAGACACCTTGAACTTGGGTTTTGGACTGCCAACTCCCTACAGGATGTTGTTTTATGTTTTGTTATCACAATTGATGTCACTGCACATTGGGCATACCCATGCGTGCTCAGTTCTCTGAAGCAGCAGCCACTCCAAAGTACTTCTACTAATTGTCCCCATGAGAAGCTGGTTATATTGTCTCCTTTCTCGGCCTCGAAGACGGCAAAGACATGCATCACCATGCTTACTCGAAATTAGGAAATTTGAGAACGTCAAAAGAAATTAAACTAATACTAAACTGAAAACTGTTAATTTCAATGTCAAATCTGTACTGCTGTTTGGAGCGGAAACATGGAGAACAACTAACGCAATTTATATTCATCAACTGGTGCCCATGCATAACAGGAGAAATTAAATGATATGATATAGAATCACTAATGTTAAGCTTTGGGAGAGAAATGAACAAGTTCCACTGGACTAAGAGGTGAAGAAAAGATGCTGGCATTGGATAGGACACATGTTGAGAAAACTTGAGAACAAACTAGAATGTCTTTGCATTGGAACCCACAGGTTACAGAAATAAAGGAAGACACAAAAAAACATGCAGAAGGGAGTTAGTGAAGTTAAAAAGATGGTGAGGACTTGTGCATGCAATACTAAAGGGCAAAAAGACTTGGCATGAATTGGTCGAGGGCCTATGCTCCATTGAGGGACAGAAGGCAGAAGAAGTAGGGATTTGTTGAAATTTCAAATGTTAGGTTGAAAGGAATGGATATCACAACTTAGCTGTAATTGACAAGATATGCCAACCACCCTTTTAAGGAAAAATGCCCATATAAGTTTTCCACAGCAACTGTGGCTGGTGTGGATGCTGACCACTCCAGTAATACAATATGTGTGGTGTGTATGTGTATGCAGATGTATGCCTGTATGTGTAGAGATAGTTTTTTTAAAGAAAATTAAGAGCTTGTACTCGCCACAAAGTGTGAAGAAAAAGTGCCAGTACTCACCACAGTAGTAGTACTGATTTTGACAAAAATATCCTGTTGAATTCTCAGGGTTATAACTGGGATATAAAGTGTTCCGCATTATCAGAGTATATCGTTTTGTTAATTTATATATTGTGCAATTATTTATTTAAAACAATCATGCAATTTACATTACTGTTTAAATTACTGATTTATTAATACCCTTCTGGGTTGACAGTAAGGTAGAATGTGTACTATGTTGTATGTTATGTAGATACTGGTCGTGGGGCGAACAGATGGTGGGGGTGGGGGGAGGGGGAATAGCAATTTTTACAAAATATCCTGCTCAACTGTCAGGGTTTTAACTGGGATATAGTGTTCGCTGAGTTCTCACAGCATAGAGAGAGAGATTGTGAATTACTGAGTGCTGGCGTAAGGAAATTAACCTCATTAATATAAAGGATTTACTATCTTCCCGCCCCCTCCCCCTCCCCCACCGCACACATACACAAACTAAAGATGAATGAATGAATGAGGTTTCAGATTTTAAGGAGGTAGGATTAGGTAGGTTATGAAACTTACCGGCAAGTAGTTGACTTGAACCTCTTTAACAATTCCTCCCGTGTGGCTAGTCGACTTCTCATTCATTTTTAGAATTGAGGTAACCATCTGCGGTGTTAATCGAGGCGACTCATGCGGGTCTGGTCCATGAACAACTCTTAATTTATAAAACGGCTGAACAAGAGAAAACCATCTCGACGTTGCCATGTCGTCCTTCTCTGGTGGTGTAAGATAGTAACAGAATCACACATAGTATATGATATTGTTACACGATAATGATATATATATATATATATATATATATATATATATATATATATATATATATATATATATATATATATATATAGTAAGGTTGTGAGTGTATGTGTGTGTGTGGTTTTTTTAAACACCCAATACTGTTATCATATCAGGAATCGAACCTGTCACTTTCAAATGACGACAGCGGCTCGCTGCAGGAACAGTTATTCTAAGTCTAATGACCAGCTGGGCACCCCCCCCCCCCCTTTTTCCTCAAAATGTTTTTTTTAGCCCTGTCTAAACTGCTAAAAAAAAGGGGGTCCTCTATTTCGAAAAAGAGACAACAACTTATAGTAAGCATCAGAAATAGTCACCATTTTAGGGTCCCATTACGAGAAGGAAAATATGATAACTGAAACGATTGGTTGAAAGGGGAAAACAACATGAGAATATTTAAAACCAGAAAAACGTCTGCAAAGATTAGTTAAAAGATCATCCTTTCTTGGCTAGCTGCACCTCCTACCCACCCCTTTATATCCTCTTCTTTTTCTTCTGTCTTTCTAGCGCCCCCTCCCCCTACCCACCCCTTTATATCCTCTTCTTCTTCAGTCTTTCTAGCGCCCCCTCCCCTCTACCCACCCCTTTATATTCTCTTCTTCTTCTTCTATCTTTCTAGCGCCCCTCCCCCTACCCACCCCTTTATATCCTCTTCTTCTTCTGTCTTTCTAGCGCCCCCTCCCCCTACCCACCCCTTTATATCCTCTTCTTCTTCTTCTATCTTTCTAGCGCCCTCTCCCCCTACCCACCCCTTTATATCGTCGTCTTCTTCTTCTTCTGTCTTTCTAGTGCCCCCACCCCTTTATATCCTCTTCTTCTTCTGTCTTTTCAGCGCCCCTCCCCCTACCCACCCCTTTATATCCCCTTCTTCTTCTTCTTCTTCTGTCTTTCTAGCGCCCCTCCCCTACCCACCCCTTTATATCCTCTTCTTCTGTCTTTCTAGCGCCCCCTCCCCCTACCCACCCCTTTATATCCTCTTCTTCTTCTGTCTTTTTAGCGCCCCTCCCCCTACCCACCCCTTTATATCCTCTTCTTCTTCTGTCTTTTTAGCGCCCCCCTACCCACTCCTTTATATCCTCTTCTTCTTCTTCTTCTGTCTTTCTAGCACCCCCTACCCCCTACCCACCCCTTTATATCTTCTTCTTCTTCTTCTATCTTTCTAGGGGTACCCACCCCTTTATATCCTCTTCTTCTTCTTCTGTCTTTTTAGCGCCCCCTCCCCCCTACCCACCCCTTTATATCCTCTTCTTCTTCTGTCTTTCTAGCGCCTCCCCCCCCCTACCCACCCCTTTATATCCTCTTCTTCTTCTGTCTTTTTAGGCCCCCGAGTGGAGCTTAGGCCCTCAACCAACTCATTTATATCTCCTACAAACACAAATTAAGAGGAGGCAGGGGTCGCCTGCGCAGGCGTTACACAGATGCAAAATCCATGGCAATGGATACCAGCATCCACCAAACGGACACCAAGGCTGGCACCAGTCTCTTCAAAACATGACGATGAACGGTAAAGCAGGGTCTAGAGCAGTGGTGGGCAAACTATGGCCCAGAGTGCCAAAACAGACCTGCTGTGCAATTTTTACTGGTCCTAGAGACTGGTATAATCTTATATCTGGGCTGGAAAAAAAAACAGAACACAAAAACAAACCGTTCGTATTAGAAAAAAAAAAAAATCCAAATATCAACATCCAAAAACGTATAAACCTAGACAGTGATCTGCGAATAACCAGTTTGAACAGACACGTATAGGAACATACAGAAGTGCTTCAGTGGGTGAGTATGTCTGGCCAGAGGCGTAGCGAGGGATTATGAGATTATTCCACACAAATATATTAGGGAGAAATCTGGGTGTTATATTTACAAAAGATCTTTTTGGAATGGCCCGCGAACGCGGGTAACTCTAAATTTAGCATTTGAACCAAAAAAGGTTGCCTGGCCCTTTTCTAGAAACAAGTTTATGATTCGTTATTTCTACAGATAGTCCTTAATCGTCCTTTACGCTATACTTGACATGGAGATAATTTGTTTTATACCCTTTCTCATTATTCACCCTAGTAACACTATTGTGACTTGCACTTTTACCTTCTATCTTTCCTAAGTAGTTGTGTCAGCAATAAATGTTACCAAAGATGAGACTCGTTATTGTACGTGCTTCCACGGTATATTTCCATTTTCCTAATGCAAATCGGGCTTAAAGTCTTTAGCAGGTGCTGAAAGACGACAAAGAACTATAAGAGATGTTTCGGGCAGTCTGGCTATAGGATCTTCTTGTTTTTTTTTCATGTGAGTTAAAATGACTTTCCATGGGCCATTCTGGGCTCATAGGGTTGGCTGCAAACATTCAAGTTGAAAGCTTAAAGTTGTGTGAGTGTAAGTATATTATGTTATGTTCTGATATTTTATCACAAACGACTTCACTGCCCGTTGCACATTCTCATGTGTGATCAGTTCTCCGGTGAAGCAGCCATTATCTTATTATTTCTGTTGCTGCTGATATTACTACAACTATTAATGCCACCGCTGCTGCTGCTGCTGCTACTACTACTATTATTATATTTTTTATACTTCTACTGCTACTGCAACAACAACTACTACTACTAATGCTGCTACTGCTACTACTACCATTACTACTACTAACGCTGCTACTGCTGCTGCTCATACTACTACTAATGTTGCTGTTGATAATGTTATTACAACTATTACTATTACTGTTACTATTATTACTAATACTCCCACCTTCTATGCCCACAAATAAACAGGAGGACAGACTAACTGGCTCTACTGTCTTTGGAAATATTACCTTGTGACTTATGAGACCATAAAATATAGGTCTAGCCCTATATGCCTAGCAAGTGTGAAGGGGTGCAGAAGGGTCCTTTAGTGACTGCAGAATTCAACAGGCGGACAGACTTGCTGGCTCTGCACAACGGACAGACTTGCTGGCTCTGCACAACGGACAGACTTGCTGGCTCTACACAACGGACAGACTTGCTGGCTCTGCACAACGGACAGACTTGCTGGCTCTGCACAACGGACAGACTTGCTGGCTCTGCACAACTTGGTGGAATACTGATACACGGTAAGGTGTTGTTAGTGCCTTGTGGGAGAGCATGTACAGTTCGGAGGAGCAGATGGATCACCACAGTCTGGTGAGATCGATGCAGCGGGGAGTGACGAGGGATTCTGGCAGATGCTCGAGGCTCAGAGGAAAGTCAAGACGGACGTTTAATCACTATGCTACTGGCACCATTAGTATCAGAACTCTGCACTGGCTGCTGAAGATGGAGATGGATGGATTATGGGAATATCACGAGTGCTGTGATGTCGGTTCTTGAATCAAATCAACTCATTTTAACTCCCTATGGCATGTCTCAGCAACGTTAATCTTAGGGTTTTGTCCTTTACCTTTTCTTTTTCCCGAAGCCATTTGTTTTTCATTTCAGTGCCTATTTAGTATGCCACACAGTAAATTCTACATGAGTTATGAGTTGAGTTACGAGCTGGATTATCTTTACAGCGCGAAGGACACATCCATAGGTGCTCAGACTCCCCTCTCAACATATTCATCAGCGTCGCGCGGTTAATAGTGCCAGTCCTGTGATGGTTGACAAGACTTCGTGTGCCTCCGGTGTGCTTCTCATGCTTAGCTGTGCCGATCTTTACTCCATATTCTCGTATTAGCAGTGATGTCGACACGTTGCTTCCGATTCTACATATCACTGCTACTGAAATTAACTAAAAATAACGCATTATTGAAAGCGGCACTGCGGTTTGTTGACCGTTGACACATAAATTGTAATACTAATGCAAAACTATTTATTTCAAGTATGTTGCAGATACTGAGAGCACAAACTAATTTTCACCGCCAATACGATGGCGTCTGCCAGTGTGGATTTAACAAAGCTCATCTGTCGACGACATAACGACAGCTGCTGCTCGTCTCCTTCTTGTAGCCATCTTTCTACATGCTTTGACAGGGTGGTCGTTGGTTATGACGGGAACTTTGTGGATGGTTCTGAAAACTTAAATGTCAGACAACAGGAATCGTCAGGTATAGTACACATCTTCTCTTCGATTCACTGTCAGTGACGTCGTTTGATTATTTAAAGATGAAGGGGTTCCGTGGCAGGGGCTTCTGAACGCAGGAGCTTAAACACATTGAGCGACCCCTATCCCTGTGGCGTAGAAGGTCCAGTGGAACCCGGTGCAGAAAATGTCTTGTTATTCCCTACAATATAAATGAACCCAGGAGCTTTAAACACATTGAGTGACCTCTCCCCTGTGGCGTAGCAAGGTCAGTAGGTGCCCGGTGCGGAAAAATGTCCTGTCATTCCCTGCGACACACACACACACACACACGCACACACACACACACACACACACACACACACAGATAGGCCTATTGGGCTTTTTCTTGAAAAATGTGCCAGTATTCACCAAAAAGTACCTTTAAAAGGATACCGGTACTCCCTCTTACATGAGCTTTCAACAATAATGCTTAAAAAAAGGCGTTGATACTGCGAACCGTTGCCGTCCCCAAAAAAAAAAAAAATATGTGTATATATTTTTGCCATTATATCACCTCCCAGTAGTACTATAGTGAGGTTGTAGGTCTAATCAGGTGCCTCCTACGTCGCATGTCGCCGCCTGCATGCCAGGTGCTGCCTGCCGCGTCCTGTCTTATATATATAACAAAAACAAAAAAAGTGGGGGGGGGGGAAGGGTTTAATTTGGACATATGATGCTAAACCACAAATATCAAAATGGCGCAATTAAACAAGGCGTTAACCCCTCCTCGAAGCTAGAAAATTATTGGTAAGGAAGATGGGGAAGTAGCCCATACGTTTTCATTGTGATGTTGCCAGATTTTGGGGCAAAATAATTAACCCGCCCCCCTAACAAGCATGTGTTGCATAAGGTGACCAGTTAGGTGTGCTGACATCAGATGTGTTGGACCGAAATGCGTAAATGTCACAGCCTAGCTGTAAACCACAACACAACGTACCTTCCACCCAAATGAGGACAAACGCAGAAGAAGAACTACTGCTTCTAATTTTCCTGTGTTGAAACTAATATATTGTGTTGATGTTCTGTCCATTTCCTTATTCTATTTATTACTTCTTATTGACCTACCTCTCATATTTGTGCCGGGGCTATGAAAGTGTTCGAGGCAACGAGCGTGCAGGTTATGTTGCAGAGACTGCGGTTGCTATGGCTGGTCCGGTATTAGACAGAACCGATATTATTAATGTCGTGTGCAGCACTTACCGTGAAGACGAAAGGACATGACTCCTTATCTATGTCGAGGCTGATAGACAAGCTGTTGCAACCCGGAGTAGTAAGAAATGAACATTTCACCAAAAGAAAAAGTTGAGCTGAATTGAGTTGAGTAAAGAATTGACATCACAGGAAGTGGGGAATTCCCATGCATGCTCCGTCCTCATCTTCAGCAGCTAGCGCAGAGCTCCAATACTGATGGTACCGGTCACTATCTGGTTAAAAGTCCGTCTTGCCTTTACTCTGAGTGTAGTGAGCTGGCCAGACCCTCTGGTTACACCCAGGTGCCTCATTCTCTCCAGGCCGTAATAATATTGTTTCTCTACTGATTCCGTTGCTTGTTCACAAAGGGCCTTCACCACATCTGCCCTGTCATGTATCAATTCACCACCCAGTGGTGCAGATCCAGCCAATCTGTCTGCCTGTTCACCAGAAGAACAAGACGTTTGATTAATCAACACAGAACAGGTCTCACCAGTCGTTTCACCCTTGTGAATGTGTCCTTGTGGAGGTTTTGCGGAGGAGATTGGAGCACAAATGTATCTTGCGCAGAGTGCTGCGATGAAAACCCTCATTAATCACTAAACATTATACTTCTATTCTAAACAGGCCTTGTTCCCTTCAAGGAGAAGACAAATCCAAATTCGAATTATGGTTCAGCGGGCGTGTCTGTGAAAGACCACACAGCAGATGGTAGGAGATTGACTACCCCGGTCGTGTACAGTCGACGCTGGCTCATGCTGGCTTTATTCTGTTTTTACTCCTTCAGCAACTCTTTTCAGTGGATCAACCTAAACATTATTTCTGACATTCTGGGCCGTTACTACAATCAGAGTTTACCTCGGGATTCTTACCAGGTAACAGAGTTTACCATAGGATTCCTACCAGCTACTAGAGTTTACCTCAAGATTCTTGCCAGCTACTAGAGTTTACCTCAAGATTCTTACCAATTACTAGAGTTGACCGCAAGATTCTTAGTTAGTTAGTTAATCAACAGATTATTCCCATTACACATCGGACAAGACCATGAGCGCTCAGATCCCATCTTCAGTACATCCCTCATCGTGTGGTGACTGATAACATCAGTTCTGTATTGGTTTACTATTCTTCTTTCGCTGCCTGTATAGTGTTCATGTTTCGCGAAACCTCTTTTGCCCTTAAGTTTTTTTTGGTCTTGTCGATTCAACGTCGTCTCCTGAATCATCTTCTTGTCCTGCCTTATTGAGAAAACTGAGAATTTCGATTCGGTCCATTGCTTTTCATGTACCTACCGTGGCCCAACCAGCAAGCCAATCCGCTCATTCATTCCCTCTTACCCCAAAGTATCCTGATACAAAAATAAAACTAATTCCTGTCAGGCGAGATTTCATCAGCGACTCCAACCATTTTCTTCGAACCCATCTTGTCTCTAACTTCATAAGCATGCTCATAAAATCACTTAACAAGAACGGATGGGGAAAATGCTCTGTCTCTAGCCACATCATTGCCTTTGTTACCGCCATCACCTAAATAGTCAGACTACTTGTAGTCGAGGAAAAAACCCCGCTCTCTTCTTTTACAGTTTTCCCTCGAACCAGAACCATGAACGCCCATGAACTTTGTGCAGGATTCTTACTAGGCACTAGAGTTAGACAGAGCCAAGGTAACCCCATACTAAATGTTCATTTATTGTCCAGATCTCAGGGCTATATAAGTGAAGGTCCTTTTTCCACATGCTTAGGCGTATTGTGAATATAGGGCTAGACCTATAATTTATATACCAATCGGTACTTGGTGGGTGATGTGGTCAGCATCACGCCGACCGCCTTTACTTCTCAGGACTGCACCTGGTACCCTCTCAAGGCTCGGTCGACCTGGGTGTCAAGCTTCTTTTTAAAAAAAAGTCTGACTGTCAGGACGCGAACCCACGACCTTCCGATTCCACAGACCACGGCGACTCCCCCCCCCCCCCCCCCCCCACCACACCCACATAAATATTATATATATATAAATTCTCTACTGTTAAGTATATATGATAACACATCTGACACATTTAATCTCTAGTGTTTTAGTTATATGTTGATAAATATTCTTCCTGTTGTTAATATGTTTTGTCTTAAAAATATACCCTTCTTGTTTGACCCCGCAGCGCAACACGGCTATAGACTGGCTGTCAATGGTCTATATGCTAGCATACATTCCATTAATATTGCCTGTCATGTGGGTCCTGGATCAAAAGGGATTACGCCTGTGTTGTTTGTGTGGGTCCTTGCTCAACGCTCTTGGAGCTTGGCTAAAGTGTGCCAGTTTGACTCCAGACAGGTCAGATTTGGATGTTTATGTTTGATTCTAGAATAGGATAGTTTGCAATGTGAAACTTTTACTATGACATAATAGGCACAAAAAAACAAAACAACAACAACAAGAATCCAAAACCAACTATGTCACGTATCAGCCGACCCAGTTATGACACAGCTAGCTATCCAGTACACACACACACACACACACACACACACACACACACACACACACACACACACAAACTAGCTGGAGTGTAAGCACGAACTCTGCAGCTCCGGTGACGATCGCCAAGAGTCACCGCAAAAAATTGTATTCAGTAACCAAATGATGCAGCCGTGATACAAAACCAAGACATTCGGATCGCGAGGCAAACGGCTTGGCTCAAGTCGAACAGGAGTCGCCGTCTTCAAATTAAAAAAAAAAAAATTTTATTATTGTATTTTCTGGTTGTGTTGTCGCCGTTTCTTAATTTGGTTTAAGGTTTAATTAAAATTGTGCATACACGATTTTCTCGAATAGTCATTAATATTCCGTAAACTAAAACAGAACATCAATTTAAATTTAGGAATTCTTAGGACGGATAAAGAAATTAAGGACCAGTACAATGTCACTGTACAAAGCCGGTATAATGCCATGGAAATTATACAGACTATTGATGAACAGTGGGATATGTTGTGTGAGTCAATTCAGCAGACATCTAAAGAGACAATCCCATCAACCCATAGAGTTGCAAAAAAGAAATAGATGACAACCGAAATTCTGCAGTTGATGGATGAAAGAAGGAAGAAAAAGAATGATAGAGAAGAATACTCTAGAATACAAAAAGAAATAGTGAACAAATGCAAAGTGGCTAAAGAAGCCTGGCTGAATCAAATGTGCACAGAGATTGGGGAAAACAACAGGAAAGACTCACATTCCATGTACCATCAGATAAATATGTTAACAGGAAAGATGACACGTAACAGCGCTGGATGTTTGAAATCAAAAGATGGTGACTTATTAATGGGATATAGTAATATAATTAACAGATGGAGGGAGTATATAGGGGAATTGTATGATGATAATAGACCAGATGTAGAATTTAAGACCAACAATGATGGTCCACCAATAATGACTGCAGAATGAGGATGCAATACATCATATGAAGAAAGGAAAAGCACCCGGGCCAGACAACATCTCACTGGAAGAAATCGAAGCACTGGGAGATTTTTGAATTGAAATAATAACTAAACTTTTAAATGATATTTATAACAGTGGGTATATTCCAAATGACCTTTTAAAATCCATATTTATAGCTCTGCCTAAGAAACCAGGCACTATAAAATGTGAAGACCATCGCACAATAAGTCTTATAAGTCACATGATTAAGATTTTACTGAGTTAGAAAAAGAATTCTTGCTTGCTACATATATCCAGTTTTAACATATGGCTGTGAATCCTGGACAATCGGTAGGCAGGCCAAACAATTTCTGAAGGCCTCGGAGATGTGGTTTTACAGAAGAATGCTTAGAATACCTTGGACAGCCAAAAAGAGCAACCAAGAGGTTTTGAAAGAGGCGAGAGCCCGAAGACAACTTATCACAGACATCAGAAGGAGACAGTCATCATTTTTCGGCCATGTTATGAGAAGAGGGAAAATAGAACATGTTGTGACCACTGGAAAGATCTATGGAAGGAGAGACAACGAGATAAGATGCTTGACAGTCTTGTTGCATGGCATGGAGGTGTGTCGGCACAGGAACTGATACATGCTGCAGGAGATCGCAGATTATGGAGATGCATGATCGCCCACGCCAGTCGACAAGGCACCTGATGATGATGATGAAACTAAATTTGCTGTCATGTAGAGTTGAGCTGAGTCAGGAATTGACATCACAGCACTCAGGAAATTCCCATACGCGCTCCGTTCCCACCCTCAGCAGCCAGCGCAGAGTTCTAGTACTAATGTTGCCGGTCGTATTTGCTGTCAAGTTTGTTTTTATAACATGAGCCAAATTTCCATTAATTTCTTACATAAATCAGATTTACTTCAATGTTAATTATTATTTTAGAAAAAAACGATATTTGCTAGGGTGTTGATTATTATTGTTACTACACGAAATTTAAGATTGGTGAGAAATCAACCCAGTCGTCCCCATGTGGGATGCAATCGTTCGTTATTTGAAGCCCCACCCTGGCTTTTGCCGGGGGTCCTGAATATAGTCGGGCCATGAATATGTCCATAACAGTGGAAAGGGGTTCCTGGGACCTCTCCACGGGTGATCCTCATTCGCATGGTGGCACTTTGTGTCACCAGATGTATGTCACTTGTGTGATGTCCTGGTGGGGTACAACAAGGGAGAGAGAGCGAGCGAGCGAGAGAGAGAGAGAGAGAGAGAGAGAGAGAGAGAGAGAGAGAGAGAGAGAGAGAGAGAAAGAGAGAGAGAGAGACTGGTGAAGTCAATTTAAAAAAAAAGACAGTGAAGTTCATATTACACACAACATTGCAGATTTAGATAGAAGTATCTCAGGTGAACGAAAGAAGAAGCTTGTTGTATGTTGTTATTATTATTATTAATATTATTATTATTATTCAGTGAGTTTTATTTGTTTTTTTTTAAAGCCCATGCCGTGTTGCATTGGTAGCCATGTCTATCCACAACCTTCTGTCTCGTTTAATTTTAGTCAACTCTGACACAGATGATCTTCCTTGCCATGATGTTCTCTCGGTCTCCCTCTACCTCTTATCCCCTCCAACTTCATTTACCCTAGGGGTTTATTATATACAAGGGGCCATATTTTCTTTATTATTTATTATTCCATAAACCAGATTTCCGTTGCTCATGTTTGCACAAACAATTAGTGCCATGGCACAAGTCTGTGTTCTAGGAATACCTGCAAGACTGGCTGCTGTTTGGTTTGGGCCTAACGAAGTGTCCACAGCAACATCCCTCGGTGTCTTCGGAAACCAAGTAAGCATCATACGGCATGCTTATTATCATACGCAATGACACTCAGCATAGAAGTTCCTGTTTGTTTGTTGGTAATTTCCTTTATTTTACGGTTTCTTTGGGTGTGCTTGGTTTTTCCACGCACAAAAACAGTGAACAGTGCGGAAGCACAGAAAGATCATTACAGTCTAACGAGAATGGCACTGCGTGGAGTTACCAGGGGATCTGGCCGACGCTCAACACTCAGGGGAAGGGTGACACAAATATACAATCAGACAGTTACTAGTGTAATCTGAATTGGAACTCTTCATTTGCTGTTGAAGATGAGGACAGGGCTCTTATGGGAGTGTCCCGCGTGCTATGGTAATTCATAATTCAACATTTAAAAAAAGCACAGCATTTCACCGTGCCATTTAAGTTTGTGGGACATGTCGTTTATTTAGATGTGTACTCCATTAGTTTCTAGTCGGGAAATAATTAGTCTGAGTAGATCTGTTGTTTCATTTCGAAGGTCAAACAACAAATAGTCGTGGGGTTTTAACGCGCACTACATTATGGTTTTCAAACTGAAGGTTTTTTTGTCCTTTATGATTCCAAGATACGTTTAGTACAATATAAATAACGCTGATCTTGCGATGGTGACTACCTTAATTGAATGGCTTGGTGACTCGTCATCTGTCTCGGATATCAAATCGTCTATGACAACTACACGTAGCCTATCCACGCGGAACAACTTCATTTAAAGACATTACCATCCATTTTATCATCAGGGGTTGCCATTCCCCGTAGCACTAGACAATCACCTCCGGCACTGGGTCAGCAAGATGTTACAATTTTTGTCCGCAAAAAAAAAAAAAACGGTTTTAACTCTGCCAGTGGCCAAATCGGGAGGCGCTGCATCTCTCGCCCGGGAGATGCAATTTCTTTTTTTTTTTTCTTTTTATAAAGTCACAGAGCCACAGAGGATTTTGTTCTTTAGACTATCTGCGCCACCGTTAGCAAGGGTTTTAAAAGAAAAATACCCCAACAAATCCGCTTCATTTCCTCCCTGGACAATCACTAAAGTTGGTAATTTCGTGTTCAAATACCAATGTGATGTTTGACTTCGTTTTGTTTTGATAATAGCGGCCATTTTTTTGGCCTGATTTTGGGCGAGGCTACAAAGAAATACTGAGAAAATGATAAAGTAAAATACTGTGAAAATTCTAATGTAACAGAACATTACAAGTACAAATGCACCTAATTTTCCAAATTGTTTGAACCCCCTCCCTCCTCTCCAAAGCCTAAAACTTTCTCCGACTGGCTCACTTACCTTTTACCCCACTAGGACATCACACTGAGCGACCAACACCTGGTGACACAGAGTACCATAATTCCGATGAGGATCACACATGGATAGGTCCTGGAAACCCCGTTCAACCGTAAGGTTATATTAGGGCTCCCCGACAACAACCAGGGAGGGACATCAAAATAATGAAAAATTCTTGCCACATGCGGACGGTAAATTAGGTTAAAAATTTCTCGTGCCCCACAGCCATAAATGAATATGCTATCGATTAAAAACTATTTGGCGGCATTAATGATTAATGTTTATTTACATTTCTCTGTTGCCAGGTTGGGATCGCCGCTGGATTTCTGCTGCCGCCAATGATGGTGACAAACTCCAACGATACAGACGTCATCGATGTTGGTTTGCGCATCATGTATTATGGTGTTGCGAGTCTGACTACCGTCGTTTTCTTGTCAATCCTTGTCTGTTAGTACCTCATTTTTGTCATCATTACTTTAATCATTATCAGCCTCATTATCATCGTCATCATCATTACCATCATTACAATCATCCCAGTTATCACAGATAAGGCTGGGATCCATCTTGTTATGCTAGTTAGTTAGCTAGCTAGCTAGCTAGTTAGTTAGTTATCTAGCTAATTAGTCAGTTAATTAGCTACAAGTTAGTTTCGGAGTAAAGTAGCTAGCTAGTCGAGATTCCACCACCACTGCATGCAGGTCACCCCCCCCCCCCCCTACCATAACTGCTATGTTTCTGTGCCAGTCGAATCAAACAAAATGTTTTCACTGACTCATTTTAAAAATAGTAAAAAATGTGTCAGTCCTAGCAAGAACTTGAACCTTGCACATACAAAATAAACATGTACAAAGCAGCTGTTAGCTGTGTCAACACTTACAGTCCCCCGCCAGAATTGTAGCTCGCTGTTTGGGCAAACGGAAAATAACGAAGGCCATTATCAGAGGTTATGTGGGCAGAGCTTAGTCTATGAACAATTGAAATGGTGGAAAGGGATTGGGGGGGGGGGGGGGGGGGTCCTCAGTGTGTCTAAACTGCCAGGTTATGGCGCCCCTGCTATACAAAGAATACGTCTAAAATTATGTGCCTTACATTTTTGTATTTTCAGTTTTCCATGACAGACCACCACAGCCACCAAGCAAAGCACAATATCTTGCCGTAGTGGCCGCAGCCAGCCAGAATTATAAACAGTCTCTGGTTCAATTAGTCACCAATAAAGGATTTATTCTTCTCATTATTGCCTACGGTAAGTTTATCAAAGCAGTAATTCTCCGTTGAGAGTGAGGACGGGAGAGGGAACCTCTACATCAACTTTACTCGAAAGATCCAAACCTTGTTTAAGGCTCAGACCACCTGAGCTTGAGTAAACAGGATTTGAGAAAATAAGCTTAGTCTTTCTCTCTTCCACAACCATCCACCAGAAAAAAAAAGTAACTGTTAGAAATTTTTCTGTTAGAAATTTTTAGAAATTCCTACTGTTAGAAATTTCTTTACCGTCACCCTTTATGTAATAGGTAACAACACATCACAAACTATGACTAAAACGCTAAACTGAAAATAGAAAACTAGTATACATAAAGCTGAACATTTCTTTATCAGTGAATAAATGAATAGAATCATAAACAGCAGAGAAAACCACATAGAACCGGAAATTTTGAAAGATCGACACACAGGGATAGGAAAAGCTGTTAGCAAGCACAATTGTAAAGAAGGATCGGGGAAAGATGTTAAGATATCTCTTGATTTAAGCCTAATTATAGTCATTCCTAATTTCGTCGTCGTTTATTTAATATGTAGCCTTTCATGATCTCGAATTCGTGCAAAAAGTTGTGAGGTACAATTGCTTAAAAAGTTTCACTGTTGTTTCAGTAGTGTACAAAGGCATTAAACATTCAATTGAGTTCAAATATCTGAGAATATCATTCCTAAAGTTGGTAAACTGGATGAAGAAATAAACACATGATGCAGTAAAACAAACCAAGTATTGGGAAAGCTTGGGGCCGTATTAAATGATAACACAATCCAGATCAGCACAAAGAAATATCTCATGAAGAGAATATTCCCCCCCCCCCATCCGATGCCACAAGTGCCAGACATGGACACTCACAACAAACCAGAAAAGGAAATTAGTCACCATGAAAATGAGATGCCTGAGAAGGGCTGCAAGAATGACCAGAAGAGATAAACTCTGAAATGAAGTCATTAGAGAAAAGATCGGCATAAAACCAGTTGCAAAAAACCTAGAAAGACTGCAAATCAAATTGGTTGCCCACTTGGGGAGAATGCCTTGTTACGCCCTACCATGAAAGGCATACACTAAAAGAGGAGAAAGGCTTACTTCACGAAGTAGACCAAGAACAAGATGGAAAGATAACATCAGAGAAACTCTACAATAGCCCTATGTGTTTGGTCTATTCCAGGTATAAACACCGGATCGTTTTATGCGGTGTCGACTCTACTTAATGCTACAGTTTTCTGCTATTTTCCGGTAAGTGGTGTGATTTTCTTTTTCAGAATACCCTGTTAACCTTTTCAGTTGTTGTACCGTATTCCCAATAAAGGTTGTTTCACAGACAAAAAGACTTTGTCGTGAACCTGCGTTTGCCCTGGTAAAACAGGCAGTTACTTCTTTTGGATGTAATTGATTGTGTATGTCACTCAGAAGTCTCCTTAAACATAGATATTGTCCGGGATAAATTAGTTATATGAATCCAATGCCGACTCTAACAGAGAAGGCCGTGTATGAATCCTACCTGACATGGAACGTGGGTTCGCTCCCTAGCTGAGCCAGACTTTTTTTTTCAAAAATGACCGTGACTCCCAGGTACCGGGTGCAGTCCTGGGAAGTAAGGGCGACCGACGTGATGCTGACCACATCACCCATCTTGTACTGATTAGTCTATAAAAATGTAGGTCTAGCCCTATATGCCTAATGGCGTGGAAAAGGGACCTTTACTTGATCTGACATGGAAGACATGAGCAATATCAGCTGATGAAGAATGAGGTGAGCCGTGTGTTTCTTGACCTCTGCCAATGGAACCATTGGCCGGAACCTCTCATGTCCGGCAATGAAGCTTCCCTTAAACGATGATAACTAGGCCTTTTGGGGTGGGGTAGAGTTATATTAAAATCATCCTGAAATCTAGATTTTTTTCTGAGGGGGTAGGGCATATATTAAAATCATCTTGAAAATCTGGCTTTTTTTGTGGTTGGGGGGGGGGGGAGGGGTTGAAATTTTCATGTAAGCACGGTAACTAGCTTACTATAGAGTGTCCCTGACGAGAACCGTTGTTTGTCTCTTCTTTATTGTTTGTTTGTTTTAGTATCCAGAAGCCATGAGTTGTTAACCCTTAGGCTCGGTATTATGGATATCGCAACCTTTCGGCCTTGATTCCATTTTAAATACCGTAAATCTGGGAGAAATGTGGCTTTTCTGCCCACCCCCGGGAGTGAACCCGGACCACAAGGAGTTCGTCACCCGCTCACCGCGCAATCCGGTTTAGCCAACTACGCTAGAGAGACGAGCCTCTTCTTTATTCAAATTCACAACAAGGAGACATTGCATTCAGTTTCTTCATCTTTGACTGTCATTTTTGTCTAACTTTGTAGTAAATGAACTTCCGTTTGGTTGTCTCTATCTGCAGGGTCAAGGGGTCAGTGCTGGGAGAATCGGTCTTACGATTGTAGCCATGGGTGTGCTGGGTTCGGTCCTAGTTGGCGTGTGGTTAGACAAGACCAGAACTTTCAGGCAAGCGTCTCTCTCTCTCTCTCTCTCTCTCTCTCTCTCTTTCTCTCTCGCTTTCTCTAATTCCGTTCTCTCCTTCCCCCCACCTCTCTCTCGCCTTCTCTCACTTCGTTTCTTCTATCCTTTCATCTCTCTCTCTCTCTCTCTCTCTCTTTCTCTCTCTCTCTCTCTCTTTTCCTTTCTTTCTCTTTCTCTTTCTTTCTTGCCATTATTCTCTCTATTTGTTTCTCTCTCTTCCCTCCGCCGGTTCATTTCTCTGCTTCAGTATATTTAATTGTGTAGCATGCATCTAAAGAGATATTTCCAAACGACAGGCATTCATTTATACAATCCCTTTTTTTCCCCTGTAGATTTAAACTAGGAAAACATTGCTTTAATGCTTTCATGGTCTATTCCTTTCAGGGGAACAACAGTAGCAGTGTACATTTTATCATTGGCTGGGAGCATCGCCTTCACTGCGGGCCTGAACCTGGGATCTCTCTGGATTACCTTCATCACCGCAGGTTCACTTGGGTTTGTGATTACAGATCGTCAGCACATACGTTAACTTCTTCATACAAAACAGTGGCCCTCAGGCTTTCTAATGCCGCGACCCTTTAATACAGTTTTCTCACGTTGTGGCGGAGGCTGGTTGGTCTCGAGGCACGGTGTCCGTCTCGAGTGCTAAAAGTTCCGGGCTCAATCCCCGGTAAGGGCTTAGATTTTTTCACGTGGACTTGGACTTCTAGTAATTCACCCGGGTCTCTGGGTAGTGAGATCGGACGCATTGCTGCGCTTGTAAAAAAAATCCTTTGGCAGTTGGAAATTGAAAAGAGTACCCTAACAGCGCTGCCCGGGTAAAATATGGTGTTAAAAATCTACCCAAAGTATTTCAGGATCCTCGCCAGTGCTACAGAGCCTGTGCACTGTGCACAGACTTAAATTAGAAGAATAACAGACCCAAACAATTTTTTTCCTTCATAACGTCAATGTATATGTGTTTACCGATGGTCTTAGGCGACCCATGCGAAAGGGTCGTTCGACCCCAAAAAAAGGGTCATGACCTGCAGGTTGAGAACAGCTGAGAACCATGCCCGTCGATATTGAACTGGAGGTTGCCTCTCATTCGTTTTGTGGTACGCCAATGATTGGCACCTTTCCCTCTGTCCAGACGATAGTGTTATATTAAGCTATGAGGAGGTCTGACACTCACATCCATGGCGATGGCGAGTGTGACTAGCAGGACCCGCCTGCGCTTAGAAACTTTGGGTTGCGCCGTTAGGCTACTCTTTCGATTTCCAACTGCCAGGGGATTTTTTGCACAATGCACACGGGCGTCCAATCTCACTATCCTCTACACGGGCGTCCAATCTCACTATCCTCTGACCAGGGAGAATTACTAGAGGTCCAAGTCCACTTGAAAAAAAAAAATCCCAGCCCTTACCAGGGATTGAATCCGGAACCTCTAGCACTCGAAGCGGTCACAGTGCATCGAAACCACACAGTTCCCCCTAGAAGTTGTAACTAGAGCACTCGAAATGGCTTCAACAGACTAGTGCCATCTGCAGTTCTACGCGAGTGAAAACGTGTTAAGTGTCGATTCACTTTTCTCTAATTCATCCAGTTTAAAGTTCATCAATTTTTATCTTCTTCTCCAAGCACGAAAGTTAAAAATGAATTCTCACATTCTCCTGGGCAGGTTTTTCATGACAGGATATCTCCCCGTAGGGTATGAATTTGCAGCAGAACTGACTTTCCCTGAATCAGAAGCTACTTCGTCAGGCTTGCTCAACATCAGTGCCCAGGTGAGTTAAGGTGGTTTTATGATGCCAGTTTGACTTTTTTTTTTAAACTAGCTAAATAAGTTCCTTAAAACTCTGCTGTTAAAACATAATGAAAATAAACTAAGTGAAAGTTATAGACAATCAAAAGAAGCTAAAGCATTAAAAAAAACACACACGCATTATTTTTACCAACACTATTGTGCCAAACGTGGACATTTAAAGAAATTAAAAACATTTTGGAGAAAAACATAATTTTTTCAGTGCGCTCTAACAAGCATGTCGCGAAAGATTACCAATTTTGGATGATTCATTTGAATCTGCCTGAGTAGCAAGAGACCAACAGTCTGCTTACAAATAAGCCAGATCTGTAAAAACGGATTTTGGAACAAGACCAGGGTCCACAACTGGACGAACAATCAGAGCTGACTGCAGAGGTTAACAGCCGGTGAACGATAAGCAAAAGAAGAAGGAAAAGGGGGAGGAGGAGGATGAGTGAAAAAAAAAGAAGAAAGGCAACTTATCATTAAAACAGCCTAAGGAGGTATCTTGAGGAAGTTGCTGCATCAGCGGACTTGGCACGCATGAGAATGCCAAGTGTGCGTGCGATCGACTGTTATAACATAACAATAGGGAGTCTAACATGATATTCCCCACTGACCACAATCATGAAATGGGCCATTTACCCCCCCCCCCCCCCCCCCCCCAGTTGTTCACATTGTCATATTCACGTTGTTTGTGATCTTTAGGTATTTGGAGTAACCTTAACACTTACAATGAGAGCTATGCTGGAGTCTGTGTCCGTGCTCAGTGCCAACGCTGCTCTCTGTGCGCTTTTGTTTGTGGGATGCATCCTGACAGGTTTGTCCAACAAACAGTTGGTTAGCGAATGTAGACATAAATGTCTAAACAAAAAAAGTAAAAAGCGAAAGTTCGTTCACACACCATAGCGCACTGTGTTTAAGAGGCTCAGTTAGTTAGTGAGTCTAGTGCGACGCTTAGGGCAGAGGTCATAGCTCTCCATGTCTGGCGGTTCATTGTCACCTGTTTTAGGTCTGTGGGATGTTCATTAGGCTCATGGCTGAGCCAAGACCGGCTTTAGCTGACAGGTCGTACTGCTGACGTCACCAGGTCGGGCTAACGATGCGTTAACGCGGTGGTTCTAAAACAATAAATAAACTTTTTTCGACCGTGGCTAGGAAGGACAACTTAGATTTTTAACTTTCAAGTATCTACATTCCTTCTTTAAAAATTTCACAATTTTTAGCTGACTTTTCTTGATTATTTCCGCGGCTCCAGTAGCATACGCTAACCGCACCCCAGTGTGCTTCGGCACCCAGTTTGAGAACTGCTGCTTTGACGCATCGTTAGCCCGACCCGGTGACGTTAGCAGCACGGCCCGTCAGCTGGAGCCGGTCGTGGCTGAGCCCTCCTTGATGATGGTTCTACGCAGGGTCCCTCTTGGTCTCCCCTGTCTTCTTTTCCCTGCCGGTGTCCATATGAGGGCCTGATAGGGGAGTCTTGTCTTAACCATTCTGAGGGCATGGCCGATATTATAGGAGGTTAGATTAACGTTTGTGAACACCAGTCGATGATTGGTGATGTGGTCAGCATCACACCTGCTATCTTTGGGCTATCCTCCGAATAACGGTCCTAAATTATCGAGGAGGAAAATATACCTCAACAGGGCCTCAGTCATGTGTCAATTGCACACGTCCGTCGTCTTAAATTGCGCGCTTCCGCCGACTTCCGCCACCGCCGAGAGTATCCCCCATGCGGCTTGGATTGGGGTTAAACTAGATGGCTGGGACTCATGAGCAGCAGCTACCGCATCTCCTGCAGCTTCCTTTATTTTATTTGCTCGTGAGTCCTAGCCATCTAGTTTAGCCCCAATCCATGCTGCGTGGTGGATACTCCCGGCGGTGGCAGAAGTTCCTGGAAGTTTGCAATTTGGCGGTGGCGTTATAGTCCCCAGAAGTGCGCAATTGACACGTGCCTGAGGCCCTGTTGGGGTATATTTTCCGCCTTGATAATTTAGGACCGTTATTGGGAGGATAGCCTATCTTTGCTTCACCTGGTACCCATTTGAGGCGAGGTCGACTCTTGGAAGCCACTGTCATGTTTGAAAAAAAATCAGACTCCATGCGGATTTGAACCACAACCTTCGAACCGCAGGCAAGCGTCTAGCTGCTACACCAAGGATCCCCCCACATAAATGTGTAGTAAGTGTGTAATAGCTGTTGAAGAGCCCTGCAGACCTAGGAAGTAACACGAAATGCTGTGTGACAAGCTAGAACTCAAGGAAAAGATGACCCGGATGTACAATCAGGCAGTTATTGGTACCATCAGAATTAGAACTCTTTGCTTGCTGCTGAAGAGGGGGATGGAGCATTTATGGGAGTGTCCAGAGTGTTATAAATGTCGATTCTTAGTTCAACATATGAGACTATCATACCGGGTGGCAAGCCATTAGGGCAAAGCGCATATACCACTTTCAACCTTTAAAGAAGTTACGAGGTGTCTGAGAACAGCTTCTAGAGTGACCAGAAGAGACAAAATCAGGAAAGAGGTCATAAGAGAAAATGAGTGCAGAACAATTCTAAATTACATACCCAAAAAAGCCCCAACAAATCAAATGGTTTGCCCACTTAGAGAGAACGCTTCCTGATGCTAGGCCGTACTAGGCATACATCAAAAGAGAAGAACATAGAGCATGAAACAGATCAAGAACTAGATGGAAAGATAACATCAGATAAACTTTACACAACATGATGTATCTGCGATTGAGGCGGCCAAAAGAGTAAAAGGTAGAACCTTATATCTTCCCCGTCACCCGAAGCTGCACAAAAAAAAAAGTGAACAACAAATAAACTACATAGAAGCAAAAGAAGAAGAAGAAAAAAAATAGGGTACCCATAATGACCCCACCAGCCCGGTGAAATGAGCAGTCCTGTGCAGATAAGGATACTATAACCTTATGAAATTACTGAGTACTCATTGGCGCTGAAAGAAATAAACGATGGAAGCAGAGATGAAATGACACACTCGCTGTGTAGATCTGCTGTTCCTTAACAAGCATGCCATGAAAGGCTAATTAAGGTTTTGCTGAAATCGAATGTGTTGAGCTGAAAGGCACAGATATCACAGCCTAGCTGTAAAACACAATACAGTGTGCCTGACAGGCTTTAAAGGATAAAATGAAGAAGAAGAAAAAGAAGAAGAAGAAGATGAAAAAGAAGGAGAAGAAGAAGAAGATGATGAGGAAGAAGAAGAAAAAGAAAAAAAGAAGAAGGTGGAGGAGGAAAAGAAGTAGTGGAAGAAGAAGGAGGAGGAGGAAGAAGAACAAGAAGTACATACATGAGAGATTTTGGAAAGGTAAATGCTGAACTGCAGTTGCCAGCTTGGTGTATAAAGATGATGAATCATACATCAATCAATAATACAAGGTGTACAGCGCAGACCACTCACAGCAATCACGGATGTGGCAAATTTCTGTCATGACGAACCGTCTTTATCACCGGCAATTTTTATTACTCAAATTTTTATCTGGATAAGAGGAATTTCTGATACGAAGAACCATTTCTTGGGTTCCTGGTAAGTTCTCATTATCAGGTCTGCACTGTAAATATATATATATATATATATATATATATATATATATATATATATATATATATATATATATATATATATATATATATATATATATATATATATATATATATATATATATATATATATATATATATATACATACATATAAACTTGTTGTGTCATCTCCATAATGGAGGTCGGCTCCAATGGATATGCACAACTACTCTTATCTTTTCAAATATTATGTGACGGCACCCTAATATCTTCCACGGTGAAACTCCCATATACAGTCTAGACAAGGAGATAAGAAGAACTCACCTAGAATCAAGATATAGTTCCTTATCAGGAATTCCTCATATCCGTGTAAGAGTTTAATCATATGACAATACATTTAAAACATTCAATACAGAATTGAGATAGCGTTGAACATGACTTGGCATCTCAGAGCCCAAAACTACGTAAAACTCTCATATACAGCGCATAGCTTAGAAGGAGAAATCACCTGGGATCCAAGATATAGTTCACCTTATGAGAAATTCGTCTTATCCATATAAGAGTTCAAGCATTTGGTAATACACTTACAACGTTCAATAGAATAATGGGTTAGCGATGAAAACGACTTTACTCTCAGGGCCCAAAACCACATCCATGTCGTGAGAGATGTAAACATGATAATGTAGGGGTTTGCTAGGATTGGGCGAAAAGTTCAGGTTGTTCATCTTCTTCTGAACTTTAGTCTTGCCCTAGAACTCAGGTGTTGCTTGCACTTCCATTTTACAGATAGGGCTTATCTGTATGCAGACTGTTGGTTCATTGCCTCTTAGGCAGATGCACTCTGACTTTGAATGAAACCCAAACCAATAGACTCTTACATGTTTTTTTTTTTAAGGAGGCAGTGGGTCTATTCTTGTTTTCCCCCATAATGAGATCCCATAACTCACATGGGAAAACTGAGGATTCAAATCTAGGACTCCGGCATGAGAGACTAGCATTTTAACCACTCGACCAGCTGCTTCTTTGACTCATATACATTTCTCCATTTTGTTTTTCCAGCAACTATCAGGCCGGAATACAAGAGACAAGAAGCTGGAAAAATACTGGCCGAATGTATCGCAGAACAACATCAAGAAATTGTAGCATAAATAGTCGATTCTTGAGATCTGTATCAAAGCAGATGTTCCCCTTCAAAATCACCCTTAGATCACTCAAGCAAGCAGATAGACTGGTTCTGCACCACTTGGTGATGAATTGGTACATTACAAGCAAGATGTTGTGAGGGCCCTTTGGGAGTAAGTTAGGAGTGCAGATAGATCATTACAGTCTGAGGAAAATGGTGCTGGAGGGAGTTACAAGGGATCTGGCTGACGCTCAACACTCAAGGGAAAGGCGAGATGGATGTACAATAAGACAGTTACTGGTACCATTGGAATTGGGACTCTTTGATTGCTGCTGAAGATGATTCTTAACTCAACATTCACCCCTAGCTCCCAGGCCAACCCAGCCTAAAATGGGCACCAATTAATGTCACAGGAAGTAAAGATGGCCAGCCTTTCTGTCTATTAAAACTGTGGAATGCCTTTCACTTGTGCAGCAGTGTGTGTCATGGTATTTAGTATAGGAGATAGCTGGTTTACAGGTTGTATGGTGAAATACCTTATGTAATAAGTTTGCATGTGCATGGCCAACTTATCGTGACTTACTACTTCCATAAACGACAAACTGCATTTCTGGTGGTGAATGTTGGCTTTGGCACCTCTAGCAACTACCTTTTGTATTTACAGAGTGCAGAAATTTCTGGATTGAAGTGGGACTAATTGTTTGTTTGTTCACCAGTTTTTCACATGGGACAGTGAGGGACATTGAACATGTAGCACAGTTATATTTGGGCACTACAAAACGGTTATGAAGTGAACCTCTAATCCAGTGTGCCTGTGTCTTATGATAGAATGTAATCCTAAGGGGAAAAAAACCAGAAAAACCAATTCAATGATTTATTTGCAGTAAGCCCCTTTCTTGTTTATTTGCAAGATGTCATATTAATATAATAAAGTACATGTTTGACATTATCAACATCAAACTAATTTCATTTTTCATATCTGATAAACATGTCATTACAAAGGGCCCTAACTTGCATGTTTTGAATGTGGAAGGAGTTCATGGAAGTAGTTTAACCCTGTTGCTCCAAGAATGCAAACAATAAATGGGTCATGGCCCAATACATGACTGATAAATTTAAAAAAAAAAATTAATCATTTAGAAATTTAAATTTTCCCTTAAAATATATAAAGACACATAAGAGGAGTGGTCTTCTCTTCTTCTGCCTTTCTAACCCCCAATGGAGCATAGGACCTCAACCAACTCACGTCAAGTCATTCTATGCTTTACTATCACATGCAGCTCTTCCCATGTCCTCTCCATCTTTTTAACACCACTCTCTAGCTCCCTTCTCCATGTGTTAATTCCCTCTATTCTGCACAGGCACCAGTTAATGAATGTTTGTAGTTTATTAGTAATTGCCTTGCTGTTCTTAAGCTTTCTAAACGTGTGTCCTATCCAACGCCAGCATCTTTTCTTCACCTCTTGGTCCACTGGAACTCATTGAGTTCTCTCCCAAGGCTCTATATTAGTGATGCTATCACACCCCTTAATTCTCTCTGTTCTTTGCAGGCACCAGTAATGAATTTTTGTAGCTTATTAGTAAGCAGAGTAAGCAATAATTAACATAAATACGGTGAAGCATTAAATGGAATATAATTCCCTGGGGCTTAAAAAAAGAATAGGTATCAGGTGACTCATGTGCACCCTGTGACCTTGATAAATGGTTTATACAGAAATTAGATGTTGACTTGGCTTTTAAAAAAAAGCTATTTAATTCACAGGTAAACATGCCTAAATACTATTTTTAGCAAATATATTCATATCTGGACCCCATAGTGTTGGTACAGGCACAAACTCAGCCATTAGTGTTAGCTATGCATCTGTGAAAAAGTTATATTTACCGGGAATGTGACCCAAACAGTTTTTTTACCAAAAGCATTTCAGGATCCTCTCCGGTGCTACGGAGTTTGTGCATTGCGCTGAGATTCTTCGAACTCAGTCTTGAGTTAGAAGTAGAACGGAGCACTTATGGGTTACCACCCTTGTGCCATGATGTTGATCAAACTGAAACAGAAACCCTTACCTGCACAGAACTGAAGATTGCACCAGGTTGGTGTGGCAATTACAGGCACCCTAATTATAACTTTACTAGAGGTTGAATGAGGTATAATGGACTTGCCCTGTTGGTCTGCCATCCAGATTATTCCACTTCTTCTTCTTATTTGTTCACCGGGTGTAAGCTCCTGCAGAAAGTTCTGGTGATTCAGCCACTTCTGATGAGGATGATGATGTTCAACCTCACCAGGATATCACGCCGAGTGATAAACATCCGGTGACATAAAGTGCCACCACTCGGATTAGGATCACCTTAGGACAGGTCCCAGAATCCCTGTTCAACCTGTAGGCTGGGTTAAATTAGGGCCCTTGGCAACAGCTGAGGTAGGGCTTTGAAACAACAACAAATTGTGTTCGACATTGGGATGCACAGTAGTATGTATAACGTCCACTTCTGTTCCAGAACTTTATTTATGTGTGTACAGTGTTTTACAAATCTGGTTTATTTGTATGCAGACTGCTGGTCCTTCGCCTCTCAGGCATATGTGCTCCTACTTTGGATGAAAAAATTCCTAATTAGTCGACCTTTACACCACACTTGTTAGGGATGACAGCTGGTTTATTATTTAAGAAAAAATTTTCTACTTCTTCTTTTGTTCACTTGAAATAGATTATCTATATCTGCATTGTTGTCTCTAGTATGAACTTCACTGTCTTTTGTAATTCACTCAGTGACCCGTAAAGTTTGACTTAAGCCGATGTTTCTCTTGGCCAAAAGTTTTGCCTGGATATGTTGTATTTGGGACAGTCTTGGAGGTCATGATCTGTTGTCTCGGGTGCTTTTTTAAATCTAAAATGGGGCCCAGGAACACACATGGGGAAGTTTGTCGAAGCATAAAGGGAACTAAATATGAGACGAAAAAAACCACACATTCACATTTGATATAAGAGAGAAGCCAGAAAACAGATCTGGAATGTACAGATCGCAGTAAAGAAAGCTGAGATGAGTTTAAAACTGACATCACAGCATTCAAGATATTCCATAAACACACCGCAACAGGATTAACACCATCAGCTGTCAAGATATTTCCTTTATTTCTTGACTATTCTTGAATTCATCCCATTTAACTGTGAACATATGCAGACGCCAGTAAATGACATTAAGTAGAAAGGCAATAAGCTCAGAAGTTGCTGGTTTTACAGCATGCAAGAACAAACGTGTATAAAATATTCATGTATACAAATGTGGACCAAGAACTAATGGGGAAAAAACATTTTTGTAAAAATCTGGTTTGCTAAGCTGGGATACAAAACTGCATTATAAAAGGCTATAAAATTATAATTTTGTGTGTGACATTTCTTCTCTTTTATTTCCACATGTAGAGTTGAAATAATTGTTGTGGGAAGGTTTACTTGATCAACAAATGACCTGACAAAGTCAGATGTGTTGACCAAATAGGCAAATATGCAAATATCGCAGCTTTGCTGAAAGAGGGCAAATGTAATTATTTCTATACACAGAAATCTGGTGAGGGCCCAAAAAAAATGTATTATTGCTTCTGGGTCAGTTTGGTAAAATCAGTATGTGTGCAATCAGTGTGTTTGTAACTGGTGTATGTGTGCAGTCAGTGTGTTTGTAACTGGTGTATGTGTGCAGTCAGTGTGTTTGCAACTGGTGTATGTGTGCAGTCAGTGTGTTTGCAACTGGTGTATATGTGTGCAGTCAGTGTGTTTGCAACTGGTGTATGTGTGCAGTCAGTGTGTTTGCAACTGGTGTATGTGTGCAGTCAGTGTGTTTGTAACTGGTGTATGTGTGCAGTCAGTGTGTTTGTAACTGGTGTATGTGTGCAGTCAGTGTGTTTGTAACTGGTGTATGTGTGCAGTCAGTGAATACAAAAGGGAAAGACATCAGTAAACCTTACAGTAAACAAGAAAACACTAAGGCACCTCTACGCTCTAAGATGTAAAAGAAAAGCGCTCTTTTCAGGCAACTGGTACATCAGGAATAATTCGCTGGACTCATAATTTTATGGGCCAGCCGGAAATCAGTGGGTGGTATGGTCAACATTATGCTGACCGCATTTACTTCCTAAGGCAAATCTTCATAGCGATTTTAAACCTGGGAGCTCCAGGTCAATTATTAAAAATCTGGCCAGTGTGAATTTGAACCCAGACCTTCTGGCCAAAAGACAAGTATACGGTCAGTGTTCTTACATAGCAGGATGGCTAGAAAAATCATTAAACAATCCTTGGAACTAACACAGAAGACTTCTTTTTCTTCAGTTAACTCATCAAAGCGTTGAGGGGGAAAAGGGGAGGGGTTTGTAAGGATATTCTCTGTTCACTTTCTAAGGCATTGTATAAAATGATAACATAGAAATGTATATTATACAGCATAATATCTTCTTCTTCGGCATTCCAAACTCTTGAGGTTCATTGCTGCAGATATCCCTGGGTCAAACATTATGAGCCACAAATGTAGAAAGGGGGAGGTGGTGGGGGGGGGGGGGGGGGGGGGGTAAGGATCTTCTCTGTTCACTTTCAAAGGCATTGTAAAAATGATAACACAGAAATGTATTTTATACAGCACAATATCATCTTCTTCTTCAGCATTCCAAACTCTTGAGGTTCATTGCTGCAGTTATCCCCTACCTCCATTTATCTCTCTCGGTGGCCTTCTCTTTCCATTTGGTGACACCAAGTGTTTTTAAGTCTGCCTGGATATTATCTCTCTATGGTAGTCTTGGTCTTGGCCTTGTGGTCTATGCTCTGTAATATTCATTTAGTCTTTTTTGTTCGTGTCCATAGATTGCTTGGGGTTGTTAAGTTATTTAGGATATACAGCGCAGACTGCATAATTTGATCTCAGATGTGGCGATTTTCTGTTGTGAAGAGCAATTTGCTTATCTCCGGCAATTTTTCTTGCTTGAACTATTATCTGGATATGATGAATTTCTGGTAAGGAGAACTATTTCATGGGTCCCTGATGAGTTGTCCTGAACAAAGAAGACTAAATGAATATTACAGAGCATCTTTTTCTTCTCAAAGTCACTGTGTTGTTGACACAGTTGATCCTCCATGCCATGTCGTCATCTTTCCTCTTGGTCTCCCTCTGCTTTTCCTCGCCTCCGACCTTCCTACTGTCACCATGTACTTCAGTTTTCTCCTTCTCATCACATGAATAAGGAATCTAGATTGTCTCTTTCAGATGTGGACAATTAGTTCTCTTCATGAGTCAGTTTTTTCAAGACATTCTCATTCTCATGTGGGCAATCAATTCTCTTCGTAAGTCAGTTTTGTTTTAAAAGACGTCCTCATTATTCTTTTTATCTGTTCAGGGTATTCTCATCATTCGTCTATATACAGAGCATCATCTACCCTAAATATTACAAAATCCGATTCAATCTCCAGAGGTGTGGACACACAGAGGAATAGACTGTCTCATAAAAATAAAATATTCCCCTGTGTTTTCTGGGGCCCCATTGAGGGGAAAACAAGAATAGTCCCAGTGCCTCCCCAACAAGCATGTCGTTAAAGTTGGCTAAAAGGGGGCTTACTTCAAATCTGGAGTGCATCTGCCTGAGAGGCAAGGAACCAACAATCTGCATGCAAATGAGTCAGACCTGTAAATTGGATGCACATGCAACGCTCAGTTTCTGGAACAGGACTAGAGTCCAGAAGTGGACAAACAAACAGATCTTTTTTGCTGGAGTTTACAGCTGGTGAATGCGAAGAAGACTAAACAGCCATGAAGCAGTTTCTAGACACTAACTTAGAAGATTAAATGTATATTTGACAGCATCATACACCCTGTTAACACAGAATATCAAATAATATCATGAAGATGGAAATGTTCCAGATCTATAGCCTGCCACACGTGGAACTGCTCCGCTGCGGCGAAAGGCTTGCTCAGATAAGGATTCATCTTCTGTACTACTACCGCTGCAGCATCGACCTTTTTTGTTAGCGCTGTTTCGTAAGCTGACTGAATTACTGCCTGTCTGACTGCTGATGCTGCCACTGTCCTCAGGAGGCAGCATTCTGGCTGTTGGGGGGGAAAATGCGTTAAAGTAAAAACAATCTAACCAACTTTACAGAAATGAAGTTTGGGTGAAAGTCTATCATCTCTGACAAGATTAGGGGATGCTTGGCTTTCTCTTTCCAGTTGATGACACTAAATATTTGTAGGTGTGCCTTCCTTTAACATTCCAGGGTTGTTGTCCCTTCAGGTTTATCCAAATTCGAGGCTTAGATATCGGTTTTGTGATGAAATTAGGTTTTTACAAAGATGGGGGGGGGGGGGGGGGGGGGGGAAGGTCCTGCATTTCAACTCTCAACCTTGTAAGGAGTCATTTTCTAATTGTTGTTACATTTTCTCATTGTTGGTACATTTTCTCACTGTTTGAAAATGAGAACAACGACAATTAAGTGTGAAAATTCAGATGGATGGCATTCATTACTAATTATAATGTGTGCATGAACAGATCAAGAAAGTGATACTAACTCAAGACAAAGGTGCAGTTAGGCTGAAGTGTGCCCGACGAGGAAGCTGGGAAATTGTGAGTGGAATTTTTGAGTGTTCGAGAAGTAGAAATTAATTAAACTTGAAACGACTAAGAAAGCTAGGTCTTGTTTTCAATCTTGTGACAGTCTGGTCCTATGGCGCTTGGAGAGTGAGAACTAAATGTATCCACGAAGTAAGTAAATGTATGATCAAGCTGTCGACCTGTTTTCTGAGAAAACCTGGCTATACTTGTAGCCCCTTTACACTGGGATGGATGAAAATCATCTGCTGTGAGTTCAAGTATTTATGAATGCAATTTTGTAAGACCTAGAGTGCCAACAGTTGCAAGTACGTTAAATGATAACTATGGTCAGGACACAGATGTGTATTCAACTGTTCTCGAGAAGCTGTCACCCTAGACATCCAATCCGTGGCTCACTGACAGAGAGGAACATCATTGGAGCAATAAACATTTGTTGTCAACAGTTCAGTGTTCTCGATGTGTGTGCTAGTTCAAGCTTGCTGTCTTGAATTATCTGTCAATGTGGTGGAGCAGACTGCATGCAATAAGCCCAGAAGAAGCATTGCAACCTGGAGGGCCAGAGTTTCTCTCATTGTCAGTTCTCTACCCTAGGATCTGTCCGGCCTGGGAGGCACTGCTGGTAGCTATGCTATCGTTTGTATAGCTCTACGGGTCATTGAGAAGATAATGCTTCCCCACCACACGAAGGAAACTAGGAAAACTAACTTTAGATTTCAACATGAGCGCTAAGCTAAGAACCCACATCACAGCACTCATGAAATCCCCACAAGTGCTCTGTCCTCATCTTCAGCAATGAATGAAGAGTTCCAGTGCTGATGCTGCCTTTAGCAGTTTCAGTGTACATCTTAAATTAGTAATGCAGTGGATACCTTCCCACTGTGGAGTTCCCGGAAACGAAAAAGCTGATAAACTAGCTAAGGAAGGTGCAACTGAAGAACAACCTGACATACCAGTCTCTTATCAACAGAAGAAGAGAATGATCAAATCAATCAGAATGCCACCGAAACTGGCACAAGATGATTACCATATTATGGACAGACCAGAGCAAGTTATTATCCTTCGCCTTAGAACAGGGCACAATAGACTTCGCTCCCACATGTACAACAAATTTAAGATTGGCCAATCGGCCATGTGTACTTGTGGACTGGCACCTGAAACAACAGATCACATCCTTCAAGACTGTCCCATATTCAACGCTTTCAGGCAAAACATTTGGCCAAAAGAGACACTTGTGGAAGTCAAACTTTACGGGCCGCTTAGTGAATTACAAAAGACAGTGAAATTCATACAAGAGACGGCTTTGCAGATATAGACAATTTATTTCATGCGAACGAAAGAAGAAGAAGTGTACATCTGTCTTGCCTTACCTTTGGTCACTCCTAGCTGTAACATTCTCTCCAGACCATAATGATCTGTGCCTCTACACTGTTCACTTGCTCCCAAAGTGGTCTTGACCACAGCCAGCTTGCCCTGCATAAACTCACCACCAATTAGTGCAGAACCAACCAGTCTCTCTGCCTGTTTATTTAAAAAATGCTTATGACCAAGGACCTGTGAAACATATATTATTAATAAGACAAAACATAGCTCCATGCTAACAGTCTGTATGATTCCTAATTCTGGATCTTCGGTTAAAAAAAATGTTACATGCATGTCAGATAAATATATACACACCGATTTTGTCAAATAATTCTGGAACGTTTGTTGCTGTCATGGCGCTGGTTTCACAAAAAATTGCTCCAATTTCCCGTGCATACTCTTGAGCATCTGAAACAAATTATTTTTTTAAATGTTGGATCTTCTGCTTTTGTTAATGTGTATGATTGTTTGTATGTGAAAACTAAACACTCAATGTTGAAATCATCAATTAGCAGGTCCTTTATCACAGCACGCCTGACAGTCTCTTTCTCTAGCCAATTCTCCAGCCCAATGTGCTTTCACAGGCAATGCCTCTGCAATGTCTTGTATCCGTCCTTGCAGAGGTCTACCTCTGCTTCATTTTCCAGAAAGTGCACCACCCATTACAATTCTTTCCAGACCACCATGACATTTCACACGGCTAAAATAGCTCAGATGTTGGCAAACTAAAGAGAATTCTACTTCTTCTTCGTACATCTCACTGTATATATCTTAACTCTGTCACAATAAACATCCCATTATGTATTTCTTGGTGCTTCTAAAGATAATCTGACATTATTTTTTGCTTCTATCACAGATAGTTATTATTACCCATTTGTATCCAAAAGACTGGACAATCCGTCAAAGGTGGAGGCAGTTAATCAGATAGTCAACAGCAACTGGTGACCCAAAGAGACGCTGTATTATGGGAAATTAATCCAGTGAACTGTGACTAAAATGCTTAATGAAATGGGGAAGCAAAACAATGTACACAAAACAACATCAATTGATGTTACGGTCGGATCCTTTCTTGACATGAGTTAACTACACAACAATAACAAAGGGGAGAGTACTTCAACCCTCAAGGGGTCATGTGAAAAACTATTTTTGTTTTTTTTTGGGGGGGGGGGGGATGTGGGTTGTGGAATGGATTAAGGAAGGCTCGATAAATAGTCGGAAACGTAATAGTGATAATATATAACAATAGTAGGAATAAAAAAGTAGTAGAAATACAACTGTTAATGATCCATAAATGTACTGATAAGAGAATAAAAAATTATTAATATGAAATAAAATAAAATAAGCATAAAAAATAATAAAATTAAATTCCAAATATTGTGACAATAGTGAAACTGTTTAGATGAAGAAATGCTGGACATTGATGCCTCCTGGACTTAGAACACCTAGACTGTGAATTAGGTGATTTTCCCAAAGCGAAGTGCATGGGTATATAGGGCTAGAACTATATTTTATAGACCAATCAGCATTCAGTTGGTGATGTGGTCAACATCACGCTGGCCACTTTTACTTCCCAGGACTTTACCTGGTACCCATTTAAGGCTTGGTCAACCTTGAAACTAAGATTATTTCATGAAAAAAGTCCAGCTCCATTAGGATCTGAACTCCCCAGATATGGTTTATATTTTTATGTGAAAAGACTAGGAAGCCAACCGACCCTATACTCTTACATTACAATATGCCTTGTAGGGTGTGTCATATAGTCAGTGCAGCTAACATTTCTTCCTTTTATAGTCCAAGGTGTGTGACACTGGCAGTCACGTCTATCCACAACCTTCTGTCTTGTGTCCTTTTAATCAACTCAAGAAACAGATTATTTTCTGTGCCACAATGTTAAACTGTCTAGCATCTTCTCTCTCTCAGTCCCCCTCTGCCTCTTTCCCCTCCAACTTTCTCACCATCACGACATACTCCAGGTTTCTCCTCCTAATGACATGACCAAAGAATGCAGATTGTCTCCTTCAGACATCTTCATTACTTTTTCTATCTGCCCATTTATTCTCATCATTCATCTATAAAATCAGATATCCCCTGCTTCCAAATAATTTTTCACTAAATGTTTAACTGTCCATGATTTACTTCTGTGTATCAGGATAGGATTTATATAACAGAAACCTTGAAAGTTTGACTGTGGAAAAAACACAAAAAGATGGTGAACTGACCTCTTTCTTGGACTTCTCTCAGGTCTTCAAGGTCACACTTATTTCCAGCAATGGCAAGGACAATTTTGGAAGGTCCATGTCTCTGCAGCTCATGCACCCAACCCTTCACAGCATGAAATGAACTCTGTAATCACACATGTACAGCAGTTAACAGCAGTTGAAAATATTTCCCTCAGTTCTGTAATTCTGCAGTTTTAAATACAAACAAAATTGTTCATGGAGGAATTAATTAATTCTCTTTTTGTCATGTGGGTTCTGGGGCAACATTTTCGGGGGGCAAAAGAATACACTCATTGCCCCCAAAAAGCCGATCGTAAAAGTCAACTATTTAAAGAGGTTTCCTTCAAAGTCGGAGTGCATCTGTCTCAGAGGCCAGAAATTAAGTCAGCATACAAATTTGCCAAATCTGTAAAATGTATGTGCATGCAAAACTTCTGGAACAATACTTAAGTCCAGAAGTTAACAAACAACCACAACTTTCTGCTGGAGTTTACAACCTGTAAATGCAAAGAGTATTCTTCTTCTGTTTGCCATTAAAAGGGTAAATGGCATGTTGTGGTTTACAGCTAGGCTGTGATATCTGCACCTTCTGGCCCAACCCACCCAATTTTAACAAATCTGTAATTACTTACCTTTCAGAACATGCTTGGTGGGGGGTGGGGTGGGGGGATTAGGTTAACCCTTTGGAGACGGAGCCTTATCTGGAGTACAGTGCCAAGAAGATGAAACCTTCAGAAGGTGACTAAATTTAACAATATGAGAAATTTTTTCTCAGGCATGAAGCTTAAATTAGTCCTAACACATGTGTACTGGGAAGTAAGCCCCATGGAGGCCCTCTAGACACCTCTGGTACATGGTTCTACCCCTTTTCCAGGCCCCTGCCATATTTTGGTTGCTGTGACGCAACAGTCCATTTCATCACTGTTGGGCACAGGTAAACCCACACACAAAAATCAACCTAAAATTACATAAATCAATAAACTTTAATGAAAGCCGTCACTAAACGGCCAACATGTTCAAGAAATGCAAGAAGAAATCTGATTAGCTGGTATGAAGACCAGGCAGCTAATCTCAGGGCTTATATTACTGGGCCTACAGATCTGCCTAATGTCTTTTTGGCTATTTATAGCTGTTGGGCCAATAAATTGGTATAGTTGTCTCCAAAAGGTGAATACCTTCCTCCCCCCCCCCCCCCCCCCCCCCCCCCCCCCCCCCCCCCCCCCCCACCCCCCCCCCCCCCCCCCCCCCCCCCCCCCCCCCCCCCCACCCCCCCCCCCACCCCCAAGAAGTCCCTAAATTCACATGGAGAATCAGTTTACTATAAAGTTGTGTGGAAAAAATGTAAATCCAATGATGAACAAAACCAGTCAACTTCACAATACCAGTCATGAAGGACAAAATGAATGCTGTGGCTAAAAAGCTTTCATCAGCATCATCATTGTTCTATTTTCCCATTATATGTCATGTAGGGCTCACAGTCTATTCCTTCATTCCATTCAATCCTGTGCAGTTCCTCTGATGTCATGGATGGAATCCAGCCCAGTGCCTTTGGCCTCTCTCAACAATGTTTATTTTAGGGTTTCTTTTAGCACTTTCAAAATGCCTAAGCAGACAAGACTAATGCCATCATTTTCTAAGGAATGAACCAATACAAGCACAGAGGCCAAACTGGCAGGTGGTGGAGCTAAACAGGCATTCATCAAGCTTACTTCCCTTGGCATGCTCCTTACCTCTCTGGTAACATCATAGACAATTATAGCAGCTGCGGACCCTCTGTAATACATCGGAGCTAAAGCACGATACTGCAAAGAGAAAAAAACAATTACATTCCAGCTACAGGAAATAAAGATACAAATGGACTGGACAGATTTATTTCTTTGTTTTCATGATGTTTGTTACCTAAGTCTACCAAGGATAATATCTTAACTCTTTCAGCTAGAGAGCAGCCATGAACAAGAAGAAAAAAACCGACTATTCCGATTGGATCTAATTCCCTATAAATGTCACTTTTCCTATTTGTCTATAGTGACCTGTTTATGAGATGCACAGTTAATGCTGTTGACTGTTTTCACACCTGCACAAACGTTTAGGAAGTCAGGATATGAATATATTGACTAAAAATAGCATTTAGATTATTTTTGCCAAGTTTACGTCAAATATTCTCATAAGCCTAAGTGACAGGGATCACTGGGTCACAACATGAGTCACCTGATGCATACTTCAGAGTTTTAACCTTTCGCTGGCTGCTGAAGATGGGGAGAGAGCGCTTATAGGAATGCCCCGAGTGCTGTGATATTGGTTCTTAAAACTAAGCTCCCAAAATAAAAATGGAAAGATATAAAATTCTATGAGTGAAATTTCAACATTCAGGAAAATATTTTCCTCAAGAGCCGTGCAGTCCTTGAGATACTCACACAGAGAGAGAGAGAGAGAGAGGCAGAAGATAGAGATAGAGAAAGAGCAAGAGAGAGAGAGAAGGGAAATTTAATTTCAGTTTTGAATTGATTTAAACATCAAACATATTTTATTTATGGCAAGTCACTTTACATACACAGATTAGCATGGAGCTCCTAACTCCTGCAGCTTCCCGGCAAGTTCCCAGCCGGCCCAGGTGTTAAAATGGCCTGTTCATCAGCACAACTTACTTTTATTTTCATTTCAGAAACGACAAGCCTACCTTTTCCTGGCCAGCGGTGTCCCATATCTGAAACTTGAATGTGTCGCCATCGACAACAATAGTTTTGGTCATAAATGATGCCCTGTGAAGAAAATCAAATTTGAGATTAGAGTAACTTCATTTTCATTTCACCTGCGAAAGAGTAGCTGGCATGTTGTAAAGTGGTTTACAGCTAGGCTGCAATATATGCACAAATATCTCACTTCAGCAAAATCCCAATTTTACTTGTGTGGGTTCCTGGGCTCCCATTGTGGGGAAAACAAGAACAGACTTACTTCCTACCCAAAGACATGTAGTAAGAGTCAGCTAATTGGGAGCTTTCTTCAAAGTCAGTGTGCACTCATATCCTGGCCTATTAAACACTGCGCATTCAGAAACAGGTCATTGCAGATGGGCCAATATACTGGCATTTATGAGACTTTAAGGTAAAGTCAGGAGATGTGAACCAGCGTCACTGCACACGGTTATAAACCATAAGTGCCCTGCCACCAGTAAGAACAGCTGATAAGAAACTGTCCGCCTGTGTCGCCGTCCGCACGTAACTCTGTAGCTACAGCGACGTTCCTCCATTTACCCCAGTGTGTCACTCTGGTACCCATTTCCTAGAGGTTGAGTGAACCTCGGTAACCGCCCGGTTTTGAACACTGGCCATGGCTGCAGCGAGTCGCAGCTGGATTTGAAAGCGAGCCTCCTATCGACTGCACTAACGCGGCTCCCAAATGAGACTCTGTCACAACCAACAATGACTGGGTTTAGTCTTCTTGGGACAGCAGGGTTAAACTTTGTTGGGGTTTAGACATAACAATAACAGTATAAAGGAATGGTTTCTGGAAGGAGATTCTGGGGCTGACAATTATGTAGGTGAACAGAGGACGTTAGAGACACTTTGGGCATATGGGATAATACTGGCAGAGGTGTGTGCAATGTTAGGTTTTCACACAGACTAAGTCACAGCTAAGCTGAGTTAAGAACTTTTTCTTCTTGTTCATGGCTGTACAGTACCGCAGAAAGTTCTGGTTGTTCGTCCACTTTTGGACTTTGATCTTGTCCTTTAGATTTGCATACAGATCTGACTTATTTGTATGCAGACTGTTAGTGCCTTGCCTCTCAGGGAGATTCACTCGAACTTCAAAAGTCATACCCTAATTATTCAACTTTTACGACATGCTTGTTAGGGAGGTAGTGGGTCGATTATTTTTCACCCAAAATGGTGACCCAGAACCCACACAAGGAGATTTGAGAACTGACATCACAGCACAAGGAACATTTCCATAAGCCCTACATCTCCATCTTCAGCAGGCAGCAAAAAGATCCAGCGTAGTTGGTACTAGCAGCAGTTTTATTAAATGTCCGTCTTGCCTTTCCTCTGAGTTTAGAGTGCAGGTCAGATCTCCTGATCAATATCCGCTACACCGGTGTTTCCCCAACTTTTCTTGGTTGCGGCGCCTTTTTTTTTTCAATAAAAATGTTTCCACGGCGCCCTAACCTACGTAAAAGTATAACTATTTGTGTCTTGGTTAAATTATTACGAAGCTTTTACAATATTTCCCTAGGTCAACGCGGCACACATATTGGGAATCACTGCACCACTTCATTATTCCCAGATGGTAAGAATAAATTGACACACCTGCATTGTTTAGTTGCTCCCAAAGGGCCTTAACCACATCTTGTTTGTCACGCATACATTCACCACTCAGTCTCACAGCTACATATATGGTAGAATTCCAAAACTCTATTAGAAGTTAAGAACTCTGGGTATTCCCATAAATGCTCTGTTCCTATCTTCAGAAGCAAGCACATGGGAGTTCTGACATGGAAGTGCCAGTTTTAGTCTGATCATCTTTTCATTTGGCTTTCCTCAGAGCAATGGGTGCCTACATGATGCTCTGGTACCAAAAGTTTTTATCTTTCCTTCTAAACAGTTAGCATTCTTTTGATCTTTTCTCCGTGGAATGCAGGTGTATTGGAAAATGAAAAGGCAGGCAGACTGGCTGGTGCTTCAGCAACAGGTGGTGAAATTATGCATGACAATCTAGATGTGGTCAAGGTCCCGATACCGTCAACATTATAGCTTTTTGCTAGCTGCTGAAGATGGGGATGGAACACTTATGGGAATGTTCCGAATGCTGAGATCTTAATTCAGCTTAACATATTCAAGACTGCAATGACCCATGCTCTTCTACTGGGAGATAAAATGCAACCAAACGTGGTGAATAAATTAACCATACCCTATTGTGCTTTCCAGTGCACTTTTGAACGTATTCGTGACAAATCTCATAACAATGCTGGACTTGCCAACACCAGACTCCTGACAACAACAAAAAAACATCTTATTGAATGTAAAAGATAGTTGTACTGTTGTAACTATTTGGTGCTGAAAATAAGGTTGACTGCAGTGAAGCTGATTTAAATTTTTTTTTTTCAAATATGTAATTGTTTTGTACAATTGAATGTTTCAACTCTCTAACAGGTATATTCAGACAATCACAGTTTAAACTTGTGGATTTTATCATGGTATGGGGCATCACAGGTCAACCCAGCCTAAAATGGGTACCAGGATGGCTGACCTAGAGAAGTAAAGACGGGCCGCACAATTCCTAATGCTGACCACATTACCCACATAGTGCCGATTGGTCTGTAAAAATATGGGTGCTCTTCCCACATGCCCGGTGCACCTAAAGGCGTAAAAATAGATCTTTACTTCACTTACTTACAGTTTAAACTTCATAGCAAGCTGGTCACTACATAGCTGTGCCGTTCCTGTGCCACACACAGAAACCCACACAGAATGTCTATCACTGTCACTTGTGGAAAATCTGACACAGACTGAAGTCTCAGCACATCCAACAGCATACGGTCAGAAACATGTATTAAATGATATAAGGCAGCGGTCAGAAGTACTAATACAAACAGTACAACACTAGAAATGCAGTTCATAAAAATCAATGTGAAAGGAAAACAATACATGAATTACCAGTACACTTAAGACCTACAAGTTTAAACTATAGTGCAGTGGCTGTAGGTTCGATTTCTCATCTACTGACCTCAGCTCAAAGGTTGGCCCAGAGTGCCAGACTTAACTCAATAACTGTAGTAGTAGTAGTAAGTAACAAACGGCTACCAGGAACTGGAAATCTCTTGGAAAGCAAAGGCAACCACATCATTCCCATCTATAAAAATACTAAATAAGCACCACATACCCAACATGAAAAAAAAAAGACAAGCAAATTTGTATTTGTGCAGTAAGATTTAAGTTTTACATATGAATTTAATAGATTTCCGATGATTTTGAAATTTGCACAGAGTAGACCAGTGTGTACCTACCCCAAGAAGGCAGACTTTAATGTCTCGCATTGACATGATGTTTTTTTTTAGGGTCAAGGCTACGAGCTTCATTTATGTAGACCTTAAAATGCAGAATATGTGGCAGATGAACATTCAGTTAATTTAAATTACAGGTAATTTTGAGGAGCGACTGATTAATCTGTTACAAGTAAAACAGATGTATCCGTTCTTTTAGCTGGCTACGCCATTTTGCCTTTTGTTTTCATCACATGACCTCACATTCAGGGTCAACAACTCGACTTTTAAAATCACTACTATCATCATCTTGGGTCTTTGATTACCAACAATGGAAAGACGTTAAACGACAACTATCAGTTGTTCTTCAAAGACTAAAACAAGTGATTGAATTATGGAGTGGGACAGACAGAACTACAAAAATTAGATTTATAAGAGTATGCATCTTTCCCATTGCAACATATGCCTGTGAGATCTGGACACGTTCTAAACAAGTTGAACAGCTCATAAATGCCTTTGAGTTGAGTTCAGTCAAGAATTGACATCACAGCACTCGGGACATTCACATGCGTGCTCCGTCTTCATTTTCAGCAGCCAGCGCAGAGTTCCAATGCCTTTGAATTCAAACGTTAAAGAGGAGTTCTAAGAATATCATGGGTAAAGAAAAGAACAAATGCACCCATACTTCATGAACTGAATATTGAAGAAGGTTGGCTATTAAAGAGGATAAAAGACACAAAATCGAAATATTTTGGTCAGAGAGAGAGAAAGAGAGAGAGAGAGAGAGAGAGAGAGAGAGAGAGAGAGAGAGAGAGAGAGAGAGAGAGAGAGAGAGAGAGAGAGAGAGAGAGGAGCAGATAAAGATAAAAACAGTTCCTTGATAACTTTTTTAAACGACACCGGTTGAAAGGTCACAACAATGGCAGCCTCCATGCACGTCTGCTGGGGTTGACGAGTTGAAGGGTAGAGATTTCACGCCAAGCTTCTAAAGTTAGTAAAATATTTCTACCGATACACTAATTTTAAGTCAAAATGTAGCAACATAAGGACTACATCCATATTTATTGATTTGCATTCATAGGAGCCAGTATCAGAGGCTCAAATGTGCCAGGGTACCTAAAAAAAATGAAGCCGGGGTACTCCTGTCAAATCCGGACGAAGACTAAAAAGCCTTGGACGACTTAGAGTTCTCTCCCGTGGCCGCACTGCGAACAGTGATCGGAAAAGCCACAACGAAACAAAGAAGACAGTCACGTCGACATCAGGGCTGCCAATGCTTGGTTGTTTCCCCCAGATCTGGTTTTTTTCGACGCTGCAGGACAATTCTGGGTGTTTTTTTTTTGGGTGTGTTTTGTTTGTTGGTGTTTGCCGATTTGTATGCTTTAATGATCGATAAATTTGCGTGGTTAGGGGGTAGGGGTTAGGGTTAGGGAGTAGGATTAGGATTAGGGTTAGCGGTAGGGTTAGGTTTAGCGTTAGATTTGACAATTTTGACGCCGGAGTTCCCTATAATCGTGCACAGTCCCATACACACACACAAACAATCGAGGGCCTCTGGATGCTGGTCAAACGCACAATTCGCCAACGATTGGGGGGCACCAGCCGCACGCTATTGGCGTCATATTTGGCAGAATTTCAGTGGCGCCACTCCCACAAACATCATATTGTCGGCCAGTATTTCGAAATCCTACGTCAAAATTTTCACATCTAACCCTAACCCTACCAATAACCCTAACTCTAACCCTACCCCTAACCCTACCCCTAACCCTAACCCTACCCCTAACCCTACCCCTAACCCTACCCCTAACCCTACCCCTAACCCTAACCCTACCCCTAACCCTACCCCTAACCCTACCCCTAACCCTACCCCTACCCCTAACTCTAACCCTACCCCTAACTCTAATCTAACAACCGCATGATGATGACTACACAACCATTCACAATGCCTCACGCAACCGTACGCAACCCTGCACGCAACCATATGATGATGCCACGATGCCTCACGCAACCGTACGCAGCCCTACACGCAACCGCAGGATGATAGGTAAGTGTGTCGTTTGTTTCGTTTGTTTTCCGATCACTGTTTGGAGTGCGGCCAAGGGAGAGAACTCTGACTAAGTCGTCCAAGGCTTTTTATTCTTCGTCCGGATTTGACAGGAGAGCCGAAGCCGTTCGGGTATGTCAATTCGGCGAAGCTGAGATTTTGCATGTTCTTACTTTAGATACTTTAGTCAAATTTTTAAAATGCCTCTACACCAATAAAACCAGCACAGTTGGATAGCTGTAAACAATCTCTTTCCAACGGTACCTCATTTAGGCTTGTATGTCATTTCTGAGCTGAGATATTTAGGTTTTTGTGGAGATGAGATGTAGAAAGCAGCTGCTAAAACTTGCGTCTGAGAAACAAGAAGTTTTCTCTGCGCAACCAAACTGCGCAACTTTCGTTTTGACTTTGTTTTCATTGGACATGATGGCAGACAATTTTTCTCAGACACAGCTACATATTAGCGATTGCCTGAAAAATGTCACTGTACATCTAAACAGCCACAGACAAGAAAGAAATTGTATACACAAATGTAAAATTGGACGGAGAATTCAATTATAACTAGCATTACCATGTCTGGTAATGTTTAAGGCCTAAAGCCAACTTTGAATACTTATCGCTATTTTCAATCAAACTGATGTAACAGAAAAACAGAAGACATCCCGCTGTCGTAGACATGCGCTGTTAATCGGGTCCATTCCCGCCGTTTTCAGCTGTTTATAGCTGGTGAAAATCACACCAATCGCAAAATTTCATGAGAGATTAGGACCCATCCCGAAACCCCAGCTGACATTTCCCAAACAAGTTTTAAACGGTTTCCATGGTAACGGAAATTGCCAAAAAAGACCGCAAATTGTCGAAACTGTAGTCGCTACTTACTTTAAGTCCAGGATAGTCTTGTCATGTCTATCCACAATCTTGTCTCGTATACTTTCAGTCAGCTCTGACACAGATGATCTTCCACGCCATGATGTCAGACTATCCAGCAGCATCTTTTCTCTGTCTCCCTCTGCAGCTCTTCCCCTCCAACGTCCCCAACTCCAGCTTTCTCCTTCCCATGACATACATTTTAGTGATGAAAAGTAGCCCCACAAAATTACAGTGGAAAGTGGATGACGCAAGATTGCACCAGAGAGAATTTGACCTCATATGAAGGATCTATGATGCTCTTATTGTGTCTCCACTCACTGTCTTGATAACAGCTTGATAACAGCTTGATAACAGCTTGATAACAGCTTGATAACAGCTTGCTTGTCATGCGTTTAATTTTGAGTGGTGCAGAACCATCCATTCTGTCTGCCTGTTCATTTTGCGACACATCTGCATATCCTGGAGAAAATATCCAAAGGTTGCTAACTACCCAGGACCTCTGAAATAATGCTTTCTACTCTGAACGGAGCATACCTGTCTTCACCTTTCACAGCATGCTTTGGGGTCAGTACAATCACAAGACATGTGTGCAGCTGGTTCTCAACCCAGCGGAAGCTTGCAATAACATCAGTTCTCAAACTAGATGTTGCCATGTCATATGCCAGGCTTTGACACACGAAGGATTGCTCGTTCACTTTTGCTTTGAATCCCCATGCACTTTTTCTGCCTCTCACCGCAGAGCCATCGGTATAGATAACCACATCTCCCAAGCAGGGATTGTCATGAATCATTTGTTGAACTTCTGGTTCTGCAGTGCCTGCTGGCCAGTCCCTGCATTTCTGGCAGAATGTGATTAGAACCCTTCACAACTCTGTGTAATATAGGAAGTGAAGAAAAAGTAATATTTTGATTAACTCATACATTCACAGGCAAAAACATTCTGCTAAGACAGCGGATCTCAACCTGTGAGTCGTGACCCCTTTGGGGGTCAAATTACCCTTTCATAGGGGTTGCCTAAGACCATCAAAAAACACATATTTACTGAAGTTATGAAGCAGCCAGGAAAATAATCTTATGGTTGGTGGTCACCACGAGATGAACTGTATTAGAGGGTTGCATCATTAGACAGGTTGAGAACCACTCTGCTGGAAGACTGCGTTTTCTTACATTTGTTATTGTTATTTATTTCAGCTGTTGAGCAGCAGAATGAAGCTGAGAACAGCAGCCCTGGGGTATACATTGCTGTCAGCCTCTCCACACAGAAGACGGTGTACTGTCTGGTTCACATGGAAGGATCATATACGATGTATCTTCAGTAAAACTGGGAAATGGGTAAATGTTGAGTTCTGTTGGTATTATCGGGGGTTCTCCATGGTGACACGGTAAAGCCTTTTGTCTTGTTCTGTGAAGGTTATGGGTTTGTTTCACAGCTGCATCATTCGGTACAGGAGTGCAATTTTAGCAGAGACACCTAGAGATCATAACTGGAGCTATGATGTTCGCACTTTGTGCAACGCTTTTGGCAGGTGGTTAACCATTCTTAGAAAAGACACCGAGCCTTATGAGATAAAAGCGGGTGCTGTAAAGTCGATCCTCTCGACTTAACCTCTAACCCTTTCAAGGTATTAGCAGTGTTCACATAAATAAGTCTATCAGATATTCAGGGTTATAATTGGATGAAAATTGTTCGTTGTAATTTCAATGTATACTTTTTGTGTACTTACATATTATATGATTTATGCATTTTAAAAAATCATTTAGAATTTGACCACACCGAATATGGACTGCGAAAATATCAGACACTGAAAAGTACTATATACGAGGTGAACAGAAGAGCCTGTTGCAGAGATCTCTTCCTGCTCTGATGCTGCGAGGCATTCCAGGAGTAGAGAAAAGAAGAAGAGGAGGAGATGGCTAGTTTAACTAGCAAGATCAGGTTACAAAAGAATCTTCCCCAAAAAAATGCATGAAATATCAGGACCATTGTTGCCATCCATGCACACAATCATGTGCGCGCACGTACGCACGCACGCTCGCTCACTCACTCACCCACTCACTCTCTCACTCACTCACTTTCCATCGTTCGTCTCCATGTTGTTTTTGGGCGCCCCGTTTTCTCTTTCCCTCTGGTGTCCATGTGAGAGCTGTTTTGGCAGGTGAATCAGAAGTCATTCTCATAACGTGGCCAAGCCATTTCCATCTTCTCTTGGTAATCATACTGTCTAAAGTTTCTTGGTTTGTGGCTTGAAGTAGTTCAATCTCAAACACTAAACTACTTCAAGCCACAAACCAAGAAACTTTAGACAGTATGATTACCAAGAGAAGATGGAAATAGCTTGGCAACGTTATGAGAATGACTTCTGATTCACCTGCCAAAACAGCTCTCACATGGACACCAGAGGGAAAGCGAAAACGGGGCACCCAAAAACAACATGGAGACGAACGATGGAAAGTGACCTGAGTGCGGCATCTTTGACATGGAAAACTGCACTGAAGATTGCACAGGACAGGAAAGCATAGAAAGTCCTCTCTGAAGCCTCATGTGCCACTAGGCATAACGAGAACTGACTAATGCCCACAATCATGCGCGCGCACGTACGCACGCACGCTCACTCGCTCACTCACTCACCCACTCACTCTCTCTCACTCTCTCACTTGCTTGCTCACTCACTCACTCACTCACTCACTCACTCACTCACTCACTCACTCACTCACTCACTCACTCACTCACTCACTCACTCACTCTCACTCACTCACTCACTCACTCACTCACTCACTCACTCACTTTCTCTCTCTCTCTCATTTACTCACTCACTCACTCACTCACTCACACACACACTGTAAACTGTTGATTTCTAATTCCGCTGTTTGATGTTTTATCCTTTTCAGGATCCACAGTTGACATCACAAACAAGACAGGAGATAGAAGATCACTGGAGGCCCCTCGTTCAGGAGCTTGATCAAAAACATTCCCAGTTCTCTCCAGAAAATGTGAGTTACTTGTTGTCCATATCGGCATAATAGCGCATCGATCCAACCCATTTCGTCCCCCGAAGCAGCAGCCCTCTCAGTGTGTCCTGTCTTTACGTACCCAGCGGGAAATGATTGGCGTAGATACTTTCTTTGCCCCGTAACCAACTTCTGCAGGCTTGTCCTCGTTTAGTACACATTTCCAGCAGGCAGTTGATTGTCTCTGACTCCTTTGTCTCAACAACTCCTGAGCTCCGTGTGTCCTGTCTTTACGTACCCAGCGGGAAGTTAATTGGCGTAGATACTTTCTTTGCCCTGTAACCAATTTCTGCATGCTTGTCCTCGTTTAGTACACATTTCCAGCAGGCAGTTGATTGTCTCTGACTCCTTTGTCTCAACAACTCCTGAACTCAGTGTCCTGTCCATACTTCTTCTTTCACTGACCCCCTTCTTTCACTCAGCCTTCAGCGAAGAGTCGTAATGCAGTGGATACTGTCTCATTGGGGAGTGCCTGGAAATGAGAAAGCTGATCAACTGGCAGGGGAAGGTGCGACAAAAGTGCAGCCGGATGTACCAGTCACATATCACAAAAAGAAAAGAATGATTAAATCGATCAGGAAACCACCAGCCCCAGCACAAGACGACTATTTTAATATGGACAAACAGAACAAGTCATTATCTTCCGCCTCAGAACAGGGCACAACCGATTACGTAACCACATGTACACAAAATTTAAGATAGGCATATCAGCCATATGCACCTATGGAAAGGTGCCCCAGACAGCAGAGCATGTACTCCAGGACTGCACCAAATTTGACACATTAAGGCAAACCTTTTGGCCAGAAAGAACAACATTGGAACGTAAACTTTATGGACCACTGTATGAACTAACAACGACAGTGAAATTTATACAAGAGACAAAATTGCTGATTTAGACAACTTATTTCAGGCGAACGAAAGAAGAAGAAGACTAACCCCTGCAGACACGACCGTTTGTCAGCTTTTTCATCTCCTTTCACCCCGATGTATTCTGATATGTACAGCCAAGACAGTTTCTTGAGACAGGACTTCTAGGTGCTGTCAGCCCACTCTGTTCAGAGTGTGCCAGTTTGGATCTCCTTAAGCATGCTCATTGAGTCTGTCAGTATCAGTACGTGAGCTGGATTCTGCTCCGCCAACCACTGTGAAAGGTACTGTCTCCATTGTCATGCTCGAACTAGTTGAACTGAATACCTGACTTTCCTGTGATTAGTGATTAGAAAGGATTATCATCACAGAACTCCGGACAGATCCATAGGTGCTCCGATCACCTCCTCAAAATCTCCACAAGTATAAAAAGACTGATGACGCCTGTTCTGTGTTGGTTAATGAAACATCTTGTCCCCTTAGTGAAATGTTCATTTCTTGCAGCTCCAGGCTGCACCCCCATGTCCATCAGTCTAGACAGGGATATGGAGTCATGTCTTTTGGCGTGCTCCTTGGTACGGTAAGTGCAGCGCATGGAATTGATAACATCACTTCTGTCCAGTACTGGGCCTGACTTCCCTTTTCCTCCTTAACTGTCTTTCCATTCACCTGCACTGTGTATGCCCACCCAGACCTCACCCCACAAATCAGAAAGTACAAGTACAGTTGTTAAGTTGGAGCACGTTAAGAAGGCAGTCATAAGAGTGAGAATAAGAACACTTTATTTCCTCCTACACTCAGAATGGTGAAAGAGGAATTAAAGAAGAGGAGGAGGATATAATGGAATGTCTGCTCTGTAAATATCCTTACAGAATGTCGAACAGTACCTCTTTGGGTATAAAAATATCATCATGATGTGCCACATGATCACCGGAGCTGCAAAACGTCTATGTTCTTGCCCGCTCAGGTTATCTTGTCAGGCTATCTAGATCATGTCTGTGTTCTGTCTTGCCTCAAGTTATGTTTTCAACCATCCAGATCACGTTTGCTTTCTTGTCCTGCTCAGGATGTGTTGTTAAGCCATCATTTGTTAATTTTTTTTGGTAGCTTTTAATCATTGTATGTTGATAAATGCTCTAAATCTGCAATGTTTATTCTGCTATTCCCTTAGGATTTAAAAAGGGGGAGGGGGGTGTTATGCAAGTATTAATGTCAGTAATACTATTTACTTTTGTGTATTTATACATTTATCGCTTTATGACTCAATACTTCTATCATGTGTTTCAACAAACAAATGAAATTCATTTGTCTGGCTGACAATTTTAACTTCAGCTCTCATTTGGGATTAGGGATTGTATTATGATTATCATGAAAAATTATGTGAGGGATTTTTTTAGGGGAAGTACAGTAGTTATCCATTTTGTTCAGTTTTTTGTTGTTGTTGTAAAAAACAAAATGGGAAAATATTCTGAAATGTTTTCTTTATATTTGCCGTCAGAAGTCTAAAGAAAAGTATTACGCCCTGTCGATGTTCCCCTACCCAAGTGGCAACCTGCACCTGGGTCATGTCCGTGTGTACACAATCAGCGACGTCATGGCACGGTACCAGCGCTCACAAGGCAAATATGTGAGTCAGTATAAACTTGCAGGCACCCACTTGTTCTTATCTTTGCTTTGTTTGGATATTTGTCACATGACGGTGAAAGACCACAAAACTCTACTTTTGAAAAACCTGCACGCCCCTGCATCACATGTTCACATTTGTATTTGTAATCATGTCATACTTGAAAATGTGAAGTTTTGGCAGTAGGTGATATTTACAAACACTGCTGATAGAATGACACGACGTTAGATGAAATAACATGTGTAAAAATGTATGAATGAAGAATTTGGTTTGGATGGGGCAAGGAGAAGAACAACGAGACACCTTAAGACAATTGCTGTGGGAGATGAAGCATCTTTGGGTATGCCCGGTGTGCTTTGATGTGGATTCTCAAATCAGTAAATTACAAAACAACCTTCATAATTGGACGTGTTAGTTGATTAAGAGTTTGCAACATCTGGAAAAGTAAAGTATACATGGATGAGTGCATAGCACCATTTACCCAACTTCTTGAGCTAAGCCTCATTAAGTCCTGCTTAACTCATTCCTTCCGCCTTGATGGAGGAATGAATCTACTTTTGCCAAGACTTTTGGGCACATTTTATGGTGTCTGAAATTTTTAACCTGTAAAAATAATAGAGAGACAGAAACTGTGTGCGCAAAAGAGTTGAGTAGGAGTAGACGTCAAAGCAGGCTAAAAAGAGAATACTGAAGAAGAATAAGAAGATATCATGGTTTATTATGATTTTACAGTTTGTTTAATTGTTTTTAAATAACCCTGTTCTTGCATAACCCTGTTCTTGTATAACCCTGTTATTGTATAACCCTGTTCCTGCATAACCCTGTTCTTGCATAACCCTGTTCTTGTATAACCCTGTTCTTGTATAACCCTGTTCTTGCATAACCCTGTTCTTGCATAACCCTGTTCTTGTATAACCCTGTTCCTGCATAACCCTGTTCTTGCATAACCCTGTTCTTGCATAACCCTGTTCTTGTATAACCCTGTTCCTGCATAACCCTGTTCTTGCATAACCCTTTCTTTTGAATAACCCTGTTCTTGCGTAACCCTGTTCTTGCATAACCCTGTTCTTGTATAACCCTGTTCCTGCATAACCCTGTTCTTGCATAACCCTGTTCTTGCATAACCCTGTTCTTGCATAACCCTGTTCTTGCATAACCCTTTCTTTTGAATAACCCTGTTCTTGCGTAACCCTGTTCTTGCGTAACCCTGTTCTTGCATAACCCTGTTCTTGCCGTGGATTTTTCGGGAATATGAAACTAGACTAATCTTTTTTGTAGACCAATCGGCACTTGATGTGGGATGTGGTTGTCATTGAGCCAACTGCCTTTACTTCCCAGGACTTTATCCGGAATCCGTTTTGGGCTGGGTCAGCCTAGAAACCATGATCATTTTTGGGAAACCTAAGACCAGTCAGACTCAGTGTGGATTCATTGTCTTAACATTTACCAGCTGTAAACTCCGGCAGAAAGTTCAGGTTGTTTGTCCACTCCTGGTCTTTGGGTTTGACCAAGAGCCTGGGTTTTGCATGCACATTCGTTTTACATATCAGGCTTATTTGTATGTAGACTGTTGGTTCCTTACCTCTCAGGCAGATGCACTCTGACTTTTAAGGAAACAGCCCTAATTATTCCCCTCCTAGGACATGCATGTTAGGTAGGCCTGTGGTCTATTCTTTGTTCTCCACAGTGCGGTCCCAGAACTGACATGGGAAATGGAGATTCAAACCCAACCCTTTTGGTCAGGCAGGCAAGCAGTTAGCCACTGCACCACTACAGCTCCCTTTACACAAATTATTATTAATATTGCCAAAGAACAATGGTAGGCCCAGTGCCGGTAAATAATTTAATAGAACATCAAAGGATAAAATGGTTTGATCATCTGGTCAGAATGGATACAAAATAAGTCAGCAGCTAGAGGCTAGAGCATTTGGGAGCTCATACTCCACAGGGACCCAGTTCGATTGTTAACTCTTTTGGTACCAGAAGATTTTGTTTTAAATACTTAAGGAGAGGATAGGCACAATGAAAAGAGCATGAGTGTATTACCTCTAAAGAGACACCGTATACTATGCTCACTGTTAGCATGTCTAGCCAGATTTCTTTAGCATACTCGAACCAACTGTAAAACCACATAATTACACTGATTATAGTTGCTCATACACTGTACGTTGGTTGGGACAGAAATAGAAAATGTCTAGAGTTCAGTTACATGGAAAGGGGGAGGGGGGGGGGGGGGGGGGGGGGGCGAAGGCATAGGAACTTTAAAAAGGCTTAGGTGGGGCATGGCGGCAACAAGTTTAGGAAACACTGGGCTAGAATATACTAAGAAGAAGATTGTTAATATTCATATTACATACTGGGGCTAATGTTGTTGTTACTGTTTCATTTCCTAACATTACTTTGATAATTGTGCCTAGGTCATTCACCCCATGGGCTGGGATGCTTTTGGTCTTCCAGCTGAGAATGCAGCAATAGAGAGGGGAATCAACCCAAAGGATTGGACCTACAGGTGACAGTAGAATTTATGATCAGCTCAGAATATTGGACCTTCAGGTGATGTTAGATAGAATTAATGATCAGCTCAGAATATTGGACCTATAGGTGATGTTAGATAGAATTTATGATCAGCTCAGAATATTGGACCTATAGGTGATGTTAGATAGAATTTATGATCAGCTCAGAATATTGGACCTATAGGTGATGTTAGATAGAATTTATGATCAGCTCAGAATATTGGACCTATAGGTGATGTTAGATAGAATTTATGATCAGCTCAGAATATTGGACCTATAGGTGATGTTAGATAGAATTTATGATCAGCTCAGAATATTGGACCTATAGGTGATGTTAGATAGAATTTATGATCAGCTCAGAATATTGGACCTATAGGTGATGTTAGATAGAATTTATGATCAGCTCAGAATATTGGACCTATAGGTGATGTTAGATAGAATTTATGATCAGCTCAGAATATTGGACCTATAGGTGACATTAGATAGAATTTATGATCAGCTCAGAATATTGGACCTACAGGTGACATTAGATGGAATTTATGATCAGCTCAGAATATTGGACCTACAGGTGACATTAGATAGAATTTATGATCAGCTCAGAATATTGGACCTACAGGTGACATTAGATAGAATTTATAATCAGCTCAGAATATTGGACCTACAGGTGACATTAGATAGAATTTATGATCAGCTCAGAATATTGGACCTACAGGTGACAGTAGATGGAATTTATAATCAGCTCAGAATATTGGACCTATAGGTGACATTAGATAGAATTTATGATCAGCTCAGAATATTGGACCTATAGGTGACATTAGATAGAATTAATGATCAGCTCAGAATATTGGACCTATAGGTGATGTTTGATAGAATTTATGATCAGCTCAGAATATTGGACCTATAGGTGATGTTAGATAGAATTTATGATCAGCTCAGAATATTGGACCTATAGGTGATGTTAGATAGAATTTATGATCAGCTCAGAATATTGGACCTATAGGTGATGTTAGATAGAATTTATGATCAGCTCAGAATATTGGACCTATAGGTGATGTTAGATAGAATTTATGATCAGCTCAGAATATTGGACCTATAGGTGATATTTGATAAAATTTATGATCAGCTCAGAATATTGGACCTATAGGTGATATTTGATAGAATTTATGATCAGCTCAGAATATTGGACCTATAGGTGATGTTAGATAGAATTTATGATCAGCTCAGAATATTGGACCTATAGGTGATATTTGATAGAATTTATGATCAGCTCAGAATATTGGACCTATAGGTGATGTTAGATAGAATTTATGATCAGCTCAGAATATTGGACCTATAGGTGATGTTAGATAGAATTTATGATCAGCTCAGAATATTGGACCTATAGGTGATGTTAGATAGAATGTATGATCAGCTCAGAATATTGGACCTATAGGTGATGTTAGAATTTATGATCAGCTCAGAATATTGAACCTACAGGTGACAGATAAAATTTATGATCAACCCAGAAGATTAGAACTACAATTGACATTGTTTTTTTGTTTTATTTTATAAAGTCAACTAATCGCTGAATACAAACAGACTGGAAAAAAATTAACTGCTTTTCCTTTGACCAAGAAAACAGGAGTTCTGTTGACATAGCAAAAAAAAAAGAAAATAGAAAAAGGGCGTCACAACGAAGAAAATCAATTTTGTTTCATTAGAAATTAGATCTGTTTTAAAATGATTTTTTTGTTTGTTAATATAATATATATAATATTACCACATCTACGCTTTCTCAGGGAGGCAGGGTAAGAGTAAACTGAAAAGAATATATGGACAGTCTACTGTTGTCATGTTTCCTGTCTGGGCTCCAGGGCCCCATTGTGGGGGAAGCAAGAAGAGACTAGCTGCCGCCCCCCCCCCCCCCCCCCCCCAGCAAGCATGGCGTAAGAGTAGACTAAGTAGGGGCTTTCTTTGTAGTCGGTGTATATCTGCCTGAAGAGCAAGGAACAACCAACTGCACAGAAATAAGCCAGTAAAAGGGATGTACAGACAAAACTCAGGCCCTGGCACAAAGTCAAAGTCTAAATGAACAAACAACCAGGACTCTCCACTGGAGCTTACGGCCGGTGAATGAAGAAGAAAAAAAGAATGAAGAAGCAGTTGATGAGTGTATTTATCCTGTATTTACATCACGTTCTAATGGAACTCTTTCTCATCTCATAACAGTAACATAAAGAGGCTGAAAAAGTAGTTGTTGTGTGTATTTATCCTGTATTTACATCACATTCTAATGGAACTCTTTCTCGTCTAGTCTCGTAACAGTAACATAAAGATAATGAAGCAGCAGTTGTTGAGTGTATTTATCCTGTATTTACATCACGTTCTAATGGAACTCTTTCTCATCTCATAACAGTAACATAAAGAGGATGAAGAAGCAGTTGTTGAGTGTATTTATCCTGTATTTACATCACGTTCAAATGGAACTTTTTCTCATCTCGTCTCGCAACAGTAACATAAAGAGGATGAAGCAGCAGTTGTTGAGTGTATTTATCCTGTATTTACATCACGTTCTAATGGAACTTTTTCTCATCTCGTAACAGTAACATAAAGAGGCTGAAGAAGCAGTTGTTGAGTGTATTTATCCTGTATTTACATCACATTCTAATGGAACTCTTTCTCATCTCGTCTCGTAACAGTAACATAAAGAGGATGAAGCAGCAGCTGCAAGAGCTAGGGTTTAGTTTTGATTGGAGCAAGGTAGGATTGCTGTTAATTCGTTTTTCCTGTTTATTTCAATTTTTTTTAGAATTAGCCATAGTGGCTACAAATGTATTGGTCTATCCAAAAAAAAAAATGTTGCTGTCACCACTGTCTGTTTTACCACTTGTTAGGGCTGGGTAGATAGGGTGTCCTTGAGCCTAAGGATTTAGCGCCGCATGACTAGTGCTGTCGCCACGGACTGTGCAGGTTAAGATGTTAATTTTTTCCCTGACACAAAACTCTATCACCTTACCGGGGGTCGAACTCAGATCTTCCACATTAGAGCTCAGCCAGCCGCTCCTCTTGTATTGTTCAACGGTGTAAAAAAATTTTGTTTTTAAAGCCCTTCTTTTGAGAATTCCAACAGTGTTATTACCCATTGTTTTTGTTTTTAGGGTTGCCAAGGTGAAAGGATTAAGTTATTGGGGTGTCAGACTTTCAGGTAAGAACCCAAAGGTGAAAACAATAGAAGTCTTGAGAGGTGATACCTGCATTTACAAGAGCTTTAATGTGGTTTTAATCAGTGCAAGGTTAGACTGTTTAGTCGACACTGCTACTAGTTTTTTCCCACATTTCCATCTTTCCTGGTGATATTGTTATTACCTTCCGCAATTAGAACATGGAATTTCTGAACCATCGTTGCCCAAGCATTTATTTTAACATGCTTCTTCTCAGATGCCAAACTCTTAATCTGTCATCTTTTGTTGTCTGATACCAGGTTGTAGCCCAGTGTCGTGGTTTTATAATCTCACTGATACCAGGTTGTAGCCCAGTGTCGTGGTTTTATAATCTCACTGATACCAGGTTGTAGCCCAGTGTCATGGTTTTATCATCTCACTGATACCAGGTTGTAGCCCAGTGTCATGGTTTTATCATCTCACTGATACCAGGTTGTAGCCCAGTGTCATGGTTTTATAATCTCACTGATACCAGGTTGTAGCCCAGTGTCATGGTTTTATCATCTCACTGATACCAGGTTGTAGCCCAGTGTCATGGTTTTATCATCTCACTGATACCAGGTTGTAGCCCAGTGTCATGGTTTTATCATCTCACTGATACCAGGTTGTAGCCCAGTGTCATGGTTTTATCATCTCACTGATACCAGGTTGTAGCCCAGTGTCATGGTTTTATCATCTCTCTGATACCAGGTTGTAGCCCAGTGTCATGGTTTTATCATCTCACTGATACCAGGTTGTAGCCCAGTGTCATGGTTTTATCATCTCACTGATACCAGGTTGTAGCCCAGTGTCATGGTTTTATCATCTCACTGATACCAGGTTGTAGCCCAGTGTCATGGTTTTATCATCTCACTGATACCAGGTTGTAGCCCAGTGTCATGGTTTTATCATCTCACTGATACCAGGTTGTAGCCCAGTGTCATGGTTTTATCATCTCACTGATACCAGGTTGTAGCCCAGTGTCATGGTTTTATCATCTCACTGATACCAGGTTGTAGCCCAGTGTCATGGTTTTATCATCTCACTGATACCAGGTTGTAGCCCAGTGTCATGGTTTTATCATCTCACTGATACCAGGTTGTAGCCCAGTGTCATGGTTTTATCATCTCACTGATACCAGGTTGTAGCCCAGTGTCATGGTTTTATCATCTCACTGATACCAGGTTGTAGCCCAGTGTCATGGTTTTATAATCTCACTGATACCAGGTTGTAGCCCAGTGTCATGGTTTTATCATCTCACTGATACCAGGTTGTAGCCCAGTGTCATGGTTTTATCATCTCACTGATACCAGGTTGTAGCCCAGTGTCATGGTTTTGTCGTCTCACTGATACCAGGTTGTAGCCCAGTGTTATGGTTTTATCATCTCTCTGATACCAGGTTGTAGCCCAGTGTCATGGTTTTATCATCTCTCTGATACCAGGTTGTAGCCCAGTGTCATGGTTTTATCATCTCACTGATACCAGGTTGTAGCCCAGTGTCATGGTTTTATCATCTCACTGATACCAGGTTGTAGCCCAGTGTCGTAGTTTTATCATCTCACTGATACCAGGTTGTAGCCCAGTGTCGTAGTTTTATCATCTCACTGATACCAGCTTGTAGCCCAGTGTCATGGTTTTATAATCTCACTGATACCAGGTTGTAGCCCAGTGTCGTAGTTTTATCATCTCACTGATACCAGGTTGTAGCCCAGTGTCATGGTTTTATTATCGCACTGATACCAGGTTGTAGCCCAGTGTCGTAGTTTTATCATCTCACTGATACCAGGTTGTACCTCCCCAGTGTCAAGTTTTATCATCTCACGTTGTCTGATACCAGCTTGTAGATACCAGTGTAGCCCATGGTTTTATAATCTCACTGATACCAGGTTGTAGCCCAGTGTCGTGGTTTTATCATCTCACTGATACCAGGTTGTAGCCCAGTGTTGTGGTTTTCTGTACTTGTCTTGTACTTTTCGGGTGACTTGAGTGATGGGTTTGTTCATTTGTTTGCAGGTTTCAGCTTCACCATTTATCCCTCTTTTTCTCAGGCTTCCCCTCACCTGCCTTCCAGATTTTATGCTGTAAAAAGTCTCATCTGCAGTTTGGTCTGGCTGCATTCTCACTGAATCGCCAAACCTTTACCTTCTCTTAACCTATAAACAATTTTTGTTTCCCTCCTTTAGTCCCTGTTCCCTTCCTGATTATCTCCCTTCTTGCAAACGCTCTGTGGCATCCTGTTGTTGTGAATTCATCTAAATACCTGTATCATTAATATTCTGCTTGCACGCATTTTATATCATTACAGAGGCCGAACATTGACATCTTCTAACCATCTGTAATTCACCTTAGAGGATGTTCTTATATAATAGGTGTCCTGTAAATTGTCCTGCCAGTAAATATTTACATTCTGTTTCAGGAGGTAGCAACCTGTGAGCCGTCCTATTATAAGGGGACACAGTATATTTTCTTAAAGATGTTTGAGCAAGGCCTGGCATTTCAAAAAAAGGTATATATATATTTATATATAGTAAGCAAATGGCGATTAAAAGAATACTTGGCATTAAGTGGCAGGACAAAATAACAAACACTGAGGTACTGGAAAGAGCAGGTACTACAACAGTCTTCTCAGTGCTTAGTCTACAAAGGCTCAGGTGGCTGGGTCACACCTGGAGAATGGAGGATGGCAGAGTCCCTAAGGACATTCTTTATGGTGAATTAAAGACAGAAGTCGAAGCCAATCTCTACAGTATAAAGATGTGTGCAAGCGGGACATAAATGATACAGGTATTGAGGTGAACTTGTGGGACAAAAATGCCATGGACCATGTTGTGTGGAGGGGGCTCATCAGGAAGGGAATGAGAATCAAGGAAGAAATGATTGCAGAAAGGATGAGAGCTGAGCATCTGAGAGGAAACACACTAAAGACAAATGTTGACAACAGTGGTCCTGAAATCCCATGCTGTCATTGTGGAGGACTTTTCTGAACACAGGCGAGTCTTGCTAGTCACACTCACCATCATCATGTGCTGTGAGTCATTGTGGAGGACTTTTCTGAACACAGGCGAGTCTTGCTAGTCACACTCACCATCATCATGTGCTGTGAGTCATTGTGGAGGACTTTTCTGAACACAGGCGAGTCTTGCTAGTCACACTCACCATCATCATGTGCTGTGAGTCATTGTGGAGGACTTTTCTGAACACAGGCGAGTCTTGCTAGTCACACTCGCCAATGCCATGGGCTGTGAGTCATTGTCGAGATGGCAAATCATTGTTTTTTTGACATAACAAGGTTGCCAGTCACACCTGCCCAACTACAAGGTGTCGCCAAACATGAACACTATACAGGTAGCCAAAGAAGAATGGTAAATCAACACAGAACTGGTGTTATCAGCCGCCACACGCTGAGGGATATACTGAAGATGGGATCTGAGCGCTTAAGGGCTTGTTCGATGTGCAGTGAGGATAATCTGTGGATTAACTAACTAACCAGCCCAGCTTTGTTACCTCTTGCATCCTGCACGGAAGATCATAGTGTTATATTTGTGTTATATTTGTGTTATATTATTTGCTTCTTAAATCATCAACTTTAAGTATCACACTTATAAATGTCAGCTGTCATTTTTCACCATCTCAGATGATCACCAGATTCATATATCAGGTCAGTGTTCTTGTTTCACCCCTAGGCGTCGCAGTCTATCAGATGATCGGCAACCGAGCCAGGGCGCGCTCAGTCGCTTCATATGCCGTGATGTTATGAAGTCTCAAGTTGTCCGTGACTCCTTCAATCCATCTTCTTCTTGGTCTTCCCCTGCCTCTTGTTGTTTCGATTTTCATGTTGTATGCTCTTGATGCTGGCATCGTTGGTTCCATTCTCATTAGGTGACCAAACCATTTCATTCTTTGCTTCTCAATAAATTTAACGATGGGTATGGTTCCAATAGTTCTTGTAATCACATCGTTTCTCACTCGATCTCTTCTGGTTTTATTCGCAGCCATTCTCAAACATCTCATTTCACAGGTGGTTAGTCTTCTCTCATGTTCTTTTGTTAATGTCCAAGTCTGACATTGATAACCTAATGTCGGTATAAAGATTGTATTTATAATTTGTCTTTTTATCTCAGCTGGGACAGCAGGGTGTTTTAAAATTGGGGCAAGCTGGTATGCGACATTGTTGGCTTGTTGGATTCTTGCTTCAATCTCTCTGTCTATTTTACCATTGGATGTAAAGATACTTCCCAGGTATTTAAATTCCGGGGCCCCAATATGGGGAAAACAAGAATAGACCGTCTGCCTACCCAACCAGCATGTCGTCGGAGTTGAGTAATTGGGGGCATCCTCTGAAGTCAAAGTGCATCTGCCTGAGAGGTGAGGAACTAACAGTCTGCATACAGATAAGCTAGAAATGTAAAATGGATGTGCATGCAACACTCAGGCTGTGCAAAAAGGAGGTGGACGAACAACCAGAACTTTCTGCTAGAGTTTACAGCTGGTGAAATGCAAAGAAACAGAAGACGATGATTTTAGGCTGGGTCAGTCAGTAGTTTTTTGAAAAAAAAAATGGCTTAGTGAGAATTTGAACCCATGACCTCCATCACCTCAGACAAGCATCTAGCCACTACAAATGTGTGGCTCCATTATGGCCAAACCATCCAGATATTTATCTCTTTGCCTTCTCCTTACTCTCTTTCCATCAGTCTTGCTAGTCGTTAGCAAGTTCTCAAGACCATTCCTTCTTATAAAATCTACACACACATACACACACCCACACACTCTCACACACTCACACGCACTCTCACACATGTACACACACACTCTCTTACACAACACTCACTCACACACTCTCACACACACACACACACTCTCACACACACACTCACACACACACTTCTACACACTCTCACACTCACACTCACACACACACTCTCACACACACTCACACACACACTCTCACACTCACACACACACTCACACTCACACACACACACACACACACACTCACTCAGAGAGAAGGAGAGAGACTAATCTACATCTAATGTTGACTCAGTAACATTGTTTATACTTAACACTGCAACCTTTATTTTCTCTTTATGATCATAATCACAATACCACATATTAACGCACAGACACACATCTTTCCCCCTGTAGGCGCCCGTAAACTGGGACCCGGTGGACATGACAGTATTGGCGGATGAACAAATCGATGGCAGTGGCTGCTCTTGGAGGTCTGGGGCCAAAGTGGAGAAGAAGTATCTCACACAGTGGTATCTGCGGTGCACTTCTTTCTCTGAGGTCAGTTGTCTTCCATATAGTCATTGTCTGTCATTGTCTGTTGTTGTCATTGTCTGTTGTTGTCATTGTCTGTTGCCGTCATTGTTTTGCCGTCATTGTCTGTTGCCATCATTGTCTGTTGCTGTCATTGTCTGTTGTCATTGTCTGTTGTCGTCCTTGTCTGTTGTCATCCTTGTCTGTTGTAGGCAATGTCTGTTGTAGGCATTGTCTGTTGTAGTCATTGTCTGTTGTCGTCATTGTCTGTTGTCATCATTGTCTGTTGTAGTCATTGTCTGTTGTTGTCATCATTGTCTGTTGTCATCATAGTTGTCGTCTATTGTCGTCATTGTCTGTTGTCATCATTGTCTATTTTTATTGTCATAGTCATTGTCTGTAGTCATCGTTGCCAGTGTCTTTGTCACCACTTCAATCATTATCATTGCTATATTTTTTACAACCAACATGCTATATTTTTTCAAACAACATGCTATATGTATTACAACTTGTTTGCGATATTTATTACAACATATACAAAATATTACAACCAACAGGTTACACATATTACAACCTACATGCTATATTTATCACAGCCAACAAGCTATATATATCACAACCAATATGCTACATATATTACAACGAACATGCTGTATTTATTACAACTTACATGCTATATTTGTTATGACCAGCATGTTGCATTTGTTACAGCCAGCAATGCTATATCAATTACAACCGTCATGGTATATTTATTACAATCAGCATACTATATTCATTGCAACCAATGTGCTAACTAACATATCATGTGTGACCAGGCTCTGCTGAAAGGCCTGGAGGAAGTGGACAAGAATCTCTGGCGAGATATCATCCTGCTACAGAGGCATTGGATTGGGGAATGTAAGGGCTGCAGAATTGACTTTGTCGTAATCAGCCAGGTGAGTTGATTGGTTAGGAATGTTGGCATTGGATTGGGGAATGTAAGGGCTGCAGAATTGACTTTGTCGTAATCAGCCAGGTGAGTTGATTGGTTAGGAATGTTGGCATTGGATTGGGGAATGTAAGGGCTGCAGAATTGACTTTGTCGTAATCAGCGAGGTGAGTTGATTGGTTAGGAATGTTGGCATTGGATTGGGGAATGTAAGGGCTGCAGAATTGACTTTGTCGTAATCAGCCAGGTGAGTTGATTGGTTAGGAATGTTGGCATTGGATTGGGGAATGTAAGGGCTGCAGAATTGACTTTGTCGTAATCAGCGAGGTGAGTTGATTGGTTAGGAATGATGTCTGTGCCAAGAAAAAGGGCATGACCATTAAGTCTAGCCAAGCGAATGTCGGAGTCTGCCATCAGTAAACACGAATACAGCAGAGCATTAACTGGGTCGCATCTCATGAGTCTGAAAGTAAATGTTTACGCTGTCTCACCTCATACCCCGTGACCTGGACGCAGGTTAACTATGTGACTATCTGGAAACTATGACATCATAATTTATATATATTTTATTTTCACAAGAAAGCCCCTCTGAGTTGAGATGACATCACAGCACTCAAGGCATTCCCATGTGTGCTCTATCCTCATCTTCAGCAGCCAGCGCAGAGTTCCAGTACTGATGGTACCTGTCACAATCTGGTTATATGTCCGTCTTGCTTTTCCTCTGAGTGTAGTGAGCCAGCCAGACCCTTTGGTTACACCCAGGTGCCTCATTCTCTCTAGGTCATAATAATCTTGTATCTCTACTAATTCTGTTGCTTGTTCCCAAACGGTCTTGACCACATCTGCCTTATCATCTATCAATTCACCACCCAGTGGTGCTGATCCAGCCAATCTGTTACCCACAAAACCCCTCTGAATTATATTTTTAGTAAATGAAGTCATTCCTGGTCCATCTAAACAGGTGTGCATGTGCAAACAGTAGCAATGCTGTTGCCTAGGCATCTTGTCTAAGGTCACTGTTGCCTTCATAAAGGTAACTGTCATTCCTGGTCCATCTAAACATGTGCGTAGGTGCAAACGGTAACAATGCTATTGCCTAGGCATCTCATCAACAGGTCACGATAGCCTTCATAAAGGTAACTGTCATTCCTGGTCCATCTAAACATGTGCGTAGGTGCAAACGGTAACAATGCTATTGCCTAGGCATCTCATCAACAGGTCACTATAGCCTTCATAAAGGTAACTCTCTCCAGAAACTGTACCAGCGGAAGTGTTGGTTTTGTGGCCTCGCGGAGTGACATGATTGAAACTTGGTTTGTCTCTCTATGTCTACCCTCTTCATCTGTTGGAGCAAACCATTACATGTCAAATTTATCTCTTTTCACATGAAATGCAACTGGAATGAATCTGTTTTACAGACTGATGGTGCAGGACTTCCAGTGAGTGTGTACACGGAGAATTTAGACTTAATCTTTGGTGTATCTCATCTCAGTGTGAAACCATCCCATCACTTTTGTGTGGACTTTGGTGTTACTGAGATAGGTAGGTTTCTAGTTCATGTTGTTATTATTGTTGTTGTTGTTCTTCTTCATCTTTTTCTTGGTCTTCTTCTTTTTCTTCTTCTTCATCTTGTTTTTCTTCTTCTGCTACAGCTGCTTCTTTTTCTTCTTCTTCTTCTACTTGTGCTACTACTGCTGATGCTTCTTCTTCTTCTTCATCTGCTGCTGCTTTTGCTACTGCTTCTTCTTCTTCATCTTTGTCTTCTTTTTCATCTTCTTTTTCTTTATCTTAGTCTTCTTCTTGATCTTATTTGGCGGCTTGATTGCTGTCTTTGTTGTCATCTTCATCATTGTCTTCATCATCGTCGTCTTTTTCTTCTTCTTCCTCCTCCTCCTATTTTTCTTTTTCTTTTTCTTCTGACAGGAGTGAGGTTAGGAGGGTAGAGTGTTAGACAGGCTAATGTGGGAGATGAAAGACAGAGGTGAAGAATGTATATTCATTTGGTGTTATTGAAAAGAAAAAAGGTTAGTTGTCCACTAGCACCATGTGGTTCCCGGCAGCCCACCAAAAGTGTCTGTCCAATCAGGTAGCGGCTCCAGTTGAAGTTAAATGGAGAAATTCAATGGAACTCTTTATCTCTCAGAAACAGCCAAGCCAAGTGTGTCAGATTTTCTGACCATTAAGCAGCAGATGCTGCATTATCTAAACTTGTAGTTTTTTAATACTCTAATTAATTAGTATAATACTGTCTTGCATTTTTTAAAAGAGCAACGCGGTGGTTTGGAAAGCGAGCGAGGGCTCTAAGACAACTTATCACAAACTTCAGCAGTTTTTGGTCATGTTATAAGAATAAGATCACTGGAATGTGGTGTAACCTCTTGAAAGATCTGTGGGAAAAGAGACAGTCATCAGTTTTTGGTCATGTTATGAGACTAAGGTCACAGGAACGTGTTGTAACCTCTTGAAAGATCTGTGGGAAAAGAGACAGTCATCAGTTTTTGGTCATGTTATGAGAATAAGGTAACTAGAACGTGGTGTAACGTCTTGAAAGATCTGTGGGAAAAGAGACAGTCATCAGTTTTTGGTCATGTTATGAGAATAAGGTAACTAGAACGTGGTGTAACCTCTTGAAAGATCTGTGGGAAAAGAGACAGTCATCAGTTTTTGGTCATGTTATGAGAATAAGGTAACTAGAACGTGGTGTAACCTCTTGAAAGATCTGTGGGAAAAGAGACAGTCATCAGTTTTTGGTCATGTTATGAGAATAAGGTAACTGGAACGTGGTGTAACCTCTTGAAAGATCTGTGGGAAAAGAGACAGTCATCAGTTTTTGGTCATGTTATGAGAATAAGGTAACTGGAACGTGTTGTAACCTCTTGAAAGATCTGTGGGAAAAGAGACAGAAGACATGAGAAGATTCTTGACAACCTTCTGTCGTGGCATGGAGGTGTTTTCAGCACAAGAACTGATACATGCTGTTTTAGATGACTGATTGTGGAGAGTTTATGACATTTGACTGATGCTCAACACTCAAAGGAAAACTGAGATGGATGTACAATCAATGCCATCAGAATTGGAGCTCTTCGCTTGCTGCTGAAGATGGGGATGGAGCACAAGTGGGAGTGTCCTGAGCTCTGTGATGTTGATTCTTAATTCAACTCTCCTTTCCAGACAATTCTGGTGTAAGCATTCAATGAAATCTTTCAGGTGCTGTTCTGCCTGTCCATGCTGTGCACCCGTTCACTGGAGAGAAGCTGAAAGTGGTGGTGACAGACGAGAGACACATATACCCTAACAGAGATGTGAAGTTGGGTAGGTCAGTTGTGTAATCCATCATCATCATCATCTCTATCATCATCATTATCATCATCTTCATCATCATCTTCATCATTTTCCCCCTTGTGGCTTTCAGGGCCCCACTTTTGGGTGAAAATGTTCCAGAAGAATTGTAGGTGTATGTCTGTTTTACAGATGGGGCTTATTTGTATGCAGACTGTTGGTTCCTCACCTCTCAAGCAGGTACATTTGGATTTAGAAGGGAACACCCTTAGTTAGTTGGCTTTTATGACATGCTTGTTAGATGGGTAGTGAGTAAATCCCCCCCCCCCCCCCCCCCCCCCAAGTCACACAGTGGGACCCCAGAATCTTTATGGGGATAATTCATCCCATTTAATGTTCATGAGTTTTCTTTTAGAATTTGATTTCAAACGAATTAAAGTTCCATTCCTGGTCTCTTGTGCTTCTCCAGTTTTCATAAGCTTATGTTAAAACTGACATATAACGTTTTTGGTAATGAAAGAGTTGACCAGCTGGCAAGTAATGTACAAATGCAGACTGAAACAAGAATTGATAGCTGATATCATCAACATTGAATGGACTAGGTTGGGGGGGGGGGGGGATAATGGTGAATCTCTGACACTAACATGACTGCAGGACCGAGGAGTTAAGCTTGGTGGAGCACGTCTATGTCATCTTCGAGGTAAAGACATGAGATACTTTAACCAGCTCTTCATGGGAACAATCAGTAGAGGTCTCTTGGAGTGGCTGCTGCATCAGAGGACTGAGCACACATGGGGATGCACAATGTGCAAAGACGTTGATTGCGATAACATAAGTTTTGAAAATATCAAACATAGTTTAAAAACTACATAAGTGTCCCATAAGTGTCCATACATAGGGGAAAAAATACCATTGTTTTGAAAATCTGTTTGGTCTTTCGAATGTTTTTTGTCCCAAATACACCTTGATTGGCCGTTCATTAATGCTTCGGGACCTTTCACACGTGCTAGTTTGAGTTACAGGGGAGTCACGTTGTGTTCTCTTCGACGCTATCACGAGCGATATCCTGTGTTCTGTGTTACACAGTGTGACCTCTTTTAATGACCCCACAACATCTAGAACTAGCCCTAACCCCCCCCCCCCCCCCCCCCCCCCACCACCACCACCACCACACTCCACAGCCTCAGCCTACGTCCCGTGGTTTCAGAATTGTCGACACTTTGCGTCGGGCCCTAAATAGCTGTCTTGCTGCAGAAAAGCAACGCTGCTCTCCTTGTCACTCCTCAGTGCTCACAGCTGAAGTAAATTAATGTCCTACTTGAAGTCCAAAAAAGCTGTAATGTACGCAATCTCGCTGGCCGCTGACACCAACCACTACATGACGTGAAATTTACACGGCTCAGAAGATCGGACACAATGAAATGTGACACCCCTGTAACTTTGGCTAGCACGTGTGAAAGTCATGAAGCATGAATGAACGGCCAATCATGGTGTGCTTGGGGCGAAAAATTTGACTAGAAACACCTATTTTGATGAGCTGTTGAAGAACACAGCTGGAGTTATGCTTGTAGTGGCATTTGTGGTATGTTTATTTGTTCAGTGTGTGTGAAAACTTATGAAACTTCCTGTTTATTCTTCTTCGCGTTCACCAGCTGTACACTCTGAGGGAAAGTTCTGGTTGCTCGTCCACTACTGAACTGCAGTCCTGCTCCAGAACCTGAGTGTTGCCTGTGCATCAGTTTTACAGATCTCATTTTCTTGAATACAGACTGTTGGTTCCTTGCCTCTCCGGCAGATGCACTCCGACTTCAAAGGAAGCTCCCCAGTTAGTCGACTCTTACGTCATGCTTTTGGGGAGGCAGTGGGTCTATTCTTCTTTTCCCCACAATGAGGCCCCGGAACCCACACAGGGGTTCCTGTTTATTATTTAAGGCTTTAACATTTCAAAAACATAGTGGACTTGTTTAAAAAGCTCTATAATTTGAATTTCTCTTCTGTTGGTCATCCGATTGTTTCCATTGCTTGATGTTTTGCAGCAGTGCTCAACATGGTGCCTTCTGTCTTTCTAGCCCCCAATGGAGTATAGGCCCTCAACCAACTCACGTCAAGTGGTTCTATCCTTTGCTATCGCATGCAGCTCTCCCCATGTTCTCCCCATCTTTCTAGCTTCATTCTCCAGCTCCCTTCTCCATGTGTTTTTTGGCCTTCCTTTATTCCTATGCCTCTGTGGGTTCCACTGTAAAGACATTCTAGTTAAATTGTTCTCCGGTTTTCTCAACGTGTGTCCTATCCAATGCTAGCATCTTTTCTTCACCTCTTGGTCTACTGGAACTTATTTAGTTCTCTCCCAAAGCTCTAGTGATTCTATCATACCATTTTATTCCCTCTATTCTGCGCAGGCACCAGTTAATGAATGTCTGTAGTAAATTAGTAATTGTCTTAGTTGTTCTCCATGTTTCCGCTCCATGGCAATTCATCATCTGCTACTATTTGTAGCAGAAAATACATCACCCTCCGCTCTGTAACACAGCAGGTAGTTCAAACTCTTTCCCATCTAGGAGCTATGATATGGGTTATCTTTACGGCACTCTGGACACATCCATGGGTGCTCTGATTTCTGCTTTCAACATATACATCAGTGGTTAATAGTGTCAGCTGGTTGACAAAACTTCTTGTGTGTCCTGTGTTATTTTCATGCCTGGCTGTACTCCAGTCTTGACTCATAATTCTCGCATACTTGGCAGTGATATGGACATGCTGATCGCAAAATCCTGTTCTCTCTCTCTCTCCTCTCTCTCTCTCTCTCTCTCTCTCTCTCTCTCTCTCTCTCTCTCTCTCTCTCTCTCTCTCTCTTTCCCCCTCTAAATGCATTAACAGTGTCAGTGCAATCCATAGGCAGGCTGGCCATCTGCTACTCTACTAAGACAGAACCAGCCTGTCTATCAGTTCTTTCATTGCCAACAACACCAAGATTTCTTGTGGCAGAGATGAAGGTAACTCTAAGAACAGTGGAGCTCCGCAGTGACTCCATCCATGACTGTTCTACCTGCAGAGTGAGCTGTGAATGCTCATGCACTTTTGTGTCTTCATACAACTGATCTGCTTGTATAGATTCCTCATGTTCTTTCTGAATGGTTTTCATTTGATGCCTGACCTGGAAAAAAAAAAACTAATTTTCTATGGGAATCATGGTCTTCATTACCATCCGCAGCCATTCCATGCATCTCAAAGGAAGATCTGACGGTCGCTGAGAGACTTGGAATTCCCGTCCGCAAAGTACTGGACACGCCAGATTCTGATCTCTTGCAGGCTTCCGAGCAGGTAAAGCCAAAACAAAATATCACATTGCTTTGCTTGCTGAATATGTTGAGAATGGTATGGACCCTGAGGAGGTTCCCGGGCTTCGTTCTGGGGGGGGGGGGGGGGGGGAATAAACGATGACTAATTAAAGGTGCTTTCTTTGAAGTCTGAGTGCGTCTGCCTGAGAGTCAAGGAACCAACACTGAGCATAAAAATAAACCAGATCTGTACAAGGGACCCGCACTCAGAACTCAGTTACTGGACTAAGGCCAAAATCCAGAAGTGGACAAACAACCAGAACTTCCTACTGGAGTTTACAGCTGGTGAATGTTATATAGGAAAAAATTGGAGTATTTATGTACCCTGTTAACAGCAGGTGGAAGATGTAGGGAACGCTGAAACAGCCCCTCCTTCTCCTCCTTTTTCTTCTTCTTCATTTTATTAATTATTTTTTTTCATCTAGACGCTTACCATGGATCGGAAGATGGTGGGTTTGCTCTCTGGCGGAGCCAGATAAAAAAAAAAAATTTGACCTTGGCTCCCAGGTCGACCCAGCCTTGAGAATGTGCCGGGTGCAGTCCCGGGAAGTAAAGGCGGCCGGCGCGATGCTGACCACATCACCCATCTTGTGCCGATTGGTCTATAAAAATAATGGTCTAGCCCTATATGCCTTAAGGTGTGGGAAAGGGTTCTTTACTTTATTTCTGTGTAATTTATTTCATTTTATAAAACCTAAAATAGTTAATTTATTTAACTTGGTTGTATTTCTCCTTTTTTTTTTTTTTTTTTTTTTCAAATATATTCTTACTTATTTTGTTCATAATGTAGCTCTTCATGTCGATATTTTTTTCTTATTACATGTTTGTTGATTTCCTGTTGACCTTGATTGTTTGCAAGCTCTGTTGTCTTATCCATTGAGTTTCCCAGTCACAGTTTCTGCTGCATTTATCACTCCATTGATAAAGACTTTGGTTGAAACTTTGGTTGTATTTGGGCATGTCTTTTCCACTTCCTACTTGGAGCTTTCTAGTCACATTTTGTTTTGTATTTTGCACTTCTTTTTAAGAGGCAGTAAATCTGTTCTTCTTTCCCTCAAAATTCTGTCCGAGTTGACTGTTTTATATGGGTGAGCTGGGTATGTAAGATTTGTTCCTGTTGGATTGCCATCCAGAAAGAGGCTCCTTGAGTCACTGGGTGACACACCTTTAGATTGCAGTTCCAGAGGGGAATACAGAAAAATACAAATGCACCTACTGAAGATGATTATATGCAAGCTTTCCCATAAGTTTCTGTACATAGAAAAATAAACATTTGTTTTATGAAAACCATTTTTATTTATATAATATGCTCTACTGTACGTGACCACCATTATTTTGAAAACATGTTTCGATGTGTGTCCTTCACTGTTGAAGACCACATGTAAACAAGCTGGAATTGTGCTCGTAAGGGCATTTTTGTTGCGTTCCTTGAGAGGATCTATGATTTGTAGCTTTTTCTGATACGCTGTAACCTTCAGATGATCCCAAGGATAAAAATCAAGTGGGATGAGATTTTGGGATCTGGGAGGCCACTCCATATGACTCCGCCAATCTATCCAAACATCTGGATACTGCTCATCTAAACCTGTGATGATATTCATTATAACAAAAAATTGTTATTTTTTTTGGGTTATTTTTCCCTGTTATTTCAGTTTTTTTTATTTTGTTTAACCTAAATTAATTAAATTTTTTTTAACTTGGCTGTATGTCTCCCTGGTTTTATTTTCAAACACCTTCTTACTTATTTTGTTTCATGATATAGCCCTTGATGTCCATTATTTATTCCTATGAATAACCCTCTGTTGTTTCAGCTTAATGGGCTAAGTCGACGAGAAGCATTGGAGTGCGTTCGGAAACTAGCTCAGGTAGGTCATAAATTAGGAGCTGCGATAAAATGGTGGGTTAGTCAGATTGGGTCTGGCACATTGGGCTGAGGTTCAGTCTCTAGATGTCACAGAATTGAATTTACTGTAAATAGTTAAAGCTGGTTTCATCTCCTTAGCCGGATGTTGCGGGACAAAAGCTTTTATTGGCTATTTGTGATTTTTCTAGGCAATTTTATGATATGTAGTTTGCCATTGCTTTCTGAATGTATTCAAGACCTAAGTCACAGACGCAGACTGTGAATAATATACACATAACTGTTTTGTTTGTCTCTTGTCTTCCGTCTGTCAGTCTCTCCATCTCTGTCTTTCTTTCTTTGCCAGTTTTTCTGTCTCTCTTATTTTGTCTTTGTCAGCTTTTGACTTTCTCAGTTCCCGTCACTCTTACTGTCTGTATTAATCTGTCAGTCACTCTATGAATGTCTGTGTGAGTGAGTATGAAACAGGAGACAGAGAAAGAGAGAGAGTATTATGTATTCATAATTTTATTAATTAGTTATTTAGAACACAAAACTAACATATATATCAGAGACAGAATATGCAAATTTGCAGGACATCAGGAGCCTCTCTTGGCAGTGGTGAAACGTTGCAAGCTAGCTTGGTTTGGGCACGTGGTGAGACATGGTTCATTTGCAAAGTCTTTATATATTTCAAGGATATTGGTGGGTATTTGAAGAAGAGGAGGGCGAAAAAAAGAAAAAAAAAAGAAACTGGAGTGACAACATCAAGAAATGAACAGGACTAAGTTATCATACACTTATTCTTCAAGTGGAAGGCAGACAAAGATGGCATGTTTTATGCGCTAGCGCTTCAATCGATACACCACCCCTACCCTAATGAGTCAAGGGATATAGAATGTTATATTTTGTTATTAATTAAGGACTTGATTTTGTGCTTTGAAGTATATTTGATATTCGGAGTAATGTGGTGTAGATCAACTGGCGATAGATAAATGATGATTTCAGTCAGATGTTGCCACCTTTAATTAGAAGAGTAATGTGGTGTAGATCAACTGGCGATAGATAAATGATGATTTCAGTCAGATGTTGCCACCTTTAATTAGAAGAGTAATGTGGTGTAGATCAACTGGCGATAGATAAATGATGATTTCAGTCAGATGTTGCCACCTTTAATTAGAAGAGTAATGTGGTGTAGATCAACTGGCGATAGGTAAATGATGATTCAGTCAGATGTTGCCACCTTTAATTAGCAAGAGTAATGTGGTGTAGATCAACTGGCGATAGATAAATGATGATTTCAGTCAGATGTTGCCACCTTTAATTAGAAGAGTAATGTGGTGTAGATCAGCTGGTGATAGGTAAATTATGATTTCAGTCAGATGTTGCCACCTTTAATTAGAAGAGTAATGTGGTGTAGATCAACTGGCGATAGATAAATGATGATTTCAGTCAGATGTTGCCGCCTTTAATTAGCAAGAGTAATGTGGTGTAGATCAACTGGCGATAGATAAATGATGATTTCAGTCAGATGTTGCCACCTTTAATTAGAAGAGTAATGTGGTGTAGATCAACTGGCGATAGGTAAATGATGATTCAGTCAGATGTTGCCACCTTTAATTAGCAAGAGTAATGTGGTATAGATCAACTGGCGATAGATAAACAATGATTTCAGTCAGATGTTTCCACCTTTAATTAGCAAGAGTAATGTGGTGTAGATCAGCTGGTGATAGGTAAATGATGATTTCAGTCAGATGTTGCCACCTTTATTAGCAAGAGTATGTGGTGTAGATCAGCTGGTGATAGGTAAATGATGATTTCAGTCAGATGTTGCCACCTTTAATTAGCAAGAGTAATGTGGTGTAGATCAACTGGCGATAGGTAAATGATGATTTCAGTCGGATGTTGCCACCTTTAATTAGCAAGAGTAATGTGGTGTAGATCAACTGGTGATAGATAAATGATGATTTCAGTCAGATGTTGCCACCTTTAATTAGCAAGAGTAATGTGGTGTAGATCAGCTGGTGATAGGTAAATGATGATTTCAGTCGGATGTTGCCACCTTTAATTAGCAAGAGTAATGTGGTGTAGATCAGCTGGTGATAGGTAAATGATGATTTCAGTCAGATGTTGCCACCTTTAATTAGCAAGAGTAATGTAGTGTAGATCAACTGGCGATAGATAAATGATGATTTCAGTCGGATGTTGCCGCCTGTACTTTACCGAACATGTCCTGGTTTTCTGTATATTGATTGGCACCTTTCTGTCTTTCCAGGCAGTGGTGTTATATTTTGCAAATAAGAGACTTGGGAATCACCAGTTCTGGCAATAGCAAGTGGGACTATCAAGACTTGCTTCTTCTCCGTAGCACAAAGCCTGGGCAGTGTTGTAGAAAACATGAGTTGTCCATATCCACCCCACTGTGGGGAAAACAAGAATAGACATACTGCCTGCTCAAAAGCATGTCATAAGAGTCAACTAACTGGGAGCTTCCTTCAAAGTTAGAGTACATCTGTCTGAGAGGCAAGGAGCCAACAGTCTGCATGCAAATGCGTCATACTTATGAAATGGATGTGCATCACTCAGTTTCTGGAACAGGACTAAAGTCCAGAAGTCGACGACCAATGAGAACTTTCCAAAAGAGTTTACATCCAGTGAACATGAGAACAAGAAGAAGATGCGGTTGCCTTGTTCTTCTTGTTCAGTATTTTCCCCCTCAGTTGTATTCACCAGCTGTAAACTACAGTAAAAAGTTTTTGTTGTTTGCCCACCCCTCAACCATCTCTATCTCATTATGTGTTGTTCTAAATTTTACATTGTATATTCACGATAATATAATCTGTTATTCTAGGCTCGTGGTATAGGTGGAGAGAAGATCAGCGAAAACTTAAATGACTGGTTGATATCTCGGCAGCGATACTGGGGGACCCCGATTCCCATAATTCACTGCAAAAAATGTGGGGTAAGTTGATAATACATTTGTTTAATATTTCCTCGACATCCGTCTATGTGCTGTATTGTACCAGGTCTCAAGGCACTTTGTGAGATCTTTCAGCATGTTTTTGTATACCTGGAATAGTGGCCATTCATCATCATAATCATCATCATTGTCCTGTTGTGCCATTATGTATCACATAGGGCTTTCAGTCTGTTCCGTTGTCTACAGTCTCTTTAATATCATGTATGGAACCTAGACCAGCTCTTTTGGCCCCTCTCTCATCAGTTGTGAACTCACCTGCCTGAATCACAAGTGTTTACTGCTGTCGTTAGTGTGGTGGAAAGGAAACCTTTCAATGACCACCTTCAGCCGGCTCATAACCTGAGCTGGTTTCCATTACCTCTCGTAGTTCACATGCCTTCTGTGGTTTGTGTTGCACGCCAAAACAGTCACATAGATTGTGTTTAGCTGGCAGTGGCATACCTACTGTCTCCACCCCTACAAGGATCTTGGCAACAATAAACAGCTGTCAAAATATACTTCCTCTTCTTCTGCATTCCGAGCCCTTGAGGTTCATTGCTGCAGATATCACCCGCCTCTAATCATCTCTCTGGTTGGCCCTCTCTTTCCATTTGGTGACACCAAGTGTCTGTAGACCTGTCTGGATATTATCTCTTCAACTTCTTGGTCTGCCTCGTGGTCTGTGGCCATTCAGCTCCTTTGCGTATACAGTTTTTACCTCTCTGTCATCTGACTCTCTCTCAATATGCCCCAGCTATTTCAGTCTATTAGCTCTCATAATGCCAGTGATCAAGGTGATTTAAACAGATTATGAATTTCATTGCTGGTTCTGACTGAGAATACACTTGGTACGTTAAAGTTAGTTGCGTATCCTTTACAGGACATTGCAGAACCAACCCCAGCATTTTTTGACTGTTGTGGTTTTTCTAGGCAAATTTACGTCCAGTAGTTTGCCATTGATTTCTGGATGGTCGGCTTCACGATACCACTGACGAAACCATCAGAAGGCGCAAGGCCTGCTGCTGACTTAGGTATGAAAATCACCAATGTTGCATTCAGGTGACTTTATCGTAATGGCAGTGATCTTATGTGAGCACTGTGTTCCTGGATAATTAGATGTCTGTCTAATCATCAACATAGACTGTCCCTGTGCCCCTTGAGGACCTGCCCGTGGAGCTCCCAGACATACAAGGCCTGAGCAGCAAAGGAGGTCGCTCACCGCTGGCTGATATTGAACACTGGGTCAACGTTTCCTGTCCAAAGTAGGTCGTGGTTTACATATTAGATTACCTCTTCTTGTGGGCTCCAAACCCATTGGGGTTGTGTGGGGGGGGGGGGGGGGGGAGGGGTGGACAGACTGACTGCCTCCCTAACAAGCATGTCAGGCAAGGTGATAAATCAGAGGAGTTTCCTTCAAAGTCAGAGTGCATCTGTCTGAGAGGCAAGGCACCAACAGTCTGCATACAAATAAGGCACATCTGTAAAATGAATGTTGACACACTGTGCTAAGAACAGACCTGCTGCCTCCCTAAGAAGCATGTCATTCAACACGACGAATTAGGGGAGTTTCCTTTGAAATCGGAGTGCAACTGTCTGAGAGGCAAGGAACCAGCAGTCTGCATACAACAAAAGCTAGATCTGCAAAATGAATGTGCACGCAAAACTCAAGTTCTAGAACACACAATAAACTATAGTTCAGAAAAAGACGAACAGCCAGAATTTTCTTCGGTTGGTTTACAGCTGGTGAATGTTAAGAAGAAGAAAAAATAAAAATTACAGTATATCCCGGCATGCGAGTCAACCTGGTAAGTCAACCTGGTGATAAGCAACCTCAAAATGATTAGCATAACATAAATTCTGAGTAAGACGTATTTGTACCCGCCACATAAGTCAATCCCTGTTTGTGGAAAGATGGTTTTAGGCTTAAAACTTGACCTGTACATCAAAATATATGTTTTATATAATTTTTCCTCATATTCTGTATGTTGTTCTAATTTGTGTACATATTATTATTGTTCTAATTCTTGTATTTCTTTATGTTGTTCTTATTTTGGTTCATTTTTAAATATTGTAAATATTTTGTACATTGTTCCTATTACTGTTTATCTTTCTTGTTGTTCTAGTTCATGTTCATATTCTTGATGTTGTTCATATTATGTTTATATTTTTTGTTAAATTTCTTTTTCATCATTTTTTATAGTGTTCATACTATTATTCATGTAAACAATAAAAAAAAAAAGAGTAAAGGTCTCTTTTCTCCGCCTTTAGATGTATAGGGCATATAGGGCTGGACCTATATTTTTATAGACTTATGAGCGCAAGATGGGTGATGTGGCCAGCATCACGCTGGCCCCCTTTACTTCCCGAGACTGCACCTGGTACCCACTCAAGGCTGGGTCGACCTGGGAGTCAAGGTCATTGTTAAACAAAGTCCGGCTCTGCCAGGGAGCGAACCCATGACATTCTGATCCGCACGGGAGCATCTAGCCGCTACACCACGACGACTCCCATTCATGTCGACTCCCACAGGCACAACACAGTTACGACACTTGGATGAACGAAAAGAAGAAGATATTATTTACATTCTTGTTTGTATTCTTGTTAAATATTGCTTAATATTCGTATCCATCCCTGACATCCTTCGTAAACAGACTTGTTCACATTTTCAGGTGTGGATCAGCGGCTCGCAGAGAAACTGACACAATGGACACCTTCGTTGATTCCACCTGGTACTTCCTCCGCTACCTTGACCCCTTCAATGACAGGATGCCCTTCGACCCTGAGGTGGCCAACAAGTATATGCCTGTGGATTTGTATGTTGGAGGGAAAGAGCATGGTCAGTAGGGTTTGCACGTGCCTGTAAACCTCTCTTTCTGTGCTCTCGCCATTTCTCTTTGTCTATTCATTCAATATCTGTCTCTATTCGTTTACCATTTCTCTGTTCTTTCATTATTTCTCTCTTATTTGGCTTCATTTATCTCTATTCTTTCACCATTTATCTCTGTGTTTTAACCCTTTCTCTATCTCTATTCTTTCACCATCTGTCACTGTTCATTTGCCATTTCTCTGTTCTTTCATCACTCTCTTATCTGGCTTCATTTATCTTGATTCTTTTACCATTTATCTCTGTGTTTTCACTTTTTCTCTGTCTTGGCTTTGTCTGTAAATGAAATTGAACAAAGAAAGGAATTGGCCCTCCCACCTCGTGTGCTGTGGCGGCCTTAGAGTTTTTCAACAATTGGTCCACGGCCCTCTATTGCGCTGCTGGAATGTGTGAATGGGTCAGCAAAAATGTGTACTTAATTATTTAGCCTTTACATAAGTCAGGCACCACATTTGCTGTACAGTGAGTGAGATTTATTGAAAATTGTAATTTTCTGGCGTCATATTTAACAAAAAAACTGATATATACATTTGTTCTTGTTTTCTGATTGCCATCAGGTGGTCCGCGAAAGAATTCCCCCTGGTTTAGCTGGTCTGTGGAACTTGAAGGAGTGAAGAATACTGACCTGGTATATGTTATAACTTAACACTTCAGACATCAGTGGCTGCGTCTGCTATGGGACTAACTTTTACATGGCAGTGAATAACTCTTTTCTATACTGTGCAGTTCATCATACTTAGTCGATCCTGTTCTATATTGGGGTGTAGAGGTTTGCCAGAGAGATTGCCGGACTTCCCTATCAGCAGTTTGCTTTCTGGGTTTGTTCCATTCCAGTCCTCTGTCAGTCAGGGACTATCTGATGTTGTCTTCCCACAAAATCCTGGGTCATACTGGTGGTCAGGCGAAGTGGTCAGTTGTTGACCTCGTGCTCTGAAGGCCATGGGTTTGTTCCATTCCAGTCCTCTGTCAGTCAGGGACTATCTGATGTTGTCTTCCCACAAAATCCTGGGTCATGCTGGTGGTCTGGTTCTCTGGTTCTTGGCCTTTCATGCCTGCCAAACTGGTCGATTCTCTCTCATTCTGCAGACATGTTCAAACCATCGTTAAAGTAATTATATGTCATTCCAAGAAGAATTAAATCTTCTTTCGTTCGCTTGAAATAGATTGTCTATATCTGCAATTTTGTTTCTAGCATGAACTTCACTGTCTTTTGTAATTCACTCAGCGACCCATAAAGTTTGGCTTGCACTGGTGTTTAGAATTAAAAGAAACTGGAGTGTACATTTTTATTAAATTATGCAATACATTTTTGCTCAAGGCTTATGGTTCCGCTACATTGTCCACAGCTGTGCTTCATCTCTACTACGCCCGGTTTATGTGCCACTTCCTTCACTCTGTGGGCATGCTAAACTCCAGGGAACCATTCAAAAACCTCTTGACCCAGGGCATGGTCAAGGGTGAGAGCTTTAAGGTCAAGGACACTGGTAAATACTTACCCAGGGACAAGGCTGATACATCCGGTGAGTAAGGGGCTGTATGTTTCAATGGGAATATTTGTATCAGCAGTAGCAGTGATTTGTCTTTGAATTGAATCCTGTTTGTCCTGTATAATGGAGGTTTACAGTGTGCTTTTAATTGATGTTTTTGGTGTTTAATATTATTTAGAATACTTGTACTCTTTAGTAAATAACAGTGGTGACTGCTCGAAAAAGTCAGAAGAAGACTTGTGTGACAATACGCTCGGTGACTCCAGAATGTCTTTCCTCAACCTACTTTTATTTCTTTGTATTTTGAAAGTATACAGGAAAATAGGGATTTGGATACATCCTTAATCTAAGTAAGATGACCACATCAAACCTTTAATTCTCCTGGACCGTTGGTCAAATCAAACACTAAAACTTTTCCCCAGATGTTAAGTGTTAAGGTAAAGAGATAAGACTGACCAAGCAGACTTACTGACTGGAGATTTGCACACCATTTGTTGGTGTCAGATATTTATCTCCTAGCCAGACCTTCAGGAACAGATAACAAGGGCTAATTGCCATTATCTCCCCCTGAGGTTACCTAAACTGGAGTGCCGGTCAGATCGTCAATATTGACACAGTGAGCTGAAAGTGTTGGCAGAAGAATTGACAGTCTGATTTTATTGTGATGACAGGTGAAGTAGGCTGGAGGTGTGACTTGGCCTATTAGCGTTGACCAGCTTAATTGAACCTGTAGAATGTGACCGTGGGAATTTAAACAAGTGTTGTACAGCCCTAACTGACAGCGAATAAACTTACCCACAGGGGAGGAGCTGTGACATCCTTGAATGAGAATGATTTTAGGCGTAATGTAGGAGGAGCTTGATAAAAGTTATAAAGGGGTGAACTCTAGGTCTGGTAAATGAGATCCTGTCCAGCACATGCCATCTGTTGGGCTTAACCTAAGCTTGAGACAGAACTTTTGGCATCGTGGTTTCATTTTCCAGTTCCCACATTGGGCAGGGACTAGTAGGCATCCATTATTTGCCGACCGTCGAGTGTAACGACCTGCAGAAAGCAGTGAGGACGACAAACTGGGAAAGAATAGACAGGGTCTCAAGCCGAGAACTGTCCTGACGAGCTAAGTTATGTACAACTTTAATGTCATCTATAACATCATCCCAACTCTACTAGCCTAAACAAGTTCATTTTATTTCGATTTATTCAAATAAATAATGTTTGATGTTGTTACAAAATAGTTGAGTAAATTGTGTACTTAGGTTCAAGTGTCTTGGTGCATATTAGTTTACTTCAGCTAACAAATATTTAAATCACTTGATGGGGGCTTTTAAGTATTGCCAGGAGAGGAGAGCAGTCGGAGGGGTTAAATGAGCACCTGGATTATATCACAGTGGGTGTATCCAGATATCTATCTATCCCTTCTCCTACTCCTGTGGATACAAGTACAGCAACTTTCATTTCATGGAACGAGCCACACGCTGTTTTCTTGGCTATCCAGGACTGTCTAGGATCAACATAGCTTAGATAATAGTCCAGTTTCTCACGTGGGTGGGCATTGTTAAGGTTCAAACCCACACCCTCACTATATCAGTGTATTTACCCACGTGGGCGCGCGACAACTTGCATTAGCAATGCATAGATTAAATAGCATGAAGAACTTATGGCAAAGCACGTGTACATTAATTAAAGTAAAATCTTAAGATCATGCATTTTTCCTGTGGCAACCTACGGTTGTGAGTCTTGGGCTCTCACTCAGTCACTGAGGAAAAAGATTGGGGCTTTTGAATTAAAATGTTATAGACAATTTTTTAGAATATCAAGAAGAGGAAAAACATCGACTTCTAAACGAGTTGAACATCAAGGAAAACTGGCTTATAAACAGCATCCTGTCCCGAAAGTTGAAGTATTTTGGCCACATCAAGTGTCATGGTGGCTTGGAAAAGATGGTGATGGAAGGTGCAACTTGTAAAAGGCGAGGCAGGGGTCGACCACCGCAAAGATGGATACAGTACATTGAAGATGCATTGGTATTGAAAGCACATGGGGCCGGATAGCTGGCTAGGGAGAGGGATACCTTCAGGCGTGCTATAAAGAGAGCGATTGATGATGATATTATTTGTAACAATGTTATTTCTGTAGGCATCCAGTGTATAGTCCCGATTTGGTACCTTGTGACTTCTCCTCTTTCCCCAAAGCTCAAGGAACTTCTCAAGGGAAAACACGAATCCTTCTGGTGGGGATATAGCAGCTAATGTGCATTTCTGGTTTCGTGAAAAGTTGTCCCAATTTTTGTCTTTCAATGGGATGCGACAACTTGTTTGATGCTGGCGCGCATGTGTGCGTGCGTGGGTGTGTGTAGAATGTGATGGTGACTACGTTGAAAAATAATGACATCTTACTTAAAGAACATTCAAGATTTCGGAAAATGTACAATTCATGTGTAGTAATGTAAAGTAAGTAAAGGTCAAGAGACGGCTTATTGGGGGCTTCCTTTGAAATCAGTGCGCATCTGCCCGAGCGGCAAGGAACGACCAGCAAGGAAGGACCAGCAAGGAGCGACCAGCAAGGAACGACCAGCAAGGAACGACCAGCAAGGAACGACCAGCAAGGAATGACCAGCTGCACACAAATAAGCGAGTAAAACAGGTGTTCATACAAAACTCACGGCCTGATACAAAGCCACACTCCAAATAGACAAGCAACCATGACTTTTCACCAAAGCTTTGAGCCGGTGAACAAAGAAGGAGGAGGAGAAACAGGACCAGAATCCAGAAGTGGAGGAACAACTGAAACATTCTGCCATAGCTTACAGCTGGTGAACAAAAAAGAAGGAACAGGAACAAGTGTAGAGTCCAGACAACTATAGTTTCATGATAGATGAAAGAAAGAATGATCTTCATCACTTTTGATGAATGCAGAGGTGAAGAAGAAGACAGTTTTTAGTTTATTGTTAATTATTTTAGGGGATCTCAGTACTGATTTGATGATGAAGTTTGGTACCTAGTGCGTCTATAATTCTGCCCTGCCAGATTTGATGATAAAGTTTGGTACCTAGTGCGTCTATAAAGATTTGATGATGAAGTTTGGTACCTAGTGCGTCTATAATTCTGCCCTGCCAGATTTGATGATAAAGTTTGGTACCTAGTGCGTCTATAATTCTGCCCTGCCAGATTTGATGATAAAGTTTGGTACCTAGTGCGTCTATAATTCTGCCCTGCCAGATTTGATGATAAAGTTTGGTACCTAGTGGTACCTAGTGCGTCTATAATTCTGCCCTGCCAGATTTGATGATAAAGTTTGGTACCTAGTGCGTCTATAATTCTGCCCTCCCAGATTTGATGATAAAGTTTGGTACCTAGTGCGTCTATAATTCTGCCCTGCCAGATTTGATGATAAAGTTTTGGTACCTAGTGCGTCTATAATTCTCTGCCCTGCCAGATTTGATGATAAAGTTTGGTACCTAGTGCGTCTATAATTCTGCCCTGCCAGATTTGATGATAAAGTTGGTACCTAGTGCGTCTATAATTCTGCCCTGCCAGATTTGATGATAAAGTTTGGTACCTAGTGCGTCTATAATTCTGCCCTGCCAGATTTGATGATAAAGTTTGGTACCTAGTGCGTCTATAATTCTGCCCTGCCAGATTTGATGATAAAGTTTGGTACCTAGTGCGTCTATAATTCTGCCCTGCCAGATTTGATGATAAAGTTTGGTACCTAGTGCGTCTATAATTCTGCCCTGCCAGATTTGATGATAAAGTTTGGTACCTAGTGCGTCTATAATTCTGCCCTGCCAGATTTGATGATAAAGTTTGGTACCTAGTGCGTCTATAATTCTGCCCTGCCAGATTTGATGATAAAGTTTGGTACCTAGTGCGTCTATAATTCTGCCCTGCCAGATTTGATGATAAAGTTTGGTACCTAGTGCGTCTATAATTCTGCCCTGCCAGATTTGATGATAAAGTTTGGTACCTAGTGCGTCTATAATTCTGCCCTGCCAGATTTGATGATAAAGTTTGGTACCTAGTGCGTCTATAATTCTGCCCTGCCAGATTTGATGATAAAGTTTGGTACCTAGTGCGTCTATAATTCTGCCCTGCCAGATTTGATGATAAAGTTTGGTACCTAGTGCGTCTATAATTCTGCCCTGCCAGATTTGATGATAAAGTTTGGTACCTAGTGCGTCTATAATTCTGCCCTGCCAGATTTGATGATAAAGTTTGGTACCTAGTGCGTCTATAATTCTGCCCTGCCAGATTTGATGATAAAGTTTGGTACCTAGTGCGTCTATAATTCTGCCCTGCCAGATTTGATGATAAAGTTTTGTACCTAGTGCGTAATTCTGCCCTGCCCTGCCCTGCCAGATTTGATGATAAAGTTTGGTACCTAGTGCGTCTATAATTCTGCCCTGCCAGATTTGATGATAAAGTTTGGTACCTAGTGCGTCTATAATTCTGCCCTGCCAGATTTGATGATAAAGTTTGGTACCTAGTGCGTCTATAATTCTGCCCTGCCAGATTTGATGATAAAGTTTGGTACCTAGTGCGTCTATAATTCTGCCCTGCCAGATTTGATGATAAAGTTTGGTACCTAGTGCGTCTATAATTCTGCCCTGCCAGATTTGATGATAAAGTTTGGTACCTAGTGCGTCTATAATTCTGCCCTGCCAGATTTGATGATAAAGTTTGGTACCTAGTGCGTCTATAATTCTGCCCTGCCAGATTTGATGATAAAGTTTGGTAACTAGTGCGTCTATAATTCTGCCCTGCCAGATTTGATGATATAAAGTTTGGTACCTAGTGCGTCTATAATTCTGCCCTGCCAGATTTGATGATAAAGTTTGGTACCTAGTGCGTCTATAATTCTGCCCTGCCAGATTTGATGATAAAGTTTGGTACCTAGTGCGTCTATAATTCTGCCCTGCCAGATTTGATGATAAAGTTTGGTACCTAGTGCGTCTATAATTCTGCCCTGCCAGATTGATGATGATAAAGTTTGGTACCTAGTGCGTCTATAATTCTGCCCTGCCAGATTTGATGATAAAGTTTGGTACCTAGTGCGTCTATAATTCTGCCCTGCCAGATTTGATGATAAAGTTTGGTACCTAGTGCCCTGCCCTGCCAGATTTGATGATAAAGTTTGGTACCTAGTGCGTCTATAATTCTGCCCTGCCAGATTTGATGATAAAGTTTGGTACCTAGTGCGTCTATAATTCTGCCCTGCCAGATTTGATGATAAAGTTTGGTACCTAGTGCGTCTATAATTCTGCCCTGCCAGATTTGATGATAAAGTTTGGTACCTAGTGCGTCTATAATTCTGCCCTGCCAGATTTGATGATAAAGTTTGGAGTGCGTCTATAATTCTGCCCTGCCAGATTTGATGATAAAGTTTGGTACCTAGTGCGTCTATAATTCTGCCCTGCCAGATTTGATTGGACTCAAGGTTGTTGCAGGTGCTGTTGCCATAGAGACAGAAACAGGAGCTGAGCTGACTGTTGAGTGGGAGAAGATGAGCAAGAGCAAATATAATGGAGTCAATCCAGAGGTAGGTGTGGGTGTGGCTTGTTATCTAGAGGTAGGTGTGGCTGTGGCTTGTTATCTAGAGGTGGGTGTGGCTGTGGCTTGTTATCCAGAGGTAGGTGTGGCTGTGGCTTGTTATCTAGAGGTAGGTGTGGCTGTGGCTTGTTATCCAGAGGTAGGTGTGGCTGTGGCTTGTTATCCAGAGGTAGGTGTGGCTGTGGCTTGTTATCTAGAGGTGGGTGTGGCTGTGGCTTGTTATCTAGAGGTAGGTGTGGCTGTGGCTTGTTATCTAGAGGTGGGTGTGGCTGTGGCTTGTTATCTAGAGGTAGGTGTGGCTGTGGCTTGTTATCCAGAGGTAGGTGTGACTGTGGCTTGTTATCTAGAGGTAGGTGTGGCTGTGGCTTGTTATCTAGAGGTAGGTGTGGCTGTGGCTTGTTATCTAGAGGTAGGTGTGGCTGTGGCTTGTTATCTAGAGGTAGGTGTGGCTGTGGCTTGTTATCTAGAGGTAGGTGTGGCTGTGGCTTGTTATCCAGAGGTAGGTGTGGCTGTGGCTTGTTATCTAGAGGTGGGTGTGGCTGTGGCTTGTTATCCAGAGGTAGGTGTGGCTGTGGCTTGTTATCTAGAGGTAGGTGTGGCTGTGGCTTGTTATCCAGAGGTAGGTGTGGCTGTGGCTTGTTATCTAGAGGTAGGTGTGGCTGTGGCTTGTTATCCAGAGGTAGGTGTGGCTGTGGCTTGTTATCCAGAGGTAGGTGTGGCTGTGGCTTGTTATCCAGAGGTAGGTGTGGCTGTGGCTTGTTATCCAGAGGTAGGTGTGGCTGTGGCTTGTTATCCAGAGGTAGGTGTGGCTGTGGCTTGTTATCCAGAGGTAGGTGTGGCTGTGGCTTGTTATCCAGAGGTAGGTGTGGCTGTGGCTTGTTATCTAGAGGTGGGTGTGGCTGTGGCTTGTTATCTAGAAGTAGGTGTGGCTGTGGCTTGTTATCTAGAGGTGGCTGTGGCTTGTTATCTAGAGGTAGGTGTGGCTGTGGCTTGTTATCCAGAGGTAGGTGTGGCTGTGGCTTGTTATCTAGAGGTAGGTGTGGCTGTGGCTTGTTATCTAGAGGTAGGTGTGGCTGTGGCTTGTTATCTAGAGGTAGGTGTGGCTGTGGCTTGTTATCTAGAGGTAGGTGTGGCTTGTTATCTAGAGGTAGGTGTGGCTGTGGCTTGTTATCTAGAGGTAGGTGTGGCTGTGGCTTGTTATCCAGAGGTGGGTGTGGCTTGTTATCTAGAGGTAGGTGTGGCTGTGGCTTGTTATCCAGAGGTAGGTGTGGCTGTGGCTTGTTATCCAGAGGTAGGTGTGGCTGTGGTTTGCTATCCAGAGGTGGGTGTGGCTTGTTATCCAGAGGTGGGTGTGGCTTGTTATCCAGAGGTGGGTGTGGCTTGTTATCTGGAGGTAAGTGTGTCCGTGGCTTGTTATCCAGAGGTATGTGTAGCCTCAGCTTGTTATCCAGAGGTAGGTGTGGCCTGGATGTGGCTTGTTATCCAGTGGTAGGTGTGGCTATAGCTTGTTATTCAGAGGTGGGTGTGGCCTGGACGTGACTTGTTATCCAAAGGTGGGTGTGGCCTGGGCGTGGCTTGTCATTCAGAGGCAGGTATGGCTATGGCTTGTTATCCAGAGGTGGGTGTGGCCGAGGCTTGTTATTTTTGTTCTCTCTGCCAGTGGTTTTCATTGTATCCTCATTGCACATCAAATCATTTAATCCATAAGTGCTTGGATCCCCTCCTCAGCAAATTGTCTCTCATATAGTGTCTGATGACACCAGTTCTGTGTTGATTTTTTATTCTTCTTTGGCTTCCTGCATAGTGCTGTTGCTGTTCTTGCCTTCTGGTCATGATTACAGATTCACAGTCATTTGGTTCTCGCAAACATCTCACTTCTTACAGAGGATTCAGTAAATCAGCCTGGTCCATGGCTTGTCCGTCGGTTCACAGTAGATTTGCCTGCAGGCCTATCAACTCGCTCATTTCCTTGCCTGCCTGTGTCCCCTAGCTTGAAATTTAAACTGATCTTTGTTGCCGTGACCGCCTCAGAGACCCAACCACTGTCTTGAGGCTTAGCCCATCTCCTTCCTTCTGAACATACTCATTGGGTCACTGAATATTAAATGTTGAATTGAGAATTGACATCACAGCTCTCAGGACACCCCCATAAGGGCTCCGTCCCCATCTTCAACAGCAACCGAAGAGTTAAAATGTTGTACCAGTAACTGTCTGACTGTATATCCATCTCACCTTTCCCCTCAGTGTAGAGCGTCGGCCAGATCCCCTTGTAACTCCTTGCAGTGCCATTCTCCTCAGACTGTAATGATCTATCTGTTCTTCGGCACTGTTTGGGTCACTGAGAAAGCATGCATGGTTGGAAGTCTGTGTGTCCAGCCACCTGATTTCAGCAGAATAATTACTGGTCCTGTGTCATCTGTAGAATAATTACTGGTCCTGTGACATCTGTAGCTGCGTCTGCTATGGGACTAACTTTTACATGGCAGTGAATAACTCTTTTCTATACTGTGCAGTTCATCATACTTAGTCGATCCTGTTCTACACTGGGGTGTAGAGGTTTGCCAGAGAGATTGCCGGACTTCCCTATCAGCAGTTTGCTTTCTGGGTTTGTTCCATTCCAGTCCTCTATCAGTCAGGGACTATCTGATGTTGTCTTCCCACAAAATCTTGGGTCATACTGGTGGTCAGGCGAAGTGGTCAGTTGTTGACCTCGTGCTCTGAAGGTCATGGGTTCGTTTCACCGCTGTGCCGCTCAGGTAATGAGTGCAGATTTTACAGACATCCCTGGGGATCGTTGCTGGAGCTACAGAGTTTATGCTATATGCGATGCTCTTGGCAGGCGGCTAGCCGTTCCGCATAGAGAGGCTGAACAATATGGAATAAAACCTGATACAGTGAAGTCGATCCTTTCGACTTTAACCTTCAACCTTTTTTTTTAACCTTTAACCTTTGAGTCAAGGTTTGGAACCCTGGAAGCCCATGTCTGTTTAAAAACTAGATGCTGTGAGGATAATTTGTCACTGTATCAAGTCCTCTCTGTCTTTATCTTGATATTTACATTTTTTGTGTGTGTGTGCATTTGCTGGATTTCAGGATGTGCTAGAGGAGTTTGGAGTCGACTCGACCCGTCTGTGTATGCTCTCAAATGTCTCCCCTCAGTCTGACAGGAACTGGTCACATATCGGTAAATTTGCAAAATGTCTTTTTTTTCATTTGTTCCCCTCCAGAAATCATCATTGTCATCATCATCATCATCAAGTGCCTTGCCAGCTGGCATAGGCATTCATGCATCTCCACAGATGTTTGGTCTACTGGATCTTCTTCTTCTTCGCGTTTACCAGCTGTAAACTCTGGCAGAAAGTTCTGGTTGTTCATCCACTTCTGGACTTCAGTCCTGTTCCAGAACCTGAGTGTTGCATGTGCATCCGTTTTACAGATCTGAGTCCTTTGTATGCAGACTGCTGGTTCCTTTCCTCTCAGGCAGATGCACTCTGACTTCGAAGGAATTTCCCAATTAGTCAACTATTTCGACTTGTTTTGGGGCAGGCAACAAGTTTATTCTTGTTTTCCCTATAATAAGGCCCCAGAACCCACACGGAGAGGTCGACTGGATCAATTCCACTGATGATATTCTTCCAGGAAGGCAGTTTGAAATGTGTACATCCAGTGACTTAAGGAGCCATTGTTTGGGTGAGAATCCAAGGGGAACTCACTACTGCCTAACGAGCATGTCATACAATTTAAGTAGTTAGGGGCGTTTCCTTCGACGTCGGTGCATCTGCCTGAGAGGTGAGGAACCAGCAGTCAGATTCAAATAAGCCAGATCTGTCAAATGGATTTGCTTGCAAAACTCAGGTTCTGGAACAAGACTAAAGTCCAGAAGTAAAGTAGACAAACAACCAGAACTTTCTGCCGGAGTTTACAACCGGTAAATGTAAAGATGAAGAAGTTAGAAGCTGATCACATATTGAAAAGTTGCATATTTTTTTTTTAAAGAAAATAATCAAAATGTTAGCCTATCTAAATCAAATAGAAACTCCCATCCCCTTGAGAATTACCAAATTGGGGGAAAAACTTCCTCCTTTTGACCCATTGAGCAGCTATGACAGATAAACCTGTCATGGCCGCCGGTTGCTGTCTCGGTTGGTATGATGGATGTCTCCATTCAGGATTTTCTACAACCAGTATTTGGTGGGTGTGACAAGCTACACACTTGTGACTTGCTCTGTGTGTGTGTGTTCTACACTTACTAAAAATAGCTAGACAGAAAAGGAAAAAAGGTGGGGGGGGGGGGGGGGGAAGAGGGATGTATGTCTTGTGAACAAATGGCTTTTTAACTAGAAAGTAGGGCATCAGAAAGTCCCATTATCACTGATGGTTACTTGGCAACCAGGTTATGGTATGAGCCCCTGTATACATTTCTTGGTGCTTTATTAATATTCTACCCCAGATGATGTCACAGGACAGTCCAGCATTTTAAAGGGTGGTAAGACTGGGTTTCCCTCTCTTTCTGATTCTTTAAACAAACCCAAAACATCTAGAACTGGCCCTAGCCCCAACCCACCTACATCCCACGAGAAAATGCAGCCTAAGTCCCACGACTGCATGCAGCCTAGGTCCCAGGACTGCATGCAGCCTGTTTACCACCCCCTGAAATATTAGACTGTCCCGTGACCTGTGGATTTCCCCTATTATGGATAGAATAGTAATAAAGCACCCATTTTTAAAAAAAATATATGAAGTTAATTCCCTGCCGCATTCATATTTACTGATTACTGCTCTTCTTCTGTACAGAAATTTACTTTGTTTTGTCCATAAATAGGATTGTTAGGAATTTTTTGGTTGACCTGTTGAAATTTATTTTTTAAACAATTTTTAGGAAGTTCCCCAAGTACCAGTTACTGGCTTTGGTGTTTTTTTTTAGGTAACTGGGATAAAAGGGTTAATAACTTGTGAAAACTTACTTCACCTTAAGAATTAAATAATTGTGAAAACTTACCTCTGTTTAAGTGTTAGGAAATTGTGTGAGAAAACTCGCCTACCCTTACAAATTAATAAATTGTTAAAACCTCTATTCTTTTTTTTTCTGGATGTCAAGTCTACAAGGGAGTGTTGAACTGGCAGAACAGAATCTGGGGCCTTGTGACCAATCAGAGAAGCTGCCGAAACAGAGACGGCAGTGAACAGAAGGGTCACGGTGGTGCTGTAAACACAGAGGAGCTGAGCAAGTGGGAGAAGAAAATAGATGAGACTCGTAACTTTACTATTAATAATGTATGTTTTGGTTGTTTTTTTTTGGTTAGTTAGTTGGTTGGTAGGTTAATTGGCTGGCTGACTAGGTGGTTGGTTGATGATTGGTTGGCTGGATGGCCACCGGGACTATTGGTTTGCTGGCTGGCTGGACTATTTGTTGGCTGGCTGGCCGGCCTATTTGTTGGCTGGCTAGCCTATTGGTTTGCTGGCTGGCTGGTCTATTTGTTGGCTGGTTGGCTGGCCTATTTGTTGGCTGGCTGGCCTATTTGTTGGCTGGCTGGCTGGCCTATTTGTTGGCTGGCTGGCCGGCCTATTTGTTGGCTGGCTGGCCTATTGGTTTGCTGGCTGGCTGGCCTATTTGTTGGCTGGCTGGCTGGCCTATTTGTTGGTTGGCTGGCTGGCCTATTGGTTGGCTTGCTGTCTGGCCTATTGGTTGGCTGGGTGATTGGTTGAATGGATGTAAATGTTCTGGAAGTCCAAGTTTTGACACTGAAATCTGATGGGTTAGGTTTTTTTAAAAAAGGTTTATTTAAAGACTTGAAAAAGAAGTGTCTATGTGACAGAGTTTGATTGGTCCAGAAACTGTCCTTATGACAGGGCACTAGAGTACATCTCCCTAGTAACAGCTCTACTTCTCTTCTCAACCTGAGAAACCAGCATGACTGGTACTGGGACTGTCGTATCCAGAATCTCCAGAGGCATATCAGCATGTAACCATGTCACTGATGTCTGTATTTACCAACTTTTAAGACAGCATTTGACAAAATGAAGAATATTTTATGCAATCTTTCTTTGTCAGTTGAGACAAAAGAGAACTTCTTAAAAGCTATATAAATCCTGTCTTGATATATGGAAGTGAATCATGGACATTTGGTAAATTAGTGAAAACTTATTTGGAAGCTGTGGAGATGTGGTTTTATAGATGAATGATTAGCATACCCAGGACAGATAAAAAGTGTAATGAGGGTGTCTTGAAAGAAACTGACTCATGAAGAGAACTGATTGCCCACATCTGAAAGAAACGATCTACATTCTTTGGTCATGTAGTAAGGACAAAACTGGTGTACATTGTGACAGTAGGAATGTTGGAGGGAAGGAGAGGCAGAGAGAAAATAATGCTGGAAAGTCTGACATCATGGCACGGAGGATCATCTGTATTAGAGCTGATTGAAAGTCTATGAGACAGAAGGTTGTGGATAAACATGACTACTAACGTCACACAGCAAGGACCTTTAGAAGAAAAAGGGCAGTGTAGACAATCGATTGTGAGCCTGAGCATGACCGAGAAATCAACACAGAACTGATGTCAAGAGCCGCTACACGCTGCAGGATTTACTGAGGAGGGGATCCGAGCACTTATGGACTGAATGGTTCAATGTGCAATGAGGATAATCTGTCGACTAAGTAACTAGATGCACTCTGACTTGAAAGGAAACAACCTTAATTAGTTGACTCTTACAGCATGCTTGTGAGAGGGCATATATTCTTTTTCCTTTAGAATGAGGCCATGAAATTCACACGGAGAGAAGCGTAACAGACGTACACATTTAATTTTTTTCTTTTAGGTGACCTTTCAGTTTGATCGGACATTTCATATCAACTCGGCCATCTCAAGACTTCATACTTATGTAACCTGGTTGATGGTAAGTTTCTTTAGTTGCGTATCCTTTACAAGACATTGCAAACTAATCCCATCAACAGTTTTACATTCAGTAGTTTGCCATTGCTTTCTGAACTGCTGTCAAATTGTCTGCTGCTGAATCAAAACCTGGTGGGGCGACCATTTTTAAACTGTCACCATGTTGTCACATGCTTAACACTCTTGACATCCTTAACAACAATATTGACAGGTTACAACACAATAGCATGGTTACTGTAATTACTACCACTTTTAAGGTTTTCATTGGAAGCTTCACTAACAACATAAGAAGAGACAGGGTTACGAATACAAGCATTAGAGAGAAAGTTAGTACAAGACCATGTCTGGATTATACTGACAAAGAATGAAATGGTTTGGCCATCTAGTGAGAATGCAGCAAAGCCAAAGTGTAGCTGAGACTTTTACAGCAGAAGATCTGGAAGGAAGGTGAGAGGAAGACCAAGAAAGAGATGGATAAATGGTGTAGCCAAAACCTGAAAAAGTTGAGCAAATCCATCACCCAAGCTACTTGAGAAGCGCAAGACAAATACAGAAAACCACAACACCGGGCTACAGCCTGCTATCAGTAAGGCAATAAAAAAAAAGAATGAGAATTGGAAGCTTCTTGTATTTTACTTGCAATTTTTGAATGAAGTTTGACATGGGTTCTGACTTTTTCTTGCAAATTCCTTCCAGGTTTGATGCCTTCTACACTCACAGCCTTTTTCAGACATCTCATTTTAAAGTTACTAATTTACTTTTCTTTTTTGTGAGCACCCATACCTGGCAATTGCGACATAATGTTCAGCAATTCAACACAGCAAAAAATTATTTTTTCAAGTACTTAAATTATAATTGAACACTTTCAGAAAGTGCCGCCTGAAGTGACAAGTACCAGCAAGGCTTATGAGCGTGCCCTGGCTGACCTTGTTGTCATGCTAAGTTCCATGGCACCACACTTTGCTTCTGAACTGTGGGCGGGGCTTGCAGATGTAGCTCAGTTCGAAACACATCAGTGGGTGAGTCTGGCGTGGTTTTGTTTTCATTTTTCTGTAACTTTTGAACTAAAATGCTACAGAACACATAAAAAAACATGTTATTTTCAAAAGGATAAAGAAATAGTCGTACAGTCCCGTCTAACATTATGCCCTTCTAGTCTTTCTCCTTTCCCACATCATTTCATTTATACATCGAGTAATAATAAACATTATCAATAGCGTCAAAATTTTCAATACAAGCTGTGGAATGTGCCCATTGACAGTTCCAAGAATCTGAGGCAGAGGCAGACCTATGTGAATGTGGATACTAGATATTGATGATGCATTGGCTATGAAAGCACATAGGGCTGGAGAACTGGCTAGCCAAAGAGAGACTTTAAGCGTGCCATGACGACACACGTTCTGTAAAGGACATGCTGATTGATAATGTTGTGTGTCCGTGCCTTATGGTGTTGATAAATTTTAACTCACTGATTTATCCACAACTAAATTTTTTTTTGGGTTGTGTATTATTTTGTTTATGTTGTGTTTTTTTGTTATATTTTAAAAAAATTATTACAGTGACTCTTCGTCTATTCGTTCCTATTCTGTTTCTCCAGTTACCTCCTCGAAATGTTGGAGGAAATGTAAGGATCATCTGTGTGCTCTGTTTAATGCATTGAATACATTAATCGACTATCCTCCGAATAACGATCCCAAATTATTAAGGCTAAAAAAATACCCTAACAGGGCCTCAGTGTTTGTGACTGTGCCGCCAGGAAACTGCGCTAAATATTCAGTAAACAACGCGCGACTAGCGCCGCCGTGGTAACCCGCAAAAGTTCCATCCATAACACTTCAATCGATAGTGTCACGGTTCCACTGTTGTGACAGATTCTGCTGGCGGTGTTGTAATTGCAATACTCCTTGACTAACCCTAACCTAGGACCCAGGGGCCAAGACAAACCTAGGACCCAGGGAAGAAGCTAAACCTAGGACCCAGGGGCGAAGCTAAACCTAGGACCCAGTGGAGAAGTTAAACCTAGGACCCAGGGTCGAAGTTAAACCTAGGACCCAGGGGCGAAGCTAAACCTAGGACCCAGGGGAGAAGTTAAACCTAGGACCTAGGGAAGAAGTTAAACCTAGGACCCAGTGGCGAAGACAAACCTAGGACCCAGGGGAGAAGTTAAACCTAGGACCCAGGGGAGAAGTTAAACCTAGGACCCAGTGGCGAAGACAAACCTAGGACCCAGGGAAGAAGCTAAACCTAGGACCCAGGGGCGAAGCTAAACCTAGGACCCAGGGGAGAAGTTAAACCTAGCACTCAGTGTCGGAGCTGTTGACACCCTCAATGATTCGGGACCGTTATTCGGAGAAATATTTCCCGCGGTATATTTGCCTGAAATAAGTCCACAATTTACATATGATTAAGGTATTCTCTTAGCCTCAATAATTTTGAACCATTATTCAGAGGATAGTCCATTAATCTTTGCCTCTCAGGCAGATGGCACTCTGACTTCAAAGGAAAAGATATAAAACAGAACGAAAAGTACCGAATAGCCCCTAATTATTGGACTTTTAAGACATGCTTGTTGGGGATAGTGTGTTCACGTTCCCCTCCCTCCCCCCCCCCCCCCACAATGGGGCCCTAAAACTCACACAAGGAATCTCTGTGTATCAAAATCTTAAACCTGTCCCCTTATTATTTCCAAAATCTTCCACTCAGGGAACATTTATGGCCAAAGCTCTGAAGATTTGAGACGTACCTCTGTTTCAGAATATTGATTTTATCCACTGGTCATTTCCACGGCCAGTATCATGCTGTCCATATCAACCTCAGAGTGCCGAATGGTCAGTAAAATTTAGGTCTAGCCCTATATGCCCAATACGCCTGAAGGCGTGGAAAAGGGTCCTTTACTTTTTACTGGTTATGTCCAGAATCTTCCGCTCATGGAGTGGGCGTGGCCACAGCTCTGAAGAAATGACTTCTCTCTATCACAGTATATTTATTTTAGCCACTGATAATTATTTCCAGAATCTTCCACTCATGGAGTGGGCGTGGCCACAGCTCTGAAGATATTACTTCTCTCTATCACAGTATATTTATTTTAGCCACTGATAATTATTTCCAGAATCTTCCACTCATGGAGTGGGCGTGGCCACAGCTCTGAAGATATTACTTCTCTCTATTACAGTATATTTATTTTATCAACTGATAATTATTTCCAGAATCTTCCACTCATGGAGTGGGCGTGGCCACAGCTCTGAAGATATGACTTCTCTCTATCACAGTATATTTATTTTAGCCACTGATAATTATTTCCAGAATCTTCCAGTCTTGGAGCAAGCATGGCCGCAGCTGGATGACGATTTTCTGATGCCATTAGTCTGCAAGGTAAGTTAGTTGGGTACTGTTATTTTAGCTAACTCCATCTCTGGGAATCCGAGAGTTCCCAGGGAAAATCCAGTATCATGGGGGGGGGGGGGGGGGGTGTTACGAGTGTCATTGCTTATTTCACACTGTAAAACCCCTATAATATTGGACTTTCTCTGGGACCTCTCAAAATCCTTGGAATTGGATTGAACTAAAAATAAAAGACCGTCAGTCGTCTTGGTAAATTGTGATGTAAAAGAAAAGGGAAAGACCTTTCTCATGCTTGTATGACCTTTCTCATGCTTGTATGACCTTTCTCATGCTTGTATGACCTTTCTCATGCTTGTATGACCTTTCTCATGCTTGTATGACCTTTCTCATGCTTGCCTGCATCGGATATATAAAGTTAGACCCTTATTTCTGTACAGCAGTTGGCATGTGAGAAGTTAAGTAGGCAATGTCAGGATAGGGAGGGAGAACACAGAGAGAAATGACATCATGTAATGGAGGATCATCTGTATCAGAGTTGATTGAAAGTACACGAGACAGAAGGTTGTGGATAGACATTGCTACCAAAGCCACAGGTCATGAACTTTCAGATGAAAATCGGGAAAGCCTTGTTGTACATCCCGTTTTTCTCAGATTCTGAGACCTTTTCCAAAAATAATACATTGTCCCAAAATAATACCTTCCACAAAAATAATACCTTCCACAAAATTAATACCTTCCCCGAAAATAATGCCTTTTCTAAAAATAATGCCTTCTCTGAGAGTAATGCCTTCTCCAAAAAAAAATGCCTTCTCTGAAAATAATACCTTCTCTGACCATGAGCCCTAGCATTTTTTTAAAATACGTTTTCATTATAAGCCCTTCCCACTATAGTTAAAAGGCTAAAGTGGAGATTATAGACTTTATTGCACCAAGTTTTATTCCATATGGCTCAGTCTCTCTCCAAAAATGGCTAGCCGCCTGCCAAGAGCGCTACACAGAGCACGAACAATAGCTCTGGCAACAATGCCCAAGGATCTTCGTAAAAACCCATGACCTCCAGAGCTCGAGGCAAATGGCTTGACCACTTCATCACGGAGACCCCCAACAATAAGCCCTAGATTGAGAGACGGCCATTTGGAGTACAGACGCCACTGGTTCGCACTTGATAATGAATGGATGTGGTTCGTGATTCAAGATAGATCACTCTTGAAATACTTCACTTACTTACTTACTTAGTCGCTCCTCTTCTACCTTGGGGTGTAGAGGTTTGCCAGAGAGATCGCCAGACGTCTCTATCAGCAGTTTTCTTTCTGGCTTTGTTCCATTCCAGTCCTCTGTCAGTCAGGGACTGTCGGATGTTGTCTTCCCAGCGCACCCTGGGTCGTCCCGGAGGTCTGGTTCCCTGGTTCTTAGCCTCCCATGCTTGCCATGGTGGCCGATTTTCTCCCATTCTGCACACATGTCCAAACCATCGTAACTGTGACTGATCCACTCGGGTTAGTAAGGGCTGGGTATCAAGATCTTGACGTATTGTCTGATTGCGGACTTTGTCCCTTCTTGTCACTTGGACCACCTTTCTCAGGTATCTCATTTCCGAGGCCTGCAGCTGACTTCTGTGAGCTGTTTTCAATTGCCCATGACTCACACCCATAGGTCAGGACTGGTACATAGGTAGAGCGGTAAACAGCCATTTTCGTCCTCTTGCCAATTTCTCTTTTGCTAAGAAACCCTCGGTTTATGGCCTGGAAGAGTCTCCCAGCAGCTGCTTTTCGTGTAGCCAGCTCAGTCTTAATGCCTCCATTTTGGTCTAATACAACTCCAAGGTATTTGAACTGGTTAACCTGCTCCAACGCATACTGACCCATCATGATCTGGTGTTTCTTCTCCTCTCTTGAGATCACCATGGTTTTAGTTTTGGAGACACTGATGGTCATCCCTTTCTTTTCAAGCTCTTCCTTCCAGACAAGTAAGTTGGACTGAAGGTGTGCCTCTGATTTAGCTATCAGGGCCACATCGTCTGCAAAAGCCAGCTCTGATATACAGATTGGTCTCATCTTCCAGTACCCTACAGAGTACTTCTTTGTCTTCTCCTTACAGGTCTTGATGACATCATCCATCATAAGAATGAAGAGGTAAGGTGAGAGAATATCACCTTGTCTAACACCGCTGGTGGTCTTAAATTCTTCTGACTTTTGGTCTGCTGTTCTTACATAATTTCTGCACTTTTTGTAGAAACTCTGTATTGCACTGATCAGGGGTGCTGGGATGTTTTTCCCTGCCAAGCAGTCCCAGAGCTTGTTCCAGGGTACCTTGTCAAATGCCTTTTCCAGATCCAACTCTTGAAATAATGAAGCAGAATTTTGACGTCAGCATTTCTCGTTGCTTTTGTTTATGCCATTGTTCTCAAGTCTCATAATTTGAATAATTGTAGAATTTTCTACATAAATAAATGTAGAATTTTGTAACTAAAACAAAAAAAATAGGACATCCCTGGAAAGTAAGCCCTAGTGCATTTTTCTAAAGCAAAAATTTGTATGAACCGGTATTTTGTTCAGGGAAACAGGGCGTATATAATGTATTGTTTAGACTTTAATATTCTTTCCCTGTATCTTTTGTGCAGTATTTTCCTAAATAATACTAGACAAACTGTGGGTCACCAGTGAAGATCTTGAATGTGGAATCAAGAATCGACATCACAGCACTCGGGACACTCCCATAAACGCTCAGTCCTTATATTAAGCAGCACTAGTAACTGTCTGATTGTATATCCGTCTCCTCACTGACCTGAGTGTTGATCGTCGGTCAGATCCCCTGGCAACTCCTCGCAGTGCCATTCTTCTCAGACCATAATGATCTATCTGTGCCTCCTCACTGTTCACTCGCTCCCAAAAAAGGGCCTCACAACATCTAGCTTGTCACACATGAATCAAACACCAAGTGGTTCAGAGCCAGCCAGTCTATCTGCATGCTCATTTCCCAACACACCGGCATCACCTGGAGAAAATATCCAAAGGATGCTAACTACCCGGGACCTCAGAAGGAACATTGCCACCCTGCATGAAGCATGCCTGTTTTCACCTTCTCAACATGGTCTGTGAGTCAGTTACAATCATGGCATGTGTGCACAGCTGAATCTCAAGCTAGTGGAAGGCAGCAGGGACTGCTGAGGTACATCTCAAATCTTCAGAGCTGTGGTCATAAATGTTCCATGAGTGGAAGATTCTGGAAATTAAAAGGGGATAGAATAAAGATTTTGATTTAAGCACACTGTCCTTTTTGTGACCTATGCTAGAGTAAAATTAAGGTAGGGACCCTATTTCTCACCCGCTGTACATGAGGGCATGTGATGCTAGGCATATACTTTTTTTTAGACCTCTCAGCAATCCATGGGCGATCTAGTCAGCATCAAGCCAAGGTTAATTATCAAAAAATCTTACGTGATATAGGTTCTTCTGCTTCTTCTTCTGCTTCTGATTCTTCTTCTTCTTCTTCTTCTTCTCTTCTTTTTTTTTCTGCTGCTGCTTCTTCTTCAGCTTTCCAAAGACATCAATGCATTGTGCCCATCTGCAATATGGCTGCGGTATTTGTACCTTCTGGCCGACACTGGACTTCTGCAGGCCTTGGTTGCCTGGGTTAGCCTTCCTGGTAAGAGTTGTGGAACATTGCAGTCTCACTGTTGTTTGGTCATCTTTGTTTCCTAGTCCACAGGTGGTGCCTTTCATCAGACCAGACCAGAGCAGCCATAATGCTGTTCAGCCCTCAAGAAAAGGAAGGGGCAAAACATGAGCGTTTCCCCAAAATCTATGGAGGCTTCCATAAATGCAGAACCAGCTTGTGCTGCTCTGGGACTGCACTTGCCTAAGGAATCATCACGTCCTGCTCATAATGGTTTAACCTCACTTCCATATCTTGAACCTCTCATTCATCGTTACTGTCAGCGTCTGTGGCTTAGGCACTGCGAAGGGGTTTCGTAATGCTGGGGTGCCAGGTTCGATCCCAGCTGCAGGCTTTGCACCTTATATTGATATCGAGAAGCCGACCATCCAGAAAGCAATGGCAAACTTATGGACGTAAATTTGCCTAGAAAAACCACCACACCTAAAAAATGCTGGGGTTGGTTCTGCAACATCCTGTAAAAGATACGCAACTAACTCTTAACATTCATCACTAGCTTTACCTTTAGAAGCAGCCTGCAGACCTGGGATTTAAACAACACAGAATGAATACCTGCTTCTTATGCATGTTAGACTTTTATTGTAGTGGACTTTCTTGTCCATTATATGCTGGAATAGATGTATAGCAGTCATTGATTTCTTACTTTTCTTAAGGCGATGCATGCGTGTGGTGGGTAATGAACAGGCAGACAGATTGGCTGGATCTGCACCACTGGGTGGTGAATTGATACATGACAAGGCAAATGATGTCAAGGCCCTTTGGGAACAAGCAGCTGAATCAGTAGAGGAACAAGATTATTATGACCTGGAGAGAATGAGGCACCTGGGTGTAACCAGAGGGTCTGGCCGGCTGTCTACACTCAGAGGAAAGACAAAATGGACATATAACCAGATTGCGACCGGTACCATCAGTATTGGAACTCTGCGCTGGCTGCTGTAGATGAGGACGGAGTACACATGGGATTGCCCCGAGTGCTGTGATGTCAATTCTTGACTCAACTTAAGAAAGAGCTAAATTTATATTTCTTTTTTGTTTCTTTCAGATCAATGATGTGGATGTTTTTGAAGTGGGAGTGCCCTACCAAGACTTTGACCTACTCGACGAACACTCAGCCATGCAACTGGTGCAGAAAAGCTCAATTTTTCAAGAGAAATTCTCCCAACACAGTATTGCCAGTTTGAAGTTGAAAGTTGAAGATGGCCACAAAGCTTTACTGAGCATGCGTTTGCCAGACTTTGATTTTGAAATCTCTGGCAGTTCAGCGGAGAAAACAAAAATAAAAAAGAAATTGAGTAAGCAAAGAGTTAGGCTGTATTCTGCAGACGTAACTGATTGATTATGCGAAAGACGAGGGCTTTATAACTCGTGTCTGTAAAGTTTTGCTTAGATGCTCAGATTGAAAAATAGCCACTCAAGACAAATCATGAATACATTGTTTTCAAAGAGGCTAAATATGCAGCAAATTAGGTTACCAGTTGGGATGCCAGATTTCTTTAAAATGTGTTAGCTAAATGTGAAATGTCTAACAACACAATATATGATCGTCGGGTTTCATGTGGAAGAATTACCCACATGTCATACATTGTTTGCAACTGAAAGAGTTAATAGATGTTATCATTTTCATCTCAGTCGATAGATCCATTTACACAGGACATTGCAGAATCAATCTCTGCAATTTTTTTTATTCTTTCACTAGGCAATTTCATATTCAGTAGTTTGCCATTACTTTTAAATGGTCGTCCGTCGATACCATTGTCAGAACCAATACAAGGCAGCCTCATGCCACAAATTGATCGCAGCTGGAGTTTAACCAAGCACCATGGAATCACAAAGTCCATTCACACCTATGCCACAGACTCCGACCCTTAACAGCAATGTTGTAGAGGGCAATTAAGTCAGGTATGCTGAAATTGCATTCTATGAAGTGATAATAAATCCGTTGCCAGCTTGCTAGGCGTGTTGTAACCTTACCAAATACCCGTTGGCCAGGATATTTCAAACCTTTATGATTACCGTAGCGGCCTCATGGCACATGACTACAGTGCTTCGCCTAATCCTAGTGGTTCCCAACTTTGTCCTGTTTACCACCCACACCCAAGGTGGTAAAAGAGAAAGTGAAGAAGAAACTGAAATCTAATGTGTTGGGTTTAAAGGCACAGATATTGCAGCCTAGCTGTAAACCACAAAACAATGTGCAAACCACTCTTTTAAGGTCAAACATAGAAAAAGAAGCTACAATTGATGCATCTGATGTTTGGTTAAAGTCGAGAAGATCGACTTCATTGCACCGGGTTTAATCCCTTATGTCTTGATGTCTGTCCCTAGAACGACTAGCCGCATACCAAAAGCTTTGTATACAGAACAAACTCCATGACTCTGGCATTGATCCCCAAGGATCTCCATAATAAAATCGCACACGTGAATCATTACTGTCTACGTCTAATTTACAGCTCTCAATTGTTTCTGGAGCACCTGTATTTTGAAAAGGTTCCTTACCATTTTATTTTATGAAAAGAAATCATTTTGAGACTTAGTGGTGGTTTCACTGTGCAGCTATTTTTAAAAAAAAGTAGTGCACAAAAACCAGGTTATTTGTAAGATAAATGTGAAATTTAAATATAATCTGTGTATATTTCATACTTATGTGTGAGCGTTTATACCTTTGCGCATACATGCATGTGTGTACATACATGTCTTCCCCTCTCTTTCTCTCTCCTTCTCTCTCTTAACCCTCTTCCTCTCTTTCTGTACATGTCATAATCCATGGAGCTACATTAAACTTTAGAGTATTTTCAGGGATGACTTTTTTGTTTTTTTTTTAAATTTAGTTTATCAAATCTGTTATTGTACTCACTTGAAACTGTGTATGAATAGGCATGCAAGCATACATTTAAACTTAACTGTACAAACTCACTCATACATATACACACACACATAGACACACACACATATGTACATGCATACATGCATATGTACATACATATGTATGTATGTACGTAGATACATGCATACATACGTACATGCATGCATATATACAATCTGTAAGTGTATGCATACATATGAAGTTAGCTTTCTTCTTTTTCTCGCTCACTGGCTGTAAACTCCGGTGAAACGTTCTAGTTCTTCATCGACCTCTGGACTTTAGTTGCATTCCAGAACCTGTGTGCACACCCTTTTTACAGATCTAGCTTATTTGTATGCAGATTGTTGGTTCCTTGGCTCTCAGGCAGATGTACTCCAACTTCAAAGGAAACCTCCAATTAGTTGACTCATATGACATGCTTTTTGTGAAAGCAGTGAATCTATTCTTGTTCGTCCCACTATTCTTAATGTCCCACTATTCTTGTTTGTCCCACTATTCTTGTTTGTCCCACTATTATTGTTTGTCCCACTATTCTTGTTTGTCCCACTATTCATGTTTGTCCCACTATTCTTGTTTGTCCCACTATGTATGTGTGTCCCACTATTCATGTTTGTCCCATTATTCTTGTTTGTCCCACTATTCTTGTTGTCCCACTATTCTTACTTGTCCCACAATTCTTGTTTGTCCCACTATTCTTGTTTGTCCCACTATTCATGTTTGTCCCACTATTCTTGTTTGTCCCACTATTCTTGTTTGTCCCACTATTCATTTTTGTCCCACTATTCTTGTTTGTCCCACTATTCTTGTTTGTCCCACTATTCATGTTTGTCCCACTATTCATCTTTGTCCCACTATACTTGTTTGTCTCACTATTCATGTTTGTCCCACTATTCTTGTTTGTCCCACTATTCATGTTTGTCCCACTATTCATGTTTGTCCCACTATTATTGTTTGTCCCACAACTCTTGTTTGTCCCACTATTCATGTTTGTCCCACAATTTTTGTTTGTCCCACTATTCTTGTTTGTCCCACTATTCATGTTTGTCCCACTATTCTTGTTTGTCCCACTATTCTTGTTTGTCCCACTATTCATTTTTGTCCCACTATTCTTGTTTGTCCCAATATTCTTGTTTGTCCCACTATTCATGTTTGTCCCACTATTCATCTTTGTCCCACTATACTTGTTTGTCTCACTATTCATGTTTGTCCCACTATTCTTGTTTGTCCCACAATTCTTGTTTGTCCCACTATTCATGTTTGTCCCACTATTCTTGTTTGTCCCACAATTCTTGTTTGTCCCACTATTCATGTTTGTCCCACTATTCTTGTTTGTCCCACAATGGGACCCCCAAATCCAAACTGGGTGAAGAAGTCCTCAGCAGGACATCACCCCAGAATGTGTCAGTTTCTCTAGGCAGTTTCACCTTCAGTAGTGTAAAGTAAAGGTCCCTTTACCAGGCCTTTAGGCATATAGGGCTACACCTATATTTTTATAGACCAATCTGCACAAGATGGATGATGTGGTCAGCATCACGCCAGCCGCTTTTACTTCCTGGTACTGCACCCGGTTCCCACTCAAGGCTGGGTCAACCTGGGAGTCAGCGCTGTATATGATTGTTGAAGTCAAGGCAAAACATACACATACAAGGGGTCTCCATGGTAAACTGGTTGAGACATTTGCCTTGTGCTGTGTGGGTTGTGTGTGCCTCTCACGGCTGCGACCTTCTGTTCACACATGCAGCTTTTACTGATATCCCAGGGGATCGTCACCAGAACTACTGGGTTAATGCTTTGTGTGATGTTCTTGGCAGTCTGCTAGCTGTTCTATGGAGAGAGACTGAGCCATTTGAGATAAAACATGGTGCAATGAACTTGATCATCTCCTTTAACTTTAATTCATACATGCAAATACACACTGATATACACAGTACACCAATACATGTTGAGATCATTGAAGGAACAGGAGAAGCAATACGTAGGTCTCTGATAGGTTACTGGGAGCACACAGTTATTCAGTCAATCAGCAGATCCATCATGGATCGTCGCTGTTACCAGTACACACCTGAAAGTCTTGCTTTCTGAAACCAATTCCCCAGCCTAATTCATCTTCTATGTCCTATATCTACTTCACCGCAGTCTGCCTTTGCCTTATTGTCCAGAAATGTACCCTCCATCACTTATCTCTCCTGACCATCATGCGATTTCACATGGTCAACTTTTGGGACAGGATGCTGTTTTTGTGTGAATTCTCCTTGATGTTCAAGCATGCTTAGTGCAGAGTGGCAAGCATCACTTCAGAGGTAATTAGCATCCTTTGGGTATTTTCTCCAAGTTATGCCGGTGTGTTCAGAAATGAGCAGACAGATAGACTGGCTGGCTCAGCACCACCTGGTAGTGAAGTGATATATGACAAGTTAGATATTGTGAGGGCCCTTTGGGAATGGGTGAACAGTGCGGAGGTACAGATAGATATTATCGTCTGATGAAAATGGCGCGGCGACGAGTTACCAGGGGATCTGGCTGACGCTCAACACTCAAGGGAAGGAGGAGGCGGATATACAGTCAGACGGTTACTGGTACCATTAGAAATGGAACTTTTTGCTTGCTGCTGAAGGTGGGGACTGAGCACTTATGGGAGTGTCCCCAGTGCTGTGATGTCGATTCTTAATTCAACATTTAACATTCATGCCAGGGCAGGCAAGGAAATGAGCAAGCAGGTAAAGCTACTATTGAGGGCAAACGAGCCATCGACCAGGCTGATAAACTGAATGCTCTACGAGAAGTAGAATGTTTGTGAGAACCAAGTGATGACTGAATCTGTAACCGTAACAGTGTTGCCACTTTGGATGTTTTACATCCAGATCTAGATGTTTTCCCTTGCAGTCGTATCAATTGCTATGTAATTTGTCTCTTTACATTTGGATGTTTTCCACGCAAATTTAGATGTGTTTAGATATTTGTTGACTCCGTTTTGGATGTTTTTTGTCAAAGAAAAGTGGCAACACTGAACCGTAACCAGACTGCAAAAACAGCGTTAAAAGTGGTGTGGTCAGACAAGAACACTATGCAGGAAGTCAAAGAAGAAGAATAAACCAAACATAAATATTGTCATCATGTGCCACACACTGCAGGATTTACTGAGGAGGAAATCTGAGTACATATGGACTGAATGGTTCAATATGCAGTGAGGGTAAACTATCGACTAACTAACTATCATAGTCGTAGTCTCCCCTTGATTTCCACATCTACAAGAATAAGTAGTCGGAGCTGCTCTGTGGTGTTATTGCTAACAGCAGATAGTATTGCAGTAGAAGTACTTAGGAGTGGCTGCTGCTTCGGAGGACTGAGCACGCATGGTTATGCCCAATGTGCAGTGACATCGATTGTGATAACAAAACATAAAATACCTTGATCGGCAGTCCGAAACCCAAGTTCAAGGTGTCTCCTTCGTGCCAAAGAACTGCATGGCTGTTAAACCAAGGTAGGCAGGTCGTTGTAGGCGCGACGCCTGCTGGTGGATGTAATGTCCTAAGTCCCTTCCCCAGCTAATAGTGAGGGTACTGCTGGGGTGACCGTTTATTATCCCTTATATAATGCTTCAGGTCAAAATGGACGCTAGGCACGGCCACCTTTTTTTTAAGCCGTGACAAATGTTTTTTGTTTGTTTTTGTTTCTGCAAGACGGTGGCCGTTGCATGTTTGCTCCATTTGTAGACTGTAAGGATATAGTTTCGTCGCCCAGCTTCTGGGTTGAGTGCATGGCTTGACACTGTGAGCTACGTGTGTTTTTTGTTGGCACAGAAGCCGAGCAACTATGGGGTGACCGTTTGCTATGAAACTGAAACTAGGATTACTAGATTACCGGTATTGCAGAGCGGCCTAAACAAGATGCAAGAATAATATAACACTAAAGTGCAATGCACATCATGTAAGATGTGAATTGAAAAAAAAAGTAATTTAATACGTTTTTGTTTGCCTCGCCCCCTTTTTTCCCATTAAAACAAACCCCACTTTGTATTCGAAAGATTAACAGCCAGTGACTCAAACAAACATTGTCGGGGTGTTAATCCTTCTTCTTTTTATCATTCACTAGCTGTAAGCTATGGAGGAAAGTCCTAGTTGTTCGTCCACTTCTGGTCTTTGGTCTTACTTCACAATTTGAGTTGTGTATGCAATTCTGTTTTACAGATTAGGCAGATGCACGCTGACTTCGACAGAGACATCCCTAATTAGTCGCCTTTTACGACATGCTTGTGGGCCGCCGCCTGAAAAAAAAGGGTTGAAAATCTCTGTCCTCTATTTTATTTGGGGGGGGGTGTAGGGGTTAAGCCCAGCCTCTGCATATTTATTCGGAGTGAAGGGGTGGGGCTAAACTCTCTGGCAACCATCCTTCATTGTGAAGACGACAAACCATCGTTTACACCACAAGCCAAACATGGCGATTTTCATTGGAGCAGAGACCGGAAGTGGCCTGCTGTGATTGAACGTCCGGTCGCTCATGGAGGAAGGAAGAAGATATTTTTGAAGAATTCCATAATCAAAACATGTTTGATCCCTGAGTCTCAACAACACCGCAGGATTACACCATGTCTTCACAGACTGAAACTGAATTTGCCGAGTTCGATGCTAAGAACAGTTGGAATGAAGTTTTTCAGGTTTGTAGGTTTTTTCAGCTTAGACTTTTTCAGTTTTGAAATTGAACATAAGATAGCCGTGAAGTACTGTGAAGCCGAGTCGGAGATGAACAAAATTCCTGGAATTATTGTATCCAGTGTATCGTCACATTAAAGACTTACAGCCAAGAATTTTCACCTTATCCTGAAGTTGTTTGTAAAGAAGTACTATGAAGTAGTACTGTCTCTTTCTTCGTGTGATTTTTATCTCCAATGGTCATAGTAGAGCACAAGCCCATCGGACTCCAAATCGGATCAGACTGACACTGAGATTATGATTTATCCTTCTTTTGTGTGTATAGTGTATAGACGTAGCAGCGTAGCTATTTGGATCGTTTGCCGATCCTTCCTTCAAACTTTCTACTTCTCTAGGTTGAAGTTCCAGGGTCGCCGTAACTAACTTGGAGGCTCATTCATAACGTTGAGCGCCCCCCCCCCCCCCAACCTTTTCCCACATTTTTAAGGGATTGCTTTAGCCTTTCTTCTTTTCCCAGAAAATAAATGTGTTAGCTAGGGGATTAAGTCATAGTACTAATAATGTTATAGTAATTATTATTCTGCATGTTCAACTCTGTCTCAGGAGATGGTTTAGCATTGGAGTGGGTAGCAAAGAGAAATGTAAAATTGTCACATCTTTCTTTCATTGGGCTTTTTGGTAGGAGTGTATGATGTGTTCCTTGGGACTGAAAGAGTTAAAGAAGGCTTAGACCTCTTGAGCCACCCCTAGAAAATTTATAAGGGGCCCTGTGAGCTTCCCCTTTCCAACCACCTATAATATCAATTTTGTGTGTGTCAGCACTCCTTATGTCCTCTACTTATCTGTATTCATCCGTCCAGTACTTGACATGAGATCAGTGTCACGTGTAGCAATTTGTGAAGATGAATAAGGCAGATGGGCATGAGTCTGTATTCCCTTGCAGCCCGCTGATGGACATGGGGAGCTGCAAGAAATGAATGTTTCACCAAAGGCACAAGACATTTGATTAATCAATATAGAACAGGCATCCTCAGTCATTTTATGCTTTTGAGGAGATCAGAGTACTTATGAGTCTGTCCAGAGTACTGTAATGATAATCCTCACTCATCTGCAAAGAGAGACCAGGCTGTTTGGAATAAAACTTAGTGCAATGCAGTCATTTCTCTCTCTTTTAAATTAGTGGAAGGTTTCCAGCTCCAGTGTCCTTTTTACAACTCTTCGTTCACCAGGGTTTAAATTTAGTTAATTTTCTCCATAAGTTTCACATTTGTTATTTTATCATAAAGAAAAGTAAAGGACCCTTTTCCATGCCTTTTGGCGTGAGGGACTTATAGGGCTAGACCTATATTTTATGGAATAGGGCTATTAAACGGATGGCCCATCAAGGCCTAGCAAGTGGCCGCGGATCATTGCCAACTATTATATTAGTGGTCTTTCTACACTGGGGCTCGGGCAGCTGGCTCGTGACAATCTACATTTTCAACATTTTTGTCCTGGAGCAAACAGCTCAGTAGCCCTGTTATAGACCAATCGACACTTGATGGGATGTGTGGTCAAAATCGCACCAGCCACCTTTATTTCCCAGGACTTTACCTCATACTCACTCAAGACGGGGTTAACATGGGAGCCATATAATTTTTGAAAAAATTATAATAAAGTTCTAGCTATATATTCTAAATATGCCTGAGGTCATTAAAAAGGGTCTTAAACTTTTTTTTTTTTTTTACCTTTTACTTTTAATTAGAGATTGAAAAATGAGTCATCCTTGGCATCGCTGGGCGAACATTTTTCAACAAAGGTTGCCAGAGATCCAGACAATCGACGCAAAAACCGCTACAGAGATGTCAGTCCATGTACGTATAGAGATTGTTGGTCCATGTCATTTATAGAAAATGTATGTCCATGTCATTATAGAAAATATCTGTCCACGTCATTATACAAAATATCTGTCCACGTCATTACAGAAAATATCTGTCCACGTCATTACAGAAAATATCTGTCTATGTAATTATGGATAATATCTGTGTCATTGTAGAAAATATCTGTCCATGTCAGTATGGAAAATATCTGTCTATGTCAGTACGGAAAATATCTGTCTATGTCGGTATGGAAAATATCTGTCTATGTCGGTATAGAAAATATCTGTCCATGTCATTATGGAAAATGTCTGTCCACGTCATTATAGAAAATATCTGTCCATGTCATTGTAGAAAATATCTGTTCACGTCATTTTAGAAAATATCTGTCTGTGTCATTATAGAAAATGTCTGTCTGTGTCATTATAGAAAATGTCTGTCCACGTCATTATAGAAAATATCTGTCTGTGTCATTATAGAAAATATATGTCTGTGTCATTATAGAAAATATCTGTTCACGTCATTATAGAAAATATCTGTCTGTGTCATTATGGAAAATATCTGTCAATGTCAGTATGGAAAATATCTGTTTCGCATCATTATGGAAAATTTCTGTCTATGTCAGTAAAGAAAATATCTGGCTCATCTCACTGATTATTACCATTTTATTCTCTGAAATTGTTTACAGTCACTTATGAAGGTTTATTGTCGCCCCTTTCATCGGTGCCCCTCTTGTACATACCACAGATGATCACAGCAGAGTGAAGTTGTCCGGAGAGAGCGAATACATCAATGCCAGTTTTATTGAGGTTCCAGAGGCCAACAGAAGATACATCCTTACCCAGGTGTGTCGTTGTTTCTTCTCCAGAGCTGTGGTTTGAACCAGTATTGTGTGTGTGTGAAAGAGGGAGGATGAGAGGTGGAGAAACTGTCGAGAGAGAGAGTTATGAAGAGATGAGAGGCCGTCCTGAATCAAGTATCGGCTTCAGGCAACAGTATAAACGTAGAAGAAAAAGAAATGTTGGATGTCTCCAGATTGCCCAAGGGGGGGGGGGGGGGGGGGGGAACTCTGTGTCCTTTTACATGCAAGTTGTAATAGGCTACTAATTAGTGGTTTACAGAAATCAGACGTCTTTGGCTGAAAGACTCTCAAATCACAGACTAGCTATAAACATCAACACAGCAGAAAGAAAGTCTCCGGGCAAAACACTTTGAGAATAGAAACACTGACGGCTCTTCTGCACTCTCCATACCAGGGGTGACTAACCTGTCAGCTGCGACAGCTAGCCAACAGGCAGTCTGTGACAGCTAGCCAACAGGCAGTCTGTGAGAGGTAGCCAACAGTCAGTCTGTGAGAGGTAGCCAACAGGCAGTCTGTGAGAGGTAGCCAACAGGCAGTCTGTGAGAGGTAGCCAACAGGCAGTCTGTGAGAGGTAGCCAACTGGCAGTCTGTGACAGCTAGCCAACAGGCAGTCTGTGAGAGGTAGCCAACAGGCAGTCTGTGAGAGGTAGCCAACAGGCAGTCTGTGACAGCTAGCCAACAGGCAGTCTGTGAGAGGTAGCCAACAGGCAGTCTGTGACAGCTAGCCAACAGGCAGTCTGTGACAGCTAGCCAACAGGCAGTCCGTGACAGCTAGCCAACAGGCAGTCCGTGAGAGGTAGCCAACAGGCAGTCTGTGAGAGGTAGCCAACAGGCAGTCTGTGAGAGGTAGCCAACAGGCAGTCCGTGACAGCTAGCCAACAGGCAGTCCGTGAGAGGTAGCCAACAGCCAGTCTGTGAGAGGTAGCCAACAGGCAGTCCGTGACAGCTAGCCAACAGGCAGTCCGTGAGAGCTAGCCAACAGGCAGTCCGTGAGAGCTAGCCAACAGGCAGTCTGTGACAGCTAGCCAACAGGCAGTCCGTGACAGCTAGCCAACAGGCAGTCCGTGAGAGGTAGCCAACAGGCAGTCTGTGACAGCTAGCCAACAGGCAGTCTGTGAGAGGTAGCCAACAGGCAGTCTGTGACAGCTAGCCAACAGGCAGTCTGTGACAGCTAGCCAACAGGCAGTCCGTGACAGCTAGCCAACAGGCAGTCCGTGAGAGGTAGCCAACAGGCAGTCTGTGAGAGGTAGCCAACAGGCAGTCTGTGAGAGGTAGCCAACAGGCAGTCCGTGACAGCTAGCCAACAGGCAGTCCGTGAGAGGTAGCCAACAGCCAGTCTGTGAGAGGTAGCCAACAGGCAGTCCGTGACAGCTAGCCAACAGGCAGTCCGTGAGAGCTAGCCAACAGGCAGTCTGTGAGAGCTAGCCAACAGGCAGTCTGTGAGAGGTAGCCAACAGGCAGTCCGTGAGAGCTAGCCAACAGGCAGTCCGTGAGAGCTAGCCAACAGGCAGTCCGTGAGAGCTAGCCAACAGGCAGTCCATGAGAGCTAGCCAACAGGCAGTCTGTGAGAGGTAGCCAACAGGCAGTCCGTGACAGCTAGCCAACAGGCAGTCCGTGAGAGCTAGCCAACAGGCAGTCCGTGAGAGCTAGCCAACAGGCAGTCCGTGAGAGATAGCCAACAGGCAGTCCGTGAGAGCTAGCCAACAGGCAGTCTGTGAGAGCTAGCCAACAGGCAGTCTGTGAGATGTAGCCAACAGGCAGTCCGTGAGAGCTAGCCAACAGGCAGTCCGTGAGAGCTAGCCAACAGGCAGTCTGTGAGAGCTAGCCAACAGGCAGTCTGTGAGAGCTAGCCAACAGGCAGTCCGTGAGAGCTAGCCAACAGGCAGTCCGTGAGAGGTAGCCAACAGGCAGTCCGTGAGAGCTAGCCAACAGGCAGTCCATGAGAGGTAGCCTGCGATGGCTTTTGTTTTTCCCCTTTATTAGGTCCTCTTTATTAAATCTTTAATGAGACCACCAGTTCTTCTTCGTCTGCATTCTCATTTAAAAGAGTGGTTTGGTACATTATGTTGTGGTTTACAGTAGGGCTGTGATTTCTCTGCCTTTCGGTCCAGCGCATTCAGCTTCATCGAATCTCAAATAAGTCACTTTTCCCACATGTTTATTAAAAAGACAGTGGTTCTGTCTCCCCCCCCCCCCCCCTTCTCTCTCCAAATAGACCATCAGAGCCCAATTTGGGAATTTCTCAGGTTAAAAAAAAAAGTTGCCCACAAACCTGCCCAAGAGGAGAGAAACCAGCAGTCTGCATGTTGATTTGCCAGATCTGAAAAAAAAAAGGATGTGCACACAATACTCGAGTTTTGGAACAAGTCAAAAACTCCTCAAGTGGTCAAACAACCAGGACTTTCCACAAGACTTTACAGCTGGTGAAAGCAAACAAGAATAAGAAGCATCAGCATTCACAGTGTTGTCGTAACATGTTCTCCATTATTTTTGTTTCCTGCTAGGGCCCACTGGAACACACTATGGGTGACTTCTGGCAGATGATTTGGGAACAGCAGAGCAGAGCTGTTGTCATGCTCAACAGGGTTATCGAGAAGGGCACGGTATCTTTTGTGTTGTTGTGCTGAATGGTTATCGAGAAGGGCACGGTATGTTTGTTTGTTTTGTGTTGTCATGCTCAACAGGGTTTTTGAGAAGGGTGCGGTATGTTTGTTTGTGTTTTTATGCTGAATGTTATTGAGGAGGACAGGATATGTTTGTTTTTTGTTGTTCTGTTGTTGTGCTGAATAGTTATCGAGAAACAAATGGTATGTTTGTTAAGTGTGTGTTGTTATGCTGAATAGTTATCGAGAATAGCATGGTATGTTTGTTTGGTTTATTCTTTACAGTTGATATGCTTAGCATGGTTATCGGGAATATTTGCTTGGTTTGTGCTGTACTGGGGGGCTGCGTGGTCTCAAGGCATGATGTCCACCTCAAATGCTAGAGGTTCCGGGTTCAATCTTGGACTTGGACTTCTAGTCTTTCCCCTGGTCTCTGGGTAGTGAGATCGGACGACCGTGTACATGGTTAATAACGTGAAAAATCCCTTGGCAGTTAGAAATCGAAAAGAGTAACTTGCCGGGGGCAAAATTTAGAGTTAAAAATCTACCGAAAATATTTCAGGATCCTCGCCGGTGCTACAGAGCCTGTGCACTGTGCTGAGCTTCTTCGAACTCAGACTTGAGTTAGAAGAAGAACTGAACACTTATGGGTTACTACCCGTGTGCCATGATGTTGATCCGTCATTTAAACCTTCAAACCTGTTGTTGTACTGAACGGTGTTATTGAGAGGGTCAGGGTATGTTCACTTGGTTTTGTGCTATTGTTATGATAAAAATAATTATTTACAAAGGCACTGTATGTTTATCTGGTTTGAGTTATGTTGTACAGAATTACCTAGAAGACTCAGTGTGTTCATTTGTTTTGTGTTGTTCTGTTTTTGTACTGAACAGTTTTATTGAGAAGGACATGGTATGTTTGTTTGGTTTAGATGGTTCAGATTGGGTTGGATGCGTATCCAGGGCAGATTTAGATATGATGAGGCCCTGAGTTATATGAAGCCATGAGGCCCTGTTGTTTTAAATTACACCACCAGCTGTCTCACCTATGATCACCTTTATCACCACCATCATCACTTTCGTCAACACATCATCATTACACCATCGTTTTCACCTTCATCGTCATCATAATCATCACACTGTCATATTCACCTTTATCGTCACTTTCGTCAGCACATCATCATTACACCATTGTTTTCACCTTCATCTTCATCACACCGTCATGTTCACCTCCATCGCCACCATCATCATTTTCGTCAGCACATCATCATTACACCAATCGTTTTCACCTTTATTATCATCATCATCACACCGTCATTTTCACCTTCCTCACCACCACCACCATTATCACTTTCCTCAGCACAACATTATATTCAGCTTCATAGCCACTATGTTCACCTTCATCGCTGCCATCATCACACCGTGATATTCACCACCTTTATCACCACCATTGTCATCCCCTCCCCCATTTAAAAAAAAATCATCAATTTCATCATCACACCATTATATTTACCTTCAACACCACCATTATCATCTCCTCCCCCCCCCCCCCCCCCATTAATGCCACCACCATCATCATCATCAAAATCAAGAAGCCACAAGATGTTCACTCTTTCTGCTGTTGGTGATAGGTGACTGACATACTATCAGGTTATCAGTTGCGGTTTTAGCTTCGTGGCAAACAGGTCACCCTGCAGGTGCTCTATTCTGAGCCTCTGAGAACCACATCAAATGCCCATCGCAGTCCCATGTGAAAAATCACATGGACAGCTGTCCTGGCAAAATTAAACATTTTGCACATGCATTAAATGCATAATACAGCTGCCAGAGGTGCCAACACCAACAGATTGTCTCTAGAATTGCAGTTCACAGCAGTCAGACAAACCAGCATGAGTACATGCATTACTGCATAAGGCATGGCATGATGATGTATTCTCTGGCATTGCTCCAAACAGCTGAAATGCTCCCAGTACTGGCCATTGGGTGCAGGATACGGGTATGAGCAGGAGATGTACTTTCCAGAGTGTGGTCTGATGGTGACGCTGGTAGCGGAGAAGGAGTTTCAGCACTTTACACTGAGGAGTTTGGAGCTGGAAAAACTGGAGGTAAGTCTGACGTTTAGAAAGTTAGTCCTGTGAGAGTTAACGCAGATGTAGAAATCTGATGCCAGTTTAAGTAGAAAGTGAACATTGATGAGTTTAAATGGAATCATCAACACCATTCTGGTACTCGACAGTAAATCAGTCAGATGCTGTTTCCACAGTGAAGTTTATCTGCAATGGACCTTCTGCACTCTTTTAGACTGGTTTTGTATTTGGCATGCACTTTCTGAGACTACTGTTCATCCAAGACCAGCGCCAGCTGACGGGCCATGCTCCTGACATCACCAAACCGGGCCAACACAGTGTTTCTCAGATTTTGTTCGTTGGGGAAAACAAATTTGTGACACACCTACCCTTAAAGCAGTTTGAATACCTCAGAAAAGAAGGGGGAAAAAAACTGCAAGCAGATTTGGAACAGTTCTTGATTAGTGCTGCGACACCCTGTTTGGTGACATCAGCAGCATGGGCCGTCAACTGGAGCTGGTCTTGGTTCATCCATCTCTTGATGTTGTCATCCCAATTATATCAGTGTCTACCTCCTACCATCTTGCTTTTGATTCTTCCCTCCACTGTAGTTCGAAAAACTAGAGTCATGTCTTTTAATGTGGCTAAAATAGGGTGAAAGTCAACATATTGCCTCTGCCTTCTCCCTGTGGGTTCCAGGGCCCCATTGTGGGGAAACAAGAATAGACCCACTGTCTCCCCATCTGGCATGCCATAGTAGTCGACTAATAAGGGTTTTCTTCTATGTCAGAATACATCTGCCTGAGAAGGAAGGAACCAAGAGTCTGCCTACAAATAAGCTAGATCTATGAAATGGATGTGCACGCAACTGGACCTTCCTGGAACCCACATGGGGGATGATGATTAGTACAATGTCAATGTAAAGGATTGGTCAGGCTAGTTAGCATTCTGATGAAGACTGAGCTGTGTGGGTTAGGGGAGGACATGCAAGGGGTTAGGGGAGGATGTGCAAGGGTTTATGGGAGGACATGCAAGGGGTTAGGGGAGGACATGCAAGGGGTTAGGGGAGGACAGGCAAAGGGTTAGGGGAGGGCATGCAAGGGTTTATGGGAGGACATGCAAGGGGTTAGGGGAGGACATGCAAGGGGTTAGGGGAGGACAGGCAAGGGGTTAGGGGAGGGCATGCAAGGGTTTATGGGAGGACATGCAAGGGGTTAGGGGAGGGCATGCAAGGGGTTAGGGGAGGGCAGGCAAGGGGTTAGGGGAGGACAGGCAAGGGGTTAGGGGAGGACATGCAAGGGGTTAGGGGAGGACAGGCAAGGGGTTAGGGGAGGGCATGCAAGGGTTTATGGGAGGACATGCAAGGGGTTAGGGGAGGGCATGCAAGGGGTTAGGGGAGGGCATGCAAGGTGTTAGGGGAGGACGTGCAAGGTGTTAGGGGAGGACGTGCAAGGGGTTAGGGGAGGACATGCAAGGGGTTAGGGGAGGTCATGCAAGGTGTTAGGGGAGGACGTGCAAGGGGTTAGGGGAGGACGTGCAAGGGGTTAGGGGAGGACATGCAAGGGGTTAGGGGAGGACATGCAAGGGGTTAGGGGAGGACATGCAATGGGTTAGGGGAGGACGTGCAAGGGGTTAGGGGAGGGCGTGCAAGGGGTTAGGGGAGGACATGCAAGGTGTTAGGGGAGGACGTGCAAGGGGTTAGGGGAGGACATGCAAGGTGTTAGGGGAGGACATGCAAGGGGTTAGGGGAGGACATGCAAGGTGTTAGGGGAGGACGTGCAAGGGGCTATAAGCTTTCTAAAAATCCCATGGTCTCATGTGAAAACTGCTGCAGAGTAGGAAGAATGAAGAGAAGAAGAAACAATCACAGTGATTTTTTTTTTTTTTAATTTCAGTCTGGCGAAAAACGGGAGCTTCTTCACTTCCATTACACAACTTGGCCAGATTTTGGTGTGCCGTCATCGCCACATGCCTTTCTTCATTTCCTGCATTCTGTTCGAGGAAGTGGGTCTCTTGGAGCGGACATTGCACCAGCTGTAATTCACTGCAGCGCCGGCATCGGCCGATCTGGAACCTTTTGTCTCGTGGACTCCTGCTTGGTGATGGTGAGTTTGTTGTTTCAGTTTTTTTTTTTTCTTTTTTTGAATAAGTAGTGTGGACACACAATAAATTGCACACTTTATTGCCTGGCATATTTCCCTGTATCCTGCGAGATGCATTACTACAGAGTTATGTCAACGTATCATGAAGCACAAAAGTGAATCCTTTTCACTGAAATACATAAATCACATTGTCAGGTTAGACCGGAAATTCAAGAATAGCCACATGAACACCATGGTAACTTCAAATTTATCACATGATCTTTTTTGCTGACATAAAACTGGAGTGTTAAGTTTTATTGATAAGGGTTCAGCTAGTTTTAGTAAACGTCTGTTCACTGTGTGGTAAATAATTCTGAAGGCACAGTTTTTATCAGCTATGTTCCCAGAGTCACGCAGATAATGTTCTGTCAGAGAATTGGGTTTTCTTGTCTTGGTTGATCTTGAAAGAGGATGTACATTTTCATTTAATGCCTTGTCAGTTTGTGTGTGTGGCGGTCAGTTTGTATGTGTGGCGGTCAGTTTGCATGCTGCACAAGTCGGTTGCTAGTGTTTTGACTTTAAACCATTTTCTGTTGATATCAGCAGTTTTATGAGTATATGAGCAGATATGAAACCAAATGAAGAGAAGAAATCAACCATCACAAATGCTATGGTTAAAAAGCTTTCATCAGAACACATAACATGAATATGCAGTGTTCTACAAGCAGTCGTTAACCCAAAAGACACATAGTTTGCTGACTTGACGCAACAGCTGATTCACTTAGGCTTTTCAGCAGAACAGTCTTGTCCTACAGTGGATTCCAGGTCACTGTGGCTTGGAAGGCAATGAAATAGCTGACAGACTGGCCAGAAGTGGCAGTGAAATGTGTGCGAAAGTCACTTTGGTGTGTAAAGAGTTAATAAAGCCAGGCCTTGGCGAGATGTGGGTGCACACTGGCATTCATGTTGTGTTGATGGGTTGTGAAGGTAAACATTCGGGGCTAGTGGAAGAGAGTGGAGAATGTGCCACACAGAGTTGTGGAAGTGTGTCGCTTGAACTTTATGACCAGCATACAGACATGTCACCACTGTCCATCATGGATATAGTAAAGGTGATGTGAGCCAACAGCATGGGATGATCCAGTCAGTCTAGATGTTTGGATGTGTGCGTAAATTGTTAAAGTCCCAAGGATCATAGACTTGTTGTGTGGCAGTTTTAAGGTGGCCCTAAACTCATAAAACTAAAATGCGTACTATTTTATGTAAATGTCTGATATGGTATATGGTTTTAAACTAAAGACTTCTGATCAATAAAATACTGTCAGATTGACTGCACGCTTGGTGGTTGCTATGGAAACCAAGATAAACAGTGGCCATATTGGATTTCTGAGGAATATATTGTCAATATGTTTCATTCTTTTGGAGATTGTAAACAGTCCGGTTGCATGTGGTGGATCATAAGTTGCACTTTTGAATGTTGTCAGTGTGATTTTCTGGAATGAAGAGTTGTGTCGGCCCATGTGTGTTGGTGTCATAAATGATGTGGCTATGTGGCATGCTGGTTGACGGAGGGATGCATTCCTTAGCTCTGTAGATTGCCGTAGTTAACGGGAAACACACAGGAAAAAATATCCAATAAATGTTGGGAGTTAGTTTGCAAGGTCCTGTAAAGGATACGGAAATAACTATTGCTGACATCACAGGATAAGTAAAGATCCTTTTTCATGCCTTTAGGCGCATCATGCTTGTGGGAAGAGCACCCATCGTTTTACAGCACTAGGTGGGCACCCATCGTTTTACAGCACTAGATGGGTATTGTGGTCAGCATTACGCTGGCCATCTTGACTTTCCCAGGACATTTTAGGCTGGATCGACCTGGAACGGCCAATTTTGGTGACCCTTTAAAAATAAAGTTTGTTCGTTCATACCATGATACAAATCCACGCAGCCAAGCAGTGGGTTTGGATTGCAATACCCTGGAATTATGAGTCGGACTCACAACGCAAATGCCACAGATGCCGCCGACATCACAGGGTGAGGAAGTAAAATAAGGATAATTTTTACCCAGTGGCGCTTCGGTCGTGGAATGGTAGAATCGTATATCTTTGGACTAACCAGGGCTCGATGGGTCATGTGATTAGCATCATTCTCATTGCCTTGACTTCCAAGGACAGTTCAGGCTTGGCCAACCTTGAAGCCAATATCAGTGTTGAAAGAGAATTTGACTCAGTGTAGATTCGAACCAGAAACCTTTGGGCCGGCAGGTAAATAAATAGCTAACAGCTACAGCTGCATCACAAGATATTGTTTAAATAATTCCTTTTTTTTTTTTTAAATGGTATTTTTTTCTAGGTGGAAAACAGCGGCACTCTGAAGGAGATCGACGTGAGGAAGTTGCTCATTAAGATGCGCACCTACAGAATGGGGCTGGTCCAGACAGCCGACCAGCTGAGGTTTTCCTATCAGGCAATCGTAGAAGGAGCACATGCCATCTTGAGTGAGCACGGACTTGAGGATATCCAGCTTCCGACTCTCTCTTGGAACCAGGTCAGTTTCTTGTCAGCAGCGCTTAGCAGCGCAGGGTCTGCACAATGTAGGTGCGCGCATAGCTCAAGTTCTGATACAAGACCAAAGTCCAAAAGTGGACGAACAACTAGAACTTTCCACTAGAGTTTACAACCGGTGAATGCGGAGAAGACAAAGAAAATTGTTCTCCAACTTTCACTGATATATGTTCACAATTTAAATATCATTAGAAGTTAAATAATGGGACACAAACAATACATTGCATGACATGTAATCAAATGGCTGTATGTACGAATTTAAAACACTGTTTTCCCATAGTGAATTTAAATAATGCGATCACAAACAATACATTGCACGATATTAAAGCAAATGGGTATGTGTTTTGAATTCGTACCTACATCCATTTGCTTAAATATCGTGCAATGTATTGTTTGAGTCTGCATCATTAGAAGTGAAATATACTTAAAAATTGGCGTTAAAACTATATAATTTCTTCTTTTTAGTGTTTGAGAAGTGTGAATTCTGGTTGAAAGTTCTGGTTGTTCGCCAACTTCTGGACTTCGATCTTGTTCTAGAACTTGGGTTCTTTGTCCGGTCAGAATGGACGTTAGTGTCACATATCGCTCCTGTTGCGTGCCTGATTTAAGGAATTCTCCTCAAGAACCAACAGCACTCTGAAATAATAATGTTGAGGCGTTGGCTCGTATTGGTCTAAGGGATGCCCCATGGCCAATATACGCTCAACTTATTTCAGGAGTAGGGCAACTCAAGTTTTGGCACTACAAAATATATAATATTCCTAGGCACACTTGGCTGGACACCCCCACTACTATAAAAAGCTAGCTCCCAGGTTATGATAGTCTACTATCATAGCCATGTTAACACAGATAAATATCATTAATTGAACATACATGTATTTTAGACATCTAAGAACAATGAATGTGTGACACTTCAGTCAATAGTGAAACTTTAGAAATACTGTAATAAGTGTAACACATACATTATATAAGAATCAGCAAAGAACTTCAAGAACCCAGAGTGATATGAAGGACCAAAACTTCATCTAGATCTGACTGAACGTGTATGAATGTTCCAGAGTCTGCCTAGATCATCCTTATGATGAGTGTGGACATTTAATAGTGAAGCCTGGCAATAAACCCATGATTGCCCACACTTATCTGAATCCTTGGTTTCTTGAACTGGCTGGATGTTCAGTCACTCTGTTGTTACAGTCAAGACAGTCCCACACTAGACACTCGAACACTGGAGATACACCTAGGCTCCTGGAGAGGATCTCAGGTACCAAGTCAAACACTTGAGGCACAAACAAACTGCCGGATAAATGATGGTGAAGGTACAACACCCTTACTGTTGTCTGTAGACCAATTGGAGGATTTCATTAGTTGATGACCACAATGAGGTTCACCATCTGCTGCCCACCACTGGCTTAGACACAGGTGACTTCCTTGTAGGTGGTTTTGTGGACCGCTGATTCACTGCCTGGCCTCCAAGGAGATATCATCCCAAGCTTAGGAAATGTCCTAGACAGCAAAGGCCGCCTCCTCAAAGCATAGATGTACGAGGCCCCGTTTAGAACATCTGTTCTTCTAGGCAGTCAGGCAGAAAATGCCTGCTTCAAACTACGCTTAGCGTCACTAGGAAAGAAGTTCCCTGTATTCATGAACCAGGAGTTATCTGGTTTACAGCAATTTCTAAATAAAATACCATAATTCGCCAACCTACTGTTACAAGTTTGAAAATGAAGATTTATCAAAGCAACTAGAAGGTCTAGAAATGACTATTTTACCAGATAAAGGTATAGATCAATATAAGGGACTATATACCTTTCCGGACGGGTCTAAGTTTGAAATTTTGCTGAGCGCGAGGGATATCAAGTCCCGACTCGTCCACTGTGTATGGTGGCTGCTCATCTCACGACAGTTAGGCACGGTCACTGTTTTTAGCCGCGGCAAATTTTTTGCTTCTGACAGACAGTGGCCGTTGCATTTTCCTGTATTTTTGGATTGAAAGGATATCGTTTTGTTTCCCAGCTACTCAGCTGTGTGCATGGCGTGACACTGTGCGCTGCGGAATTCATTTGGAACTGTGACCAACTTGATATTATAAACTGTCGATTCAGAAAATGGCGCGTGGCCTGTTCATTAACATAATGCGTACTTTGAGTTAATACTTCCAGTTATATTACGTAATGCACACTTTGAGTTAAGATCTCCCATTACATTGCATAATGCATCATCATCATGTGCCCTGCCAGCTGGCGTAGGCGCTCGTGTATCTCCACAGATCATGATAAACAAGATCAGATGATTTGGTCATCTAGTAAGAATGCAGCTAGAGCAACCACCAATGCAGGCACTATTTATGATCTAAAGGGAAAGCAACAGGTCGCCATAGATAGAATATAGATGGGTGACACTAAAGAGCTTCCACATCCACACAGAATGACAATAGCCATTACTGCCCATTAGGCAGTGGATCACAAACTGTTCCTTCCCATGAAGCTTAACAGCAGAAGTAGAAATGATAAAGATAGTTACAATATGCTTATTTTTAGTTTATATTTCCCATTATATAACACGGTGCTCGCTTTGAATTAATATTTCCTGTTGTGTTACACGATGGTAGAAGTAAAGGACCCTTTTCTACGCCTTTCAGACGTATTGGGTATATCGGGCTAGACCTGTATTTTATAGACCAACGGCACAAGATGGGTGATGTGGTCAGCATCATGCCGGCCGCCTTTACTTCCCGGGACAGAACATGGTGCCCACTCAAGGCTGGGTTGACCTGGGAGCCAAGGTCATTTTTGAAAAAAACCTGGCTCCACCAGGGAGCAAACCCACTACCTTCTGATCCGCAGGGGAGTGTCTAGCCACGGCGGCGACTGCCATTACACGATGGTTACCTTGCATTATTCTCCCCTTTATCTGACAGAACCACGCAGACAGCCAGCCCAGTCACACGACGGACAAGGCCGTCAGGATCGACCAGAACGGGCTCAGCCTCCTGCAGACTCTAGAAGAACCTCCACCACCTCTACCACCAAAGAAGGGTCCGGTCTCGGCACACGCCGGCATGAATGGCTGGGGGGAAGAGGAGGATGAGGAATCCGAGGATGAGGAAATGTTGATCAATGAACGAGTTACTGATGATGAGAACGATGGTTATAATGACGATGATGAGTTTGATCAGCTGGTTGATAGGAGTGAAAGTGATAGTCTTGACGGCAGTGATGATTCGGACAAAGAGATCAGGTATCATTTCAATGTGTTTTTTGTCTGTGCTGTCTGATGTTTGTAGAAAATATTCCAGTGAACTGTGACTAAAAAGAGCTTAACTAAATGGGGGAACAATATCAGAAAGAGACAGTCATCATTTTTGGGTCATGTTATGAGAAGAAGGAATGTTGAACATATTGTGACCACTGGAAAGATTTCTGGAAAAAGAGACAGAGGAAGACGGTGTGAAAAGATTCTTGACAGTCTTTTGTCATGGCAGGGAGGGGTGTCAGCACACGCACTGAAACACGCAGATCGCAGATTGTGGAGAAGCATGATCACCCACTTGTGGACTGAAACTGCATGCAATCTTGATAACCATTTGGACAATTTAGTAGTTTGTGTGCTAGGTATCCATTTTCCCCCCTCTTCTTCTTCTGCCTTTTATCAGCCAGTGGAGCATAGGCTGTCAACCAGCACGCAGTCCTCTTCAACTCACCATATTCTCACCCCATCCTTCTCCAATTTCTTTCTGCTTGTGTTTTTTGTTTGCCTCCGTTCCTTTGACCCTATGGGGCCATTGCAAAGTTTTTTTTTTTTTTTTTTACTTTAAAAAAAAAACAAATTTTACTATGTCACATTTCTTATTTCAACAGCTCCCTGCATGGGTTCCTGTGGCTCCATTTTGGAGAGCAAAAAATTTGCCTCCACTCTCCCGAACAAGCTTGTCATGTGGGCGAGTAATTAGATGTGTTTCCTTTGAAATCAGACTACATCTACCAGAGACGCAAGAAACAGTCTGCTTATAAATAAGATCTTAAAAACATATGGTCATGAAAAACTCAAGTTCTGGATCAGGACCAAAATCCAGGAGTGGATGAACAACCAGAACTTTCCGCCACAGTTTACATCTGTTGAACCCTAAAAAGAAGAAGAAGAATTCATGAATGGCTGGTTTGAATCCTCAGTAAGGTTAAAGTTGCCTGCAGAGGGCAAAAATAAAATCCTTACCTGGATAGTCCATGTGGCTGCACTAGCCGTGCGGTCCCAAATTCCTCGGGCTTCAAGACATTCTTGCCTACATCGCAGAGATTGGTAAGTTATTCTTCTCCTCCACCTTGTTCCATTGGTTGTTCTTTGGTGACCTGTAAGACTGGCTTTATTCTTAGCATTGGTCTGATTTGGTATTCTGTCTTTCCTTGAAACTGCAGCTCTTCTAAGGCATTTCATCTCTGTTGTCACAATTTTACGTTCAATGGAGGATGTAAGTGTCCACATTTAGCACTGATAGCATAGTGTTGGGAAAAAAATAGTTCTGATAAGAATAACTTTAGTACCCCGAGGTATCTGCTTGTGTGTCAACAGGGGAGATATTTGACCCATTACTTGATTAGCTTTGGCACATCTGGAGCTAAATTTCTTTGTCCAGTTTTCCTTCGGTTGTGAAAATTGCTCCTAAATACTTGAATTCGTCTGTTTGCCTTAAGGTGTTGTTTAATTTTTTAAAATTTAATTTCTAAATTGTAGATTGGTAACTACAGGAAGTAATAGGGTTTTTTGTTTTGCTTTGTAACATTACACTCACTTTTTTGTTTTGTGTAACTACAGCCTTTGTTGTTGTTTCGCACTCAGAATCACAAACACGCTGCATCAGATTCGACAAGAGAGGAAGAAACAAACGGCCGAGCAGATTCTGAAGATGAAGGAGAGGCAGCAGAAGAGTGAGCGCTTGCGAGCAGCAAAGTCGCACACCCATAATTCCATGTACATAGGTCTGGCGGTCGTCATCGGAGCCGCAGCCGTCATTATCTACAAATATTTTTTGTGAGACCATGGGGTAATTGGAACGATATTTGAATCAAATAATACTGGATTTAAAAATATATATATATATATATATATATATATATATATATATATATATATATATGTATACTTCTCCCCAGGCCATACTGATGTTTAACATGACTAAAATACATCAGCTTTCCTGGCAGGATGCTATTTATGTGCCAGTTTTCCTTGATGTTGAATGTTACATTGAGGGAAAGTGGCTCATAAACATTCAGCGTTCACTTCTACATAGCTGCTGTCACTATCTGTAAATATTTTTTGTGAGAGGTGTTGGCCCTCGTGGGTAATTTCTGACACCGTAGTAATTTTAATGATGTCTGAATCAAATAATGTTGGATTGTTGTTGTGTTTTTTTAACTGCTAAAGCTGCTGTCCAACTCCTGACAGTGTCTTCTTAAATTTGACTTCTGCTGAATGATTTTGGTTTTTGTTAAAACTGTTCTTCTTTTCCTGAATTCGTCCCTTAACATGATGATTGGCATGTTATGTTGTGGTTTACAGCCAGGCTGTGATATCTGCACTTTTTAGCCCAACATATCTGATTTCAGCAAACCCTCGATTGGTTGCCTTATACAGCATGCTTGTTAGAAGGCAGTGCGATCGTGCTGCCTGCACCCACAAATATGACCTGCAGAATCCGTATGAGAACAGCACTGTCTGAAACTGGACTTCTGCTGCTGTTGACTGATTCTGATGTTTGTTTGACCTTTTCCGTGAGTCTGGGTTCCGAGGTCCCATTTTAGGGGGTTGGAACAGAGCAGCTGCCCCTTTACAAGCATGTCATCCTAGGCGACTAATAAAGGGTTTTCTTCGAAGTGCATCTGCCTGAGGGGTGAGGAACCAACAGTCTGCATACAAATAAGTCAGATCTGTAAAATGGATGTGCGCACAAAACTTAGGTTCTGGAACAAGACTGAAGTCCAGATTTGGACAGACAACCAGAACTTTCTGCTGAAGTTTACAGCGGAAGTAGAAGTTTGACGGTTAACTAGATAAATATTTTGCTGGCAACTGTTCTGTTCATTTGTCCTGGTGGCTGGGAGGTTAGTGACAGCGCTCACAGTCCTCAATGTACCATGGGTGATTTTTGGGGTGAGCTATTTATAAGAAAACAAAATGTTCTTTGCCTTAGATTAGACCTTAGTCAGAAGTGAGTCACAGCTTGAACAAGATTGGGGCTTCACTCGGGACACTCCCATAAGTGCTCAGTCCCCAAGCAAAGAGTTCCGATTCCGATTGTACCAGTAACTGTCTGATTGTATATCAGTCTCATCCTTCCCCCTGAGTGTTGAGTGTCGGCCATATTCCCTTGTAACTCCTCGCAGCGTCTTTCTCCTTAGACCGTAATGATCTGTCTGCAACACCACACTGTTCACTCGCTCCCAAAGGTTCACTAGGTAATGTGCCTAAAGATAAAAGGGCCCTTTTCCCATGTCTTTCGGCATATGGTGCTAGCCCTGTGTTTTATAGACCAGTAGGCACTCAACGGCTAATATCACGGCGGCTGCCTTTACTTCCCATGACTTTACCGGGTGCCTGTTTAAGGCTGAGTTGACCTGGGAGCCAGAGTAATTTTTTAGAGAGAGGTAAAAAAGTCCAGCTTCATTTGGATTCAAACCTGGGATCCACAGGCGGGCATCTAGACGCTACACCACTGCTGCAGGTGAATGTTAAAGAAGAATGTTTACTTTACCATAAAACAGAATGGAAGCTGGACTTTGTTGTAGTAGAAAGCAATGGGGTTGACCTTTAATTTATTGGAAAATGCCGCAAGTTAACTAACTACAGTGGGATAGCAGCTAGACGCTTGCCTGTGGGTCTGAAGGGAATGGTTCAGTTCGGCGCATGAACATAATTTGTGTGCGGTGGACACAGCTGCTTTGAAGTTTGCGGTTTGTGTGACACTTCCTGCTGGTGGGTTAGCTGTTCTCTAGAGAGAGACAGATGCATACAGGATAATAGCCTGGTGCAGTGAACTCTTCTTGCTCTTTCTCTCAGCATTCACCGGCTGTCAACTCTGGCAGAAAGTTGTAGTTGATTGTTCACTTCAGGACATACTGAAGAAAACAAAAGGTTGGGGGAGGAGGGGGCAGGGTGCTTCTTTTGCCCCCTCCAAATGGGGCCCAGAAACCCCTACAGGAACAAAAAGAGTTGATCTCTGAACTGTCAACCAGAAAATAAGGGGAGGCTTTTTCATTTTACTATAGAATAAGGGCACTATATTTACCAGCGATTAATGTTGTCATAAGTTTGTCTGTCTGTTAAATGAGAGCTATTTATCCATTGTGTTTTTGGTTAAGTTCTGCTCTTGCAAATAGTATCTTTTTTTTTTTAGAGCATGGCTGTTCAACTGGCGGCCCGCGAAAACCTAGCAAGTGGGCACTCAAATTATTGCCAGTTGTAAAATATTAATGATCTTTCTATTCTCAGGTTTGGGCTACTGGCCTGTGACTATCCCCAATTTTAAAATTTTGGCCAATAAGTTCCATCCATAATATTGATACAGTTGCACAGGAACAAACGGAATGGAAGAATAAAATATGAGCTCAGTGTGATGTATAAAGGTTTTAGTCTTAGTCGGGGTTTCAACTTCACTGCAGTCAGGTTTCCCCATACTTGCTCCGTTCCTGTGCCGGTGCAAATCAGATGAAATGTACCTTACTGTCTCATTTGAAGAGAAAAAAAACTGGTACACAAACAAGTAGTCCAAGAACAATTTAGAAATATGTGCGTGCAGTAAATGCATATTTCAGTAATGTTTTAAGGTGCACCAGCCTAGTGATAATTCCATTATTTAGTAGGTGTGAAAATTTCTCATTTGGTGCGGAAGTTTTATCATTTGGTGTGTCTATTTTTGTTATGGAAAAATTACCATTTGGTGCGGAAGTTTTATCATTTGGTGTGTCTATTTTTGTTATGGAAAAATTACCATTTGGTGCGGAAGTTTTATCATTTGGTGTGTCTATTATTTTTTATGGAAAAATTACCATTTGGTGTGGGTATCTCCTATTTTACTAGTTTAGTTGATGTGGATTCAAGGGAAGACAGAATACGAAATCAGACGGATGCTAGGAATAAAGCCAGTCTTACAGGTCATCAAAGAACAACACATGAAGTGGTTTGGACACCTAACGAGAATGCCCTGGTACTATCTGCCACAGCGAGCCATACTAAAACGTTACGTGTATAGAGCAAGTGGAAGATCTTGCAAAATATGGAGTGATGGCATTAAGAACAGCCTTACAGAAATGAACATCAGTCTTAATAGTGCTCATAAACGAACATTACATCTCCCCCAGACACTTCGATGAGGTACAAGGTGGAAGAGAAGAAGAAGCTGATGTGGAAGTCTTCCCTATGATGTGTTTTTTTTTTGTGGCGTGAAAGGGATGGAGCACGTTATGGGAGTGTCCCGAGTGCAGTGATGTTGATTCTTCATTCATTCATTTTGGCATGGAGAATTTCCATATGGGAGAGGATTCTCCCATGCTGCTTGTTTAATTGGTGTGGAAATTTCCCATTTCGCACATTTTGTTGTGGAAATTTGCCTATTTTGATGATTTGGCATGGAAATATGAATTTTTTTGACAATGCGGCTGAGCTATGATTTTTCGCTGTCAATGTGACTTATCTCTTCAATGTTCAGTACCAATGATAGTTTATTCTTGGTCTGGTTTTGTTAAAACTGTGCTACCATGGAATCACAAGGGTTATGCCTGTTCCAACCACAATGAAGACAAAACTGTATGGTACACGAGAGGATATGGATTGCACGATAGCTTTCATAAAGGCTACCGGCCTCCTGATATACGTTTTTTAACAGTAGGATCGAGAAAGAAGAAGAAGAACATGGCTTATAGACAAAAGTATATCTTGCTTCTTATTTTTGAAATACTAGATTCGAGGCAGAGTCCTCTGGTAGGTTAGTTATGTCAGCCTAAAACCCAGTGAAACTTTTCTGACTTGATGCATGTTTGAACCCAAGACTTCTAGGCAAGCATCTAGCCACTACACTGTCATGGCTTCTTGACGTAGCAGTGGATTGAAGTCACCTTTTGTATGTTGTATCCACCGACGCATGGCGGAAAAGTGGTGTTGGATTAAGTGCCTTTATTGCAGCATGCATGGGTGTGTTATTCTGCCTGTCTTGGCTGACATACATACGTAACTTATATTATGCTGCCTTCATATCCACTGTTATGTCCTGTCTTGGCTGACATACATACATAACTTATATTATGCTGCCTTCATATCCACTGTTATGTCCTGTCTTGGCTGACATACATACGTAACTTATATTATGCTGCCTTCATATCCACTGTTATGTCCTGTCTTGGCTGACATACATACGTAACTTATATTATGCTGCCTTCATATCCACTGTTATGCCACCCTCCTGGCTACAAGTGGCTGTGTTATGCTACCTTCTTGGCCACATGTGGCTGTTATGCTCACACAGGTCACTGTTATGCCACACCCATTGTTGCATGTGGCTGTTTTGCCACCTTATAAGTCAACTGCTGCTTTCTTATGAAATATTAAGCGTTAGTATGAAGAAGTCTTTTGTTTATCAGTACTGAAGAATAATTTGTAATGGATTTTCTTCTTCTTCAGCATTCCGAGCCCATGAGGTTCATTGCTGCAGATATCACCCGCCTCCATTCATCTCTCTGGTTGGCCCTCTCTTTCCAGTTGGTGACACTAAGTGTTTGCAGGTCTCTCTGGACATTATCTCTCCATCGTCTTCGTGGTCTGCAACCATTCATCTCTCTTGTGTATACAGTTTTTACTTCTCTGTCATTGGACATTCTCTCAGCCATTTCAGTCTATTAGCTCTTATGATGCCAGTGATCAATTGTGATTTAAACATATTATGAATTTCATTGTTGCTTCTCACTATTATGGATCTGCATAACGTAATGCCATTTTACAAACAGTGCTGGATTTCTTTTATATATTATGTTATTCTTATATTGTAATGTGCCATACTAACATCACATAAGATCTTGTGTTTGCATGTACGTTTCCGAGATCTTATTAAAATCCATTGTTGTCTTTAAAAAAAAAAAACATTGATGTATAACGAAACAGGTGCATACAAGTCTGTAAATTCATGCATCCATTTTTGTGAGTGTGTATGTCAGTACTGTTAAAAAGTATCTAGTCTGTGGCCAAGGAAAAATACTGTTACTCTCCTGTATGATCAACGCAGGTTTGTACCCTTTCACCTGGTAACGTTTCTTTTTTAAACACACACGCACACTATTTACATAAGTCTCTAATAAAAAAAAACATTTTTTGTTTCAAAAATGTAAAAATCTATAAAGGAAGCAATCGATAGACACAGTTTAACAAAAAAGTAAAGGTCCCTTTTCCATACTTTTGGGCATATAGGGCTAGACCTATATTATTATAGACCAATCGACATTTGGTGGGTGATGTGGTCAGCATCACGCCGGCCGCCTTTACTTCCCAGAACTGCACCTGGTACCCAGTTAATCTGGGTCGACCAGGGAGACACGAACAGTGAGAAGCATCAAACACATTGGCTAAGGTCCTAAAAAAATTATATTGGGTGGCATGCTGTGACCTCTTTCATTGAGGATTATGGGGAAAAGTTGACCTCAGATAGGTTTTGATAAAGCCGCTTGGTTTGTGAAGGACACTCCCCCCCCCCCCCCCCCCCCCCCCCCCCCCCCCCCCACCCCCCCCCCCCCCCCCCCCCCCCCCACCAAATGCTATTTATAGTGAACATATTCCTATCCTGACCTGTTACACAAAAAATAAGCAAATGCATTAACCAGGTGTTTTATAAACACGACACTCTAGAAATAACAGTTAATTGCCACTTTTAGAATGGGGGGGGGGGGGGTGATTTACTAGAATTGTCGGGTTTGATAGCATACTTGTTAGAGGGCAATAGGTCTATATCCCCCCCCCCCCCCCCACCCCTCATGCCCCAGAATCCACATGAGAGGGGGGGGGGAGCAAGCTGAGATTTCAAACCTATGCTCCATTGGAGGATAAAGGGGAGAAGATGAAAAGAAATGGTTGGGTACTTTTTGAACAGACCTTATGTCCGTATTTTACACAAATGTTACAACTGTGGTGTATTCATTGTGAGTGCTAACATACCATTGAATATCTGCTCAACATATATTTTTTTTGGTATCAGTTACTTATCAGCATAATCATGAAGAATTTTTGTCGTGTTCTTGGTCTGTTAGCCGATTTACTGTTACTGTATATAGACATGTAACCAAATTTTTATAGAAAATAAAGCCAAATATATTTATTGTATGCCAGTTTGTGATTCATGTGGTTTGTTTTTTTTTAAATTTTTTTTCTTTGGAGTTGAGTTGAGTCAAGAATTTACATCACAGCACTCGGGGTATTACCATGTATGCTCCATCCTCATCTTCAGCAGCCAGTGCAGAGTTCCAGTACTGATGTTACCGGTCACAATTTGGTTAAAAGCCCATCTTGACTTTCTCTCCAGGCCATAATAAACTTCTTGCTCTACTGATTCTGTTGCTTGTTCCCAAAGGGCCTTGACCACATCAGCCTTGTCATGGATGAGTTCACCACCCAGTGGTGCAGATCCAGCCAGTCTGTCTGCCTGATCATTACCCACCACGCCGGCATGGCCTAGAGAAAAGATCTAAAGTATGCTCGCCCCTGTGACCTTTCCAGTGAAGCTTGCCACTCTGCTCGAAGCATCCCTGTCCTCACCTTTTTCAGCATGTTTTCAGAGTCTGTTATAATTACGACATGTGTATGCATCTTGTTCTCTAGCCACCAGAGAGCTGCAGTTACCGCCTTCACCTCCATTCTCATGCTAGATGTTGTGGTGTCGTATGCTAGGCTGTCTTGCACTAAAGATCTTCCATTGGCTTTCGCTACAAACCCCCAGGCACTTCTCAACATTCAACCGTCTGTATAGATAATCAGATCACCTGGGCGTGAATTGTCGTGAATCAACTGTTGGACTTTCACCTCAGTAGCACCCACAGGCCACTCTCTACACACCCGGCCCAATGTGATCATAACCCTACACAGGTCAGACTTTCCTGCTGGTGTTTTGACCCACTCCTCTCCTCGCCCAATGTTCTCCAGCATGCATACTTGTCTTATTGTGTCTTCTGCTTGAGCCATCCACGATTTTCCCCCTTTTCAGCCTCTGACCCTTGCCTGCAGCCAAAAGCTTCATAAAGAGGGTGTTCCCTGTCTGCAGCTACTCTGAGGTATGACTTAGCCGGCAGCACCTTTAGCTATCTGAAATAGTCGGCAATGCAAAGATGTATTGCATACACACAATCGTGGTGTCTCTTGTACATCCCAGGAACAGCCGCATAGCTTCATTCTGTGTGCGCTCCAGTTTCTCTAGCTGACTCTTCAAGACAGTGAGTAACCCCAGTCCATATTCAATCACTGAGATTATAAAGTGCTAGTAAACAGCATTCTCTGCTCCATGTCCATCACTGCCGTAATCTTTGGTGTGTTTAGACATTTTTGAGCCCTTGTTATAACTCCACACGATGTGTGTATGCATTATATATTTCTTTTTAAATCCATAACATGCATTTTTGATAACAGGTATTAGTACTCTGAAAAATGAGTACTTAGAAGGGCCGAATGTCAGACGGGCCTGCGTGCCCAATTTGTAACCCTTTGAAAATAAAGTTTGTTTGTTCGTTCGTTCCATGTGAACCCTTAAAGACAAACTTATATTAAAGGTGATTCTTTTAATACATTGTTATCAAAATCGCTGCACACTGGGCATTCCCATGCCTGCTTGGTCCTCTAATGCAGCAGCCATTCCTGGGCACATCTATTCTACAAATGTAAAGCTAGTAGAGATGTAAGCTAGTGTCCAGAAATTATTCTTAGCCTGTGCCAGCTGTATGCTCCAGCTGTAGACTCCAGCAAAAGGTTCTGGTTGTTCGTGAAAAGGGTCTTTTATATTTGAATTAAAGTCAGACATGAATATCTTATGCAATTTCATAATTTTGACACCTGGTTTGATTCGGCTGCAAGCGATTTGGCAGCAGACGACTCCTCTGGCATAAATTTTGACATCAGTATGAGAGTAGATTATGGAAAGCAATGGCAAACTACTAAGCGTAAAATTGTCTTCTAAAACCAACAACAAATGCTGGTTTGTGATCTCATGATAAGGATATGTAACTTATTTAACTTTATGACCCCAAAAAAAAAAACAGCTGAATGTTCAAATGAACAGATTTTTTGTGAAAATACAAGAACTACAACTCTCGACATCTTTCTTCACATTGGAAACATTGTCTTTATAGTTTATAAAAAAAAAGAGTAATGAGGATGTCTTCAAAGAAAGTTCCTAACAAAGTGAACTGACTGTCCCCATCAGAAAGAGGCAATCTGCATTCTTAGGTCATGTGATGAGAAGGAGAAAACAGCAGGAAAGTTGGAGGGGAGGAGAGGCAGAGGGAAACCGAGAGAACAGATGCAGGACAGTTTGACATCATGGCATGGAGGATCATTTGTGTCAGAGTTGTCTGAAAGTACAGAAGGTTGTGGATATGACATGACTAATAATGCCACACTGCATGGACTTTAAGAATAACTATACTCTAGTGAAGTAAGTTGGCTAGAAGCTATCAAATACCGACAAAGTCTGGGTAATATTTCAAAATCACAGTATTCAGGACAAGCCCATATCAGCTCTGACTCCCTCCACAACAGCCAGTCAAGAGTCTCCATACTTGTTTGTATCTAATGATGTAGGTGTATTTACAGATGTGTGTATGTATGCATGTGTATATGTATATATGTATGCATGCGTGTGTAAATGTGTGGCTGTGGGTGTCTGTACATGTGATTGTATGTGTGTGTATGCATGTATGCATGTGTAGGTGTGTATGTATGGAATGAATGTGTGTGTGTGCATGTATGTGTGTGTGTGTGTTTTCTGTTTGTGCATTTATGTCTATGTATGGGTGTGTGTTTTCTGTTTGTGTATGTATGTAGATGCCTGTATGTATGTATTAGGTATATCTGTATATGAGTGCATGTATGAGAATGTAAGAGTATATATACGTGCATGTGAGTGTAAGATTGTGTACACATGATGTGTGTATGCACTATTAAATAATGCATATTTCTTTATTACATCCATAACATGCATTATTGATAACAGGCATTGGTACTCTGAAAAAGGAGTGCTTAGAAGGGCCGAATGTCAGACGGGCCTGAATGCCCAATTTGTAACCCTTCGAAAATAAAGTTTGTTCGTTCGTTCGTTCTTTCTTCTGTCAGAAAACTCATATCAGGAGGCAGGTAGCCTTTATGGAAACTATCGTGCAGTCCATATCCTCTCGTGTACCATGAAGTTTTATCTTCTTTGTGGTTGGAATAGGCCAGATTACATCTCTGTTGGCAGCATACAGTAGACAGTGCTAGAGCACATGCTCAGCATTTTTTGAGTGGCAAGTTGCAGGGACACGTCTCCGTGTTTCCTACACTGAAATGTTTGAACATATGTTGAAGAAGTCTGTTGTGCCCTGTTCTTAGTCTGAATATTATACACTGTGCATCTCTAGAGAGGCAATGAAGTGAATCATGAGGAGAGAATCGTGTATCCAGCCACCTTTCTTTGATACTAGATAGTATTAATGTCTTAGTCTTTTGGTAGGTTAAGTCACTATTTGGTTGTACCATGTCACTGCCGTTTCTAGCCAACCTGTCCGCTATTTCATAGCCTTCCAAGCCACAGTGACCTGGAATCCACTGTGTTACAGATTGTTCTAATGAAGAGCCTTGGCGAATCAGCGGTTGCATCAATTCTACAAACTGAGTTTCTTTGGAAATCAAAAATAGAAATATATTCCATTCTCTGTGGCCTTTATTTCACACCAGCCCCTCTGCAATTTTTATCAAGGAAAATTAATGCGAGCCAAGTCTGCCAAAATTTGTGGGCTTGAAAGAGTTAATACATCAACTTTTTTTTTTTTTTGGGATGAAATGTTTTGCCATTTTGTACATACAATACTGATATTCAAAATTTGAACCATGCAAATCATCATGTTTCTTTCTTCATTATTCGCTGAAAAATTGAACAAGGGACAAAACTTTCTGAATGCCCCTCGTAGTATTAAAGTGTCATCTACACCGAATCTGCAGCAGAGCTCCACTTTCCCATCTACACAGAATCTGCAGCAGAGCTCCACTTTCCCATCTACACCGAATCTGCAGCAGAGCTCCACTTTCCCATCTACACCGAATCTGCAGCAGAGCTCCACTTTCCCATCTACACCGAATCTGCAACAGAGCTCCACTTTCCCATCTACACCGAATCTGCAACAGAGCTCCACTTTCCCATCTACAACGAATCTGCAGCAGAGCTCCACTTTCCCATCTACAACGAATCTGCAACAGAGCTCCACTTTCCCATCTACACCGAATCTGCAACAGAGCTCCACTTTCCCATCTACAACGAATCTGCAGCAGAGCTCCACTTTCCCATCTACAACGAATCTGCAACAGAGCTCCACTTTCCCTGTTCAAGCTCCAAATATGAATTCATGAAATCAGACGAATGCTAGGAATAAAGCCAGTCTTACAGGTCATCAAAGAGCAACAAATGAAGTGGTTTGTACACCTAACAAGAATGCCCTGGTACTATCCGCCACAGCGAGCCACACTAAAACATTACAACGGGTATAGAGCGAGTGGAAGACCTCAGAAAAGATGGAGTAATGGCATTAAGAACAGCCTTACAGAAATGAACATCAGTCTTAATAGTGCTCTTGACAGAGCCCATCAACGAACATTACATCTCCCCCCGACACTTCGATGAGGTACAAGGTGGAAGAGAAGAAGAAGCAGCTCCAAAATCAGCAAAGCAAGACCTGTACTGACACTTGACATTTACTGACAGGCAGATAAAACCATGTCATCAGTGCATGTATGAACTATTTCGGGTTAGGCCTCGGTAGGTCATGTGTCCAAGTGACAAGAAAGTACAGTTCAAAACCAAACAATACATCATGATTCTCAAACCTAGGGCTTACAAACGCAGGTGTGGTTTGGATGTGAATGCTGAATGGGAGAGACATGGGAGGCCAAGAACCAGAGAACCAAAACTGACATGGTGACCCAGGGCCAGCTGGGAATACATCTGACAGTCTCTAACTGACAGGATTGGAATGGAACAAAGAAAACTGACAGAGGATTGGAATGGAACAAAGAAAACTGACAGAGGATTGGAATGGAACAAAGAAAACTGACAGAGGATTGGAATGGAACAAAGAAAACTCCTGACAGAGGATTGGAATGGAACAAAGAAAACTCCTGACAGAGGATTGGAATGGAACAAAGAAAACTCCTGACAGAGGATTGGAATAGAACAAAGAAAACTGACAGAGGATTGGAATGGAACAAAGAAAACTCCTGACAGAGGATTCGAATGGAACAATGAAAATTCCTGACAGAAGATTGGAATGGAACAAAGAAAACTCCTGACAGAGGATTGGAATGGAACAAAGAAAACTGACAGAGGCTTGGAATGGAACAAAGAAAACTCCTGACAGAGGATTGGAATGGAACAAAGAGAACTCCTGACAGAAGATTGGAATGAAACAAAGAAAACTGACAGAGGATTAGAATGGAACAAAGAAAACTCCTGACAGAGGAGTCCGGCGAACTCTTTAGCCCAACTCTAAACCCCAGAGTAGAAAAGGGTCAAGTCCTAAATAAAGTCAGTAAAAAGGTCATGTTTCCTACAGGAATCTTGTGTATCGCATTGTCTACAGACTCCACCCATTCTCCAAGGGTTGAGTTAGGTTGGCTCAAGAACCAACATCACAGCACTCAAGACATCCCCACAAGTGCTCTATCCCCAGCTTCAGCATCCAGCGCAGAGCTCTAATTCTGATCATTTCAGTAAAAGTATCATTGTATGTATACAATTGATTTACATATGTGATGATGATGATGAAACAACTGAAGCCTGAACTGGCAGGAGAAACTACAGCTGTTTCTTCTCCTGGTCACGGGCCTTGTCTGTGTCTACATCACTTTCAGAGCCTGATTCCTCGCAGTCACCTTCTTCTGAGCTGGTAGTTGTAGTCAGCGGTTGAGATGTCAGGCTAACAGGCAAGCGGTCTCCTTGCTCGACATGTCTGGCGCAGTTGTACAGATGTCTGCAGATTTAATAAAAGACAGAGAGAGTTACACAAACATGTTTGCAGAAAGTAAAGAGAGAGTAAAACAAACATGTTTGCAGATGTAAAGAGAGAGTAAAACAAATGTGTGTGTAGACATAAGGAGAGAGTAAAACATATGTGTTTGTAGACGTAAAGAGAGGAAAGTAAAACAAATGTGTTTGTAGAGGTAAAGAGAGAGTAAAACAAATGTGTTTGTAGAGGTAAAGAGAGAGTAAAACAAATGTGTTTGTAGAGGTAAAGAGAGAGTAAAACAAATGTGTTTGTAGAGGTAAAGAGAGAGTTACACAAACATGTTTGCAGATGTAAATAGAGAGTAAAACAAATGTGTGTGTAGACATAAAGAGAGAGTAAAACAAATGTGTTTGTAGATGTAAAAAGAGAGTAACACAAATGTGTTTGTAGATGTAAAGAGAGAGTATAACAAATGTGTTTGTAGACGTAAAGAGAGAGTAAAACAAATGTGTTAGCAGATGTAAAGAGAGAGTAAAACAAATGTGTTTGCAGATGTAAAAAGAGAGTAAAACAAATGTGTTTGTAGATGTAAAGAGAGAGTAACACAAATGTGTTTGTAGACGTAAAGAGAGAGTAAAACAAACGTATTTGTAGACGTAAGTAAGAAATTTAACATTCCTCAAACCAACCAATCAATTAACTAGTCAACCCTGCACTCAAACAACCAACAAACTATACAAACATGCTAATGACTAAAAGGGCTAACGATCCTTCTTTTCCGAGTTCACCGGCTGTGAACTCTGGCAGAAAGTTACAGTTGCTCGTTCATTTCAGTACTCTGACCTTTTTCCAGAACTTGAGTTTTGTGTTGACCTTTTTCCAGAACTTGAGTTTTGTGTGTACATCTGTTTTACAGTTCTAGCTAACCTGTATGCAGACTGCTGATTTCTCATCTCTCAGGCAGATGCACTCCAACTACGAATGGAACCACCTCTAATTAGTCAACTTTTACAACATTGTGGTTGGGGGGAGGAAAACAGTGATTTTTTTCCCCCCTTACAATGGGGCCCACGAACCCATATAGGAAATGCTTGATCCAATATGGTGGATAGGCAGCTCAAATGTTAAAAGTCTTGGTACATTACAAGGTCAGACAATTAAGTCATGAGACTAATTCCAAAAATATTAAAATAATCAACATTTGAAGACATAACCTGTATCTGATTCAAAGTAAGTCCCTTGTGCCCTGTTACAACAAGTGGCACGATCTATCAAACACTGGAATGACCTCTGTAGTTCTTCTGTTGTTATTGCCCTTAAAGTCGATGTTACGGCCCTTTGGATGTCATCAATATCGTTAAAGAAGCACCCTTTCAATGCTAACTTTAATTTTGGGAATAGAAAATAATCCCAGGGAGACAAATCTGGGGAACATGGTGAAAGTCAGTTGTATGGTGAAAGTCTGTTGTATGGTGAAAGTCTGTTGTATGGTGAAAGTCTGTTGTATGGTGAAAGTCTGTTGTATGGTGAAAGTCTGTTGTATGGTGAAAGTCTGTTGTATGGTGAAAGTCTGTTGTATGGTGAAAGTCTGTTGTATGGTGAAAGTCTGTTGTTTTTGGGCCAAAAACTCTTGTTCTGGTGATGTCTCTTGGGTACTGATATTTTTGGTCACAAGACAACGAATGTGTTACAAGCTGGCAAGCAACTGTTTTCTTGCCAAAATCTTGCACTAAAATATTATCAATGGTCTCTATTAACACCAGATTCATCTGCCATCATCCTCACGGCAAAATAATCATCTTCTTGTATCCGTTCTCTGACTTTTGAAATTGAGTTCATCATTACGAACATAAATTTGGCATCTAGGTCTAGGTGCATTAGTAATTGTGAATACCACCTGAAAATGTGTGCACGTGATAAACAATTATCCCCTTGTTGCATCAGTTTAACTGTTTCAATGGCGCCTTTTCTGACTTTTTGTTAGCTTTTTGCTCCGTGCTGGTTACATAACAATGCACCTCTGACCAAGTCAACACAATGACTGCTTGTTTGTTGTCTGCTTATCGAGCGGCGATGAAAAGTTGCCAGATCAGACGAATGTTGCCTCTTTAGATTCAATGCTTTGCTTCATAGATTACATTCTTGTCTTAGCCATATTAAAATCAATCTCATTACTTAATTGTCGGACCTTGTATTTGCTTCTGGTTATAGTTTACTCTTGCACTTTCCCCATTTGTGGACTAAAAGTTCCGTCACCCAACTACTGGGTAGAGTGCAGGGTGTGAAATTGAGCTGTAGATTTCATGTGGAATACTTTTCTACTGGTTTGTGCTATGAACTGCACATTCAGAAAACAATGGGTGGCCTGATGTCTCAGAAAGGTTGGTGCCTTGTGCAATTTTAAGTGTGTAACTGCTTCTTCCATTCATGATGAACTGTAATTCTAATGGCAGACTGTTTGTGTTGGCACTTCTAGCAGCTGCCTTATGCATTTACTGCATGTGTGCTGTTGACTTTGCTGGGACTACTGTCTGTTACAATTTGCTTTACAAAGGACAATATTAGGCATTCTATGTGGATTCTGTTGGGACAGAACACAGCAATTATACGGTTACCCGACCACCTTGAAGTTTGAACTGCAACTAACTGACACCTAAACAACAAACCAAAACAGTATTTACTACTAAAAGAAAAAAGGGAAAAATAGAAACACATAGCTACTGAAAGAAACATAATTTTGATATTCAAAATCTTTGTAAGGAGTGAAACTGTTCAAATAGCACATAAAAATACCTGAGGGTTAAAACAAAAGCAACTGACATTTCTTTTGCATCTGGCTCATCAATAGGTTTTAGGCTCTATCTTCAACCAATGACAATACGCCATCAGTATAGTTGATCCAAACAAAACCCAACCCACAGTGACCAACCATCCATCCATGCACACAAACTGAATAACCATCCATTCACGCACACAAACTGACCAACCATCCATCCACCCAAACAAACTGAACAACCATCCACCCACACAAACTAAACAACCATCCATTTACCCACACAAACCAAACAACCATCCATTTACCCACACAAACCAAACAACCATAAATCCATCCACCCACACAAACCAAACAACCATCCATCCACCCAAACAAACTGAACAACCATCCATCCACCCACACAAACCAAACAACCATCCATTTACCCACACAAACCAAACAACCATCCATTTACCTACACAAACCAAACAACCATCCATCCACCCACACAAACTAAACAACCATCCATTCACCTACACAAACCAAACAACCATCCATCCACCCACACAAACTAAACAACCATCCATTTACCCACACAAACCAAACAACCATCCATTTACCCACACAAACCAAACAACCATCCATTTACCCACACAAACTAAACAACCATCCATTTACCCACACAAACCAAACAACCATCCATTTACCCACACAAACTGAATAACCATCCATTTACCCACACAAACTGAATAACCATCCATTTACCCACACAAACCAAACAACCATCCATTTACCCACACAAACTAAACAACCATCCATTCACCCACACAAACCAAACAACCATCCATTTACCCACACAAACCAAACAACCATCCATCCACCCACACAAACCAAACAACCATCCATCCACCCACACAAACCAAACAACCATAAATCCATCCACCCACACAAACCAAACAACCATAAATCCATCCACCCACACAAACCAAACAACCATCCATTTACCCACACAAACTAAACAACCATCCATTTACCCACACAAACTAAACAACCATCCATCCACCCACACAAACTAAACAACCATCCATCCACCCACACAAACCAAACAACCATAAATCCATTCACCCACACAAACTGAACAACCATCCATCCACCCACACAAACCAAACAACCATCCATTCACCCACACAAACCAAACAACCATCCAGCCACCACACAAACCAAACAACCATCCATCCACCCAAACAAACTGAACAACCATCCATCCACCCACACAAACTAAACAACCATCCATTTACCCACACAAACCAAACAACCATCCATATACCCACACAAACTGAATAACCATCCATTTACCCACACAAACTGAATAACCATCCATTTACCCACACAAACCAAACAACCATCCATTTACCCACACAAACTAAACAACCATTCATTCACCCACACAAACCAAACAACCATCCATTTACTCACACAAACCAAACAACCATCCATCCACCCACACAAACCAAACAACCATCCATCCACCCACACAAACCAAACAACCATAAATCCATCCACCCACACAAACCAAACAACCATCCATCCACCCACACAAACTAAACAACCACCCATTTACCCACACAAACTAAACAACCATCCATTTACCCACACAAACTAAACAACCATCCATTCACCCACACAAACTGAACAACCATCCATTCACCCACACAAACTGAACAACCATCCATTCACCCACACAAACTGAATAACCACCCATTCACCCACACAAACTAAACAACCATCCATCCATCCACCCACACAAACTGAACAACCATCCATTTACCCACACAAACTGAACAACCATCCATCCACCCACACAAACTGAAACCATCCATTCACCCACACAAACCAAACAACCATCCATTCACCCACATAAACCAAACAACCATCCATCCACCCACACAAACCAAACAATCATCCATTCACCCACACAAACTAAACAACCATCCATTCACCCACACAAACTAAACAACCATCCATTCACCCACACAAACTGAACAACCATCCATTCACCCACACAAACCAAACAACCATCCATCCACCCACACAAACTGAACAACCATCCATCCACCCACACAAACTAAACAACCATCCATTTACCCACACAAACCAAACAACCATCCATTTACCCACACAAACTGAACAACCATCCATTCACCCACACAAACCAAACAACCATCCATCTACCCATTCACGCACAAAAAAGTCCACAAACTTGCCACTTACTTCTCAAACTTTCCCTTAGTTATGACCACATGCTGCATCTCCCCACACGGCAAACACATGTGAAGGTGCACATGTCTCTGAGCTTTGATTGGATGCAAGACTCGTGGCCACTCAGTCTCTGCCAGAGAATACATTCTACATCAGTTAGTCAGTCACTCAGTCTCTGCCAGAGAATACATTCTACATCAGTTAGTCAGTGAGTTCACTAGTCAGTGAGTTCACTAGTCAGTTATTTAGCTAGTTAATCAGTTAGTCAGCCAGTTAGTTCATTAGTCAGTTACTTAGCTAGTCAGTTAGTGAGTGAGTTAGTTAGTCAGTGAGTCAGTCAGCCAGTTAGTTCATTAGTCAGTTAGTTAGTGAGTGAGTTAGTCAGCCAGTTAGTTCATTAGTCAGTTAGTGAGTGAGTTAGTCAGTGAGTCAGTCAGCCAGTTAGTTCATTAGTCAGTTACTTAGCTAGTCAGTTAGTTAGTGAGTGAGTGAGTTAGTTAGTCAGCCAGTTAGTTCATTAGTCAGTTGCTTAGCTAGTCATTTAGTGAGTGAGTTAGTTAGTCAGTTACTTAGCTAGTCAGTTAGTTAGTGAGTGAGTTAGTTAGTCAGCCAGTTAGTTCATTAGTCAGTTACTTAGCTAGCTAGTTAGTCAGTTAGTCAGTCGACAGATTATCCTCATTGTAAACTGAACCATTCAGTCCCCTCCTCAGTAAATCATCCAGTGTGTGGCAGCTGAAGACATCAGTCCTGTCTTGGTTTCTTATTCTAGTTTAGAGATTACACGTCAGGCGGCACTTGAGACAGAATCACAGGAACAGAATCATGTTTGTGTTGTAAATGAAACATTAGCAGAATTGTATTATTATGGTTTCTTCTTTAGCTTTCACCGGCTGTAAACTCTAGCAGAAAGTCCTGGTTGTTTGTTTACTTTTGACTGACTGACTTTCTACCCCACCAGGACATCACACAAGCGATAAACACCCGATGACACAAAGTGCCACCATGTGGGTGAGGATCACCGTGGAGAGGTCCCAGAAACCGCATTTAGCCTTTAGGCCATATTTGTGGCCAAGCTATTTTGCGGCCCCTGGGAAGAGCCAGAGTAGGGCTTCAAATAACGAGAAATTTCATCCTAAAAAGGACAGGAAGTCTTTTATATAATTTTACTTCTGCACTCTGGTCTTTTTCCAGAACTTGAGTTCTGTGTGCACATCTGTATCACAAATCTAGTATATCTGTAGGCAGACTGTTAGTCTCTGGCCTCTCAGGCAGATGCACCCCGACCTCGAAGGAAATACCCCTAAGTAGTCATCTTTTACAATAGGCTTGTTAGGATGCAGTAGGTCAATTCTTTGATCCAGCCCAAAATGGGCTCCAGAACCCAGACAAGGAATAACAGATTCAATGGCTACTTTGGCAGAATAACAGATTCAATGATTATTTTGGCAGAATAACAGATTCAATGTTTACTTTGGCAGAATAATAGATTCAATGTTTACTTTGGCAGAATAATAGATTCAATGATTATTTTGGCAGAATAACAGATTCAATGTTTACTTTGGCAGAATAACAGATTCAATGTTTACTTTGGCAGAATAACAGATTCAATGATTATTTTGGCAGAATAACAGATTCAATGTTTACTTTGGCAGAATAATAGATTCAATGTTAACTTTGACAGAATAATAGATTCAATGTTTACTTTGGCAGAATAACAGATTCAATGATTACTTTGACAAAATAACAAGATTCAATGGCTACTTTGGCCAAATAAAACATTCAATGGCTACTTTGGCCAAATAAAACATTCAATGGTTACTTTCGCAGAATAACAGATTCAACGGTTACTTTGGCAGAATAACAGATTCAATGGTTCCTTTGATAAAATAACAGATTCAACGGTTACTTTGGCAGAATAACATATTCAATGATTACTTTGGCAGAATAACAGATTCAATGGTTACTTTGGCAGAATAACAGATTCAATGGTTCCTTTGATAAAATAATAGATTCAACGGTTACTTTGGCAGAATAACAGATTCAATGATTACTTTGACAAAATAACAAGATTCAATGGTTAATTTGGCAGAATAACAGATTCAATGGTTACTTTGACAGAATAACAAGATTCAATGTTTACCAGAATAACAGATGCAATGGTTACTTTGGCAGAATAACAGACTGTAGTTGCTGTTAAATTAGCAAAATAATATACTACAGTAACTATTATATTAGCAAAATAATAGACTGTGGTGGCTGTTAATTTAACAGAATAATAGACTACAGTAACTGCAGGAGAACATCAGGAGAATAACAGATTGTAGCAACTGTTACATTATAATAACTGACTGTAGTAACTTACATTAGCAGAATCAGTGACTGTAATAACATTACTATAGTAGAAAAATATACCCTAGCCATCAATAAATGGGAGATAAGGAAATGAAGAAAATAATATGCCAAATTGAACAACTTTACCTGCTGTCCTTGGCCCCTTCTTCAAAATCACATACGAGTATCTGGCATTTCTCATGGCTTTCTCTGCCTGAAATATTATTATTATTAAAGGTAAGCACAGAAACATCAGAAAGAGACAGTCGTAATTGTTTTGTTCATGTTAAAAAAGTGACAGTGGCACATGTTGTGACCACGGGAAAGATCTGTGGAAAGAGAGACAGAGGAAAACAACTTGAGAAGATTCTTGACAAACTGATACACGCAGATTGTGGAGAGGTGTGATCGCATACGCGAGTCGGCAGGGCACCTGAAGATAATGAAGCATAGTCCAATATATATATATAAGAAGTACAAGTGTGTGTGCATGTGGTGGCGCGCGCACACATACACACCCCTACATAAGTACAAATTATTCATAATAAAAAAAAAAAAAAAAAGAAATTACAATTTTAAAAAATACACACAAACTGTAAAAGTAAAAGATATTTTTCACGCCAGGTGTGTGGAGGTATTTGATGTTAAAATCATATTTTTTTTTTATAGACCAGCTGGCACTCGAAGGGTGATGTGGCCGCCTTTACTTCCCAGGACTTTACCCAGTGCCCAATTTGGCTTGATCGACCAGGAAGCGGTGGGTGATATGTCCAACATCATGACGGCCGCCTTTACCTCCCAGGGCTTTACCCAGTGCCCAATTTGGCTTGATCAACTGGAAGCGGTGGGTGATATGTCCAGCATCACGCCGGCCACCTTTACCTCCCAGGACTTTACCCAGTGCCAAATTTGGCTTGATCAGCTGGAAGCGGTGGGTGATATGTCCAGCATCACGCCGGCCACCTTTACTTCCCAGGACTTTACCAAGTGCCCAATTTGGCTTGATCAACCTGGTAGCCATGATCATTTTTAAAAATCATCATCATCATCATAAACCACTACTGCCGCTAAGTCATGGGGAGGAGTAATTTGCGATCCAGTACACGCTGGCTGCAACTGGCTATTGTCATGTCGTAAAGGCGTAGAATTTCTTTAATGTTGTCGATCCATATATCCATGGCTGTCCTCTTGCTCTTGTAGCTTTTTGAAAATTAAAAAAATAATACTGATTTATGAATCGACATTATAGCACACTGGGTATACCCGTAGGTGCTCCGTCTCCCGCAGGAAATGTCTTGAGCTGTTCCAGTAGCAAACTGACTATAAACCCGTCATTTTCTTCCTTCCATACATCTCTCCTTGCCCGATCCACACCTAATTCCTCACTCACATGTTCTTAAATCAGTAGAGAAACAAGATTATTATGGCGTGGAGAGACTGAGGCACTTGCGTGTAACCAGAGGGTCTGGCCGGCTCACTACACTCAGAGGCAAGGCAAGAGGGACATATAACCAGATTGTGACCTGTACCATCAGTATTGGACCTCTGCTCTGGCTGCTAAGGATGAGAACGGAGCACACATGGGAATGCCCCAAGTGCTATGATGTCAACTCAACTCACATATCCTTCTTACACATGTCATTTCATCTGCCCGCATGCCTTCTATCAGCAGTCGTTCATAAACGGTCTTCAGAATGTCTTCTTTGTCCAGTACGAGTATTCCTGAAGCTATTGATTTTGTAGCCAGAAAATCTGCTCTTTCATCTCCTCGTACACCTGTATATCCCTTAATGTTGAAATGCTGATGCTAGGTATCCACTCGTGCCACCTTAGTGGAGCCAAGAACTGTGCCACCTGAGTGGAGCCAAGAACCGTGCCACCTTAGTGGAGCCAAGAACCATGCCACCTTAGTGGAGCCAAGAACCGTGCCACCTTAGTGGAGCCAAGAACCGAGCCACCTTAGTGGAGCCAAGAACCATGCCACCTTAGTGGAGCCAAGAACCGTGCCACCTTAGTGGAGCCAAGAACCGAGCCACCTTAGTGGAGCCAAGAACCATGCCACCTTAGTGGAGCCAAGAACCGTGCCACCTTAGTGGAGCCAAGAACCGTGCCACCTTAGTGGAGCCAAGAACCGTGCCACCTTAGTGGAGCCAAGAACCATGCCACCTTAGTGGAGCCAAGAACCGTGCCACCTTAGTGGAGCCAAGAACCGTGCCACCTTAGTGGAGCCAAGAACAATGCCACCTTAGTAGAGTCAAGAACCGTGCCACCTTAGTGGAGCCAAGAACCGAGCCACCTTAGTGGAGCCAAGAACCATGCCACCTTAGTGGAGCCAAGAACCATGCCACCTTAGTGGAGCCAAGAACCATGCCACCTTAGTGGAGCCAAGAACCGTGCCACCTTAGTGGAGCCAAGAACCGAGCCACCTTAGTGGAGCCAAGAACCGTGCCACCTTAGTGGAGCCAAGAACCATGCCACCTTAGTGGAGCCAAGAACCATGCCACCTTAGTGGAGCCAAGAACCGTGCCACCTTAGTGGAGCCAAGAACCATGCCACCTTAGTGGAGTCAAGAACCGAGCCACCTTAGTGGAGCCAAGAACAATGCCATCTTAGTGGAGTCAAGAACCATGCCACCTTAGTGGAGCCAAGAACCATGCCACCTTAGTGGAGCCAAGAACCGTGCCACCTTAGTGGAGCCAAGAACCGTGCCACCTTAGTGGAGCCAAGAACCGTGCCACCTTAGTGGAGCCAAGAACAATGCCACCTTAGTGGAGTCAAGAACCGCGCCACCTTAGTGGAGCCAAGAACCATGCCACCTTAGTGGAGCCAAGAACCGTGCCACCTTAGTGGAGCCAAGAACCGTGCCACCTTAGTGGAGCCAAGAACCATGCCACCTTAGTGGAGCCAAGAACCATGCCACCTTAGTGGAGCCAAGAACCATGCCACCTTAGTGGAGTCAAGAACCATGCCACCTTAGTGGAGCCAAGAACCGAGCCACCTTAGTGGAGCCAAGAACCATGCCACCTTAGTGGAGCCAAGAACCGAGCCACCTTAGTGGAGCCAAGAACCGAGCCACCTTAGTGGAGCCAAGAACCATGCCACCTTAGTGGAGCCAAGAACCATGCCACCTTAGTGGAGCCAAGAACCATGCCACCTTAGTGGAGTCAAGAACCATGCCACCTTAGTGGAGCCAAGAACCATGCCACCTTAGTGGAGCCAAGAACCATGCCACCTTAGTGGAGTCAAGAACCATGCCACCTTAGTGGAGCCAAGAACCGAGCCACCTTAGTGGAGCCAAGAACCATGCCACCTTAGTGGAGCCAAGAACCAAGCCACCTTAGTGGAGCCAAGAACCGAGCCACCTTAGTGGAGCCAAGAACCATGCCACCTTAGTGGAGCCAAGAACCATGCCACCTTAGTGGAGCCAAGAACCATGCCACCTTAGTGGAGCCAAGAACCGAGCCACCTTAGTGGAGCCAAGAACCATGCCACCTTAGTGGAGCCAAGAACCAAGCCACCTTAGTGGAGCCAAGAACCGAGCCACCTTAGTGGAGCCAAGAACCATGCCACCTTAGTGGAGCCAAGAACCATGCCACCTTAGTGGAGCCAAGAACCGAGCCACCTTAGTGGAGCCAAGAACAATGCCACCTTAGTGGAGTCAAGAACCATGCCACCTTAGTGGAGCCAAGAACCGTGCCACCTTAGTGGAGCCAAGAACCATGCCACCTTAGTGGAGCCAAGAACCGTGCCACCTTAGTGGAGCCAAGAACCATGCCACCTTAGTGGAGTCAAGAACCGAGCCACCTTAGTGGAGCCAAGAACAATGCCATTTTAGTGGAGCCAAGAACCATGCCACCTTAGTGGAGCCAAGAACCATGCCACCTTAGTGGAGCCAAGAACCGTGCTGCTGTGAATCTTTTTATTCTTAAAAGAATGGTCAGCATGTTGTTTTGTGGTAGCCTTTTATGTCATGCTTGCTAAGGAACAGCAGCTCTACACAAAAATTGGGGTACAGAATCTACACAATGGACTGCAATTAACTGCAAAGACTCATCATTATCACGTGTCATGCCAATAAGTTTTCCATCTAACAGTATCACAGGGACAGGCAAGGAACCAACAGTCCGCATACACATAAGCCAGGTCTAGAAAACAGATGTGCAGGCAAAACAAGTTCTGCAACAAGACTAAAGTCCAGAATTGGATGAACAGCCAGAACTTTCTGCTGGAGTTTACAGCCGGTGAACACTAAGAAAGAGACGATTGACTACAACAAATCAGAGGGTCTGGCCGGCTCACTTTACTCGGAGGAAAGGCAAGGCAGACATATAACCAGATTGTGACCGGTATCATCAGTACTAGAACTCTGCACTGGCTGCTGAAGATGAGGACAGAGCATGCATGGGAATGCCCCGAGTGCCGTAATGTCAATCCTTGATTCAACTCAACTCAAATGACTACAACAACAATCTAACAAGATACATCAACAAGTAGATTACCGGTTTAGATTTGGTGAAGTCGATATCTCGGAGCACACTTTCTGTGAGACAAGGCTGGTTCTTCACTCTCAGTTTGGGGCAGGGTTTATCATGCGGGCACTGCAATAGACACAGCAATCACATTTATTTCTAAAGGTTACAGTTAAAGTTGAGAGGTCGACTTCATTGCACCGGGTTTTATCCCATATGGCTCAGTCCCTTTCCACTGAATGGCTAGCCACCCTCGGAGAGCATCACACATAGCACGAACTCTGTGGCTCTGGCAATGATCCCCAGGGATATACGCGAAAATGGCACTTTTGACCTGAATGATGCAGTCATGATAAGAACCCATGACTTTCACAGCGAAAGGCAAATGTCTTGACTACTACGCCACGGAGACCGCCTTGCTTTCTGGTAGTCTTTAGTGTTTTTCCAATATTTGTATCCTTCCTTCATTGGTGTTCACGACTGATATTATGGTTTACAGTTATAGGGCATATAGGGCTGGCCTAAATTTCATAGACCAACTGGCAATCAGTCAGCGATGTGCTCAAAATGATGGCTGCCTTTGCTACCCAGGACTGCACCTGGTACCCATTTAAAGCTGGGTTGACCTCAAAGTCAAGGTCATTTTTGAAAAAAGTATCCAGCTCTGTCGGGACTGGAACCCACGACCTTCTGATGTGCAGGTGAGCATCTAGCCAGTAGACAAGTAGCCTACACTCAAGTTTTGCCTGAAGGTATCCTATTCTGGCAAGAGCACACAATCCAGACCAGCTAAACCAAGGTCATGGACAATGACATGACCCTGACCTAGATACCAGAAGCTGATCACTAGAAAAGACAAGATTGTTCTATCCCTGTATGGGTTCCGGGGCCCTATTATAGGTAAAACAAGAATAGACCCAGCAGTCTGCACACAAATGAGTCAGATCTGTAAAACAGATGCACATGCAACACTCAGGTTCTGGAATAGGACTGCAGTCTAAGCGGATGAACAACCAGAATTTTCCACCAGAGTTTACAACTGGTGAACATGAAGAAGAAATTGTTCTAAAATGTATGGTGTTAGACATCAGTAAGACACAGCAAAAGCAGTAAAATACAGGCAGTAACTTGCAGCTTTTTCTTCTACAAATTAATACTCACAGGGGCAAAGACATGGCCAGGTGACAAGAGCTGAGTACCTTGATGAGAATTCTGAAAACAAACATAACAAATAGACAAATTCATACTGGCAACACATCAACTTTTATCAGAAGCACATGCACAACTTTCAACTAAAACAAACCCAAAAAAACTTCTAACAAATGAATTTTTCTTCTTATTCTACTTCTTCAGCATTCCAAGCCCTTGACGTTCACTACCGCAGATATCCTCCACCTTCATTCACCTCCGTGACTGGTCTTCCCTTTCCAGTCGGTGACTCCAAGTATCTGTATCTTTGTATACTATTTACAAGGTGCAATTTTTCATTAATATTAAGATAAAAAAATAAAAACCATCATTTTTAAAAAAAAAACGGTTTAATGTAGCCAAAAAATGAAACAAAAATTTACATTATTTCTCAACATAGTCAACATTGACTTCAAACACATTTTTGGTATAGTGGCACTAGGTTCTTAATTCCAATGTCATAGAAGTCTGCCGTCAGTGTCTTGAACCATTCATTAACACTTGTCTACAGTTCAGCATCAGTTTCAAACCACTGGGACGCCAGCTACTTCTTTAGGTGCATGAAAATGTGGTAATCAGTTGGCACCTCTACCCCCGTGTGGGTTTCGGGGCCCCATTGTAGGGGAAAACAAGAATAGACCCACTGCCTCTCTAAAAGCATGTCGTAAGAGTCGACTAATTGGGGAGCTTCCTTTGAAGTCAGAGTGTATTTACCGGACAGGCAAGGAACCAACAGTCTGTATTCAAGAGAATGAGATCTGTAAAACTGCACACGCAACACTCAGGTTCTGGAGAAGGACTGCAGTTCAGTAGTGGACGAGCAACCAGAACTTTCCGCCAGAGTGTACAGCTGGTGAACGCAAAGAAGAAGTTGGCACCAGATCGGAGCTGTAGGACTGGTGGTCAAAAATTTCCCTAGTTCAAGAAAATCCATAAACTAGAGCCCCTTTTTTTTTGGTCCCAGAAAACAGCGGCAGTTATCTTTTTGACAGAAGGTGCTTAAACTTCTTTGCTTTTGGGGACCACGAGTATCGCCATTGCATCAATTGTTGCTTTGATTCGATGTTAACATAGGAAATCCAGGTCTCATCTCCAGTAACAATGTGCTCCTAAATTTCATCTCCTTCATTATGATAGTGCTCCAAAATTTCATCTCCTTCACTATGATAGTGCTGCAAAAACTGTTGAGCTAAAGCCAGGTGTTTCTGCTTGTGTTCATCGGTTAACATTTTTTACCCATCTGGCACACAGTTTTTTTGTGTATCCAAGGTTTCTTCATCATGGATATTTGTTCACCCTTCCTTAAACATTCAACACCATTTCCTAACCAAACTATCAGTCACAACATCTGGCATCTAAACCACCTGCCTGTGAATTTCTGTAGCACAACTGTTTTTTTTTTTTTTTTTTTTGCTTTAAAAAAATGGATCCCAGCACAAACCTCACAACTGGTGCAAGTATTTATTTTTGCACTCATTATAAATAACTCATTTGCAGCATCAAATGAGACTTTAATAGTGAAAAAAAAAACAGCACATAGCTAGCTAATAAACCACATAAATATACTGCATATGCACAGTTACGTTTTCCATCTGTGTTTGTTGCTGCGGTCAAAAGAGGACTTACTTAAAAAAATATGCCTCGTATTATCTTTCCACTATCCTCCTTATCTACCATGTTCTCTATATTTCTCAACTACTGCAGTCTATTAGTCGTCACGATGCCAATAAATAGTGGTGATTTGAACAGATTTTGAATCTCCTCACTGTATTCTCCGTAGCGATAATAAATCCCATGCCGGCTTGCTAGGCCTGTTGCAGCTTCACCTAAGCCCCTTCTGAGAATGGCTGCAGGGGTGCCCGAAGAGATCAAATCACGAATGAGGTCATAAGAGAAACTTTCAGCACAGAATCAATTCTAAATTACAAAGTCATCAAATAAAATGGTCTGCAGCACTTACCAGGAGAATGAAATCTTTGGCTTCATTTACTACGCTAAAACCTGCTCCTGTTCCAATCTCGACCAGAATCTGTAAGAAAGAATACAGGACTTCAAGGTAACTCTTCAATTAGGGAAGATTGAATTAAAGGACTCATTCCATTTGGCATACAAGGTCAAGAGGCGTAGACAAACATGGTTCACCTTCCTACATGATCTCTTGAATCAGTGATCAGGTGGTGGTCTGAGTGACATCTCAAATTCTGCTATAAAATCTTGCTTCGGTGATCAAACCAGCCGTTACTCCCTGGAAATTTCATTCACAGTTCTGGTGTTCTCAGTCCAGGACGGTCAATATTCAACCCAGTTATATATGTCCGGCGCTCCAGCGTAGTTGATAGCATGCTGAACGTCAGGTGACAACTCCCACGTGTGCCAGGTCTCGGATTCGAGCTGGAGGATGGCAGAAAAGCTGCACAGTCCCAAGATTAAGGGTGTATGTGGCACCGAGGCTAAAGAGCTTCGATGCTCACAACCCCGAGTCAAATGGGCTATGCTCAAGTGCCTCTGGTTCAGAAAAAACTCAGTTATATTCCATTTGGGAGTTGCCGTGGCGTAGCAGCTAGATGGTTGCCTGCGGATGGGAAGGTCGTGGGTTCAGGTCCTGACAGTACCGGACCTTTTTTTTCTCTCCAAAAATGACCTTGGCTCCCAGGTCGACCTAGCCTTGAGTGGGTTCCAGCTGCAGTCTTTGGAAGTAAAGGGGGCCGGCGTGATGCTGACCACATCACCCACCAAGTGCCGATTGGTCTATAAAATGTAGGTCTAGCCCTATGTGCCCAATAAGCCTAAAGGTGTGGAAAAGGGACCTTTACTTGCTTTACTTATATTCAATTTAATTTATTTTAATTTAATTTAATTTAATTAACTTGTTTATATTTCTCTCACTGTTTTTTTTTTAAAAACTCCTTACTTATTTCATTTCGTAATATGGTTGGTTCTTCATGTCCATATTTCTCCCCATTATATGTTTCTTGGTTTTTTATTGATCTTGGTTGTTTAGAAGCTCTGTTGTTTTGTCCGTTGAATTTCCCAGTCGGTCTGTGTTACTGTATTTATTACTGCTGATCACGACTGTTGTTGAAACATTTGTATTTGTGCCCGTCTGTTCCACTTACTCCGCTGAGCGCTCTAGTTTTGTTATGTTGTATTAAACACTTTTTAGTACTTATCAATCTTACCTTTTGTTTTGTTTCCATCAAGCATTGCCAGCTGTCATTAAACATGGTTCACCTTGCCATATGATCACCTGAATCACAGATCAGGTCAGTGTTCTTGTCCTGCCTCACCCCCATACAGCCAAGCCATCCGGGTATTTATCTACGTTCCCCTTGCTTTTTTCCCCTAAGCTTGCCAGCTGTCACCATATACTGTTCTAGAACCATATTTTATAGACTTATTGGCACTCGATAGGTGACTGGTCAACATATCGGCTGCTTTTACTTTCTGAGATATTTCCTGAAAACTGTTTTAGGCTGGGAAGTGGGAGGACTACAATCAAGATCATCATCATCATGTGCCCTGCCGACTGATGTAGGTGCTCATGTGTTTCCACGGATCATGATCCCTGGTTGCCTGGAACAGCTCTCTTGAGGATATCCCTTCATGCCATTGTTTCAGCACATACAGCATCGTCTCTCTTGGTCTACCTCTACAACTTTTTCCACTGATTTTTCCAGTTGTCATGATGTTCTCCAATGTCTCTCTTCTCATTATGTGACCAAAGACAGTGTTTGTCTCTTTCTTATTGTTGTATGTATGGTATTGTATGGTGAGATTGATGCAGTTAGGGGTGACGAGAGGTTCTGGCAGAAACTCAAGGCTCAGAGGAAAGGCAAGACGGACGTTTAATCAGAAAGCTACTGGCACCATTAGTATCGGAACTCTTCGCTGGCTGCTGAAGATGGGAACAGAGTGCTTATGGGAATGCCCCGAGTGCTGTGATGTCGGTTCTTGAATCAAATCAAAATCAGATCATTATTGTTGTATATAGAGATCTACTTTCCATTAGCCAGGACTACAATAGGGGTGAAGAAATGAGAGAAATGTCTGGGCAACCACTTGTATCAACAGTTATAGAACAGAAGAAATGAGAGAAATGTCTGGGCAACCACTTGTATCAACAGTTATAGAACAGAAGAAATGAGAGAAATGTCTGGGCAACCACTTGTATCAACAGTTATAGAACAGAAGAAATGAGAGAAATGTCTGGGCAACCACTTGTATCAACAGTTATAGAACAGAAGAAATGAGAGAAATGTCTGGGCAACCACTTGTATCAACAGTTATAGAACAGAAGAAATGAGAGAAATGTCTGGGCAACCACTTGCATCAACAGTTATAGAACAGAAGAAATGAGAGAAATGTCTGGGCAACCACTTGCATCAACAGTTATAGAACAGAAGAAATGAGAGAAATGTCTGGGCAACCACTTGTATCAACAGTTATAGAACAGAAGAAATGAGAGAAATGTCTGGGCAACCACTTGTATCAACAGTTATAGAACAGAAGAAATGAGAGAAATGTCTGGGCAACCACTTGGATCAACAGTTATAGAACAGAAGAAATGAGAGAAATGTCTGGGCAACCACTTGCATCAACAGTTATAGAACAGAAGAAATGAGAGAAATGTCTGGGCAACCACTTGCATCAACAGTTATAGAACAGAAGAAATGAGAGAAATGTCTGGGCAACCACTTGTATCAACAGTTACAGAACAGAAGAAATGAGAGAAATGTCTGGGCAACCACTTGCATCAACAGTTATAGAACAGAGGAAATGGTGTTGTACTGGACACAGACTGAGGAGAGTTGAGCAGAGAATCACCAAACAAGCATTTGGGAAACAAGGTCAAAACCCTTAAGTGAACGTTGATGAAAGAAGCCAAAGTGGCTAGACAGGGTTCCGTCAATGAATGCATAGGATAGAATGGAATGGAGAAAAGACTGCGAGCCCTATGTGACATATAATGGCATGGCATGAGAACAAATGTTACATACGTACAACTCCCTGTGTGGGTTCCAGGGCCCTTTTGTAGGGAAATAGACTCACTGCCTATCCAACAAGCATGTCCTAAGAGTCCACTTATTGGGAGCTTCCTTCAAAGTCAGAGTGCCCCTGCCTGAGAGGCAAAGAACCAACAGCTGAATGCAAATGAGTAACACCTGTAAAACCGAAGCCCACACAACACTCATGTTCTGAAAAAAGACAAGAGTCCAAAAGTGGATGAACAACCAGAACTTTCCGCCTGAGTCTACAGCCAGTGAACACACAAAAAAGACATACATACAACAAATGTTACGCACATAAAGCCACACACACAAAATTACAACATGATACAAATGTTACAAATACAAAAACAAGTGCTACATGCTGAAACAAATGTTACATACCAAGTAGTTTTCCGCCATTTCCCACAGATCCTTCACTAGCTGCAGCCGGTCAACTTGCGTCTGCTGCTCCATCAACATGTGGGCGCTGACCACCATAGAAAACTTGTGCTGGAGACAGGGAATGAAACAAACATTACAACATTTGCCACATCATCTTCTTCTTCTTCGTGTTCACCAGCTGGAAACTCTGGCAGAAAGTTCTGGTTGTTGGCCAACTTCTTTTCGACATATCTGGTTAATTATTGTGCAGACTGATGCTTGCTTACCTGGCAAGTCGTGAGAGGCCACTAAGGGTAGGGTTTGGCTTGAGTCTGGCTACCTCATCCTGTAAAATCAATTGCCACAAAAGGCAACCAACCATGGATAAGTCAAAAAGAGAAACAAGAAAAACAGAGCTAACCAACGTGAGGGGGTGGGGGGGTGGGGGGGGGGGGGGGGGAGCTCTTCTAGTAGAAGAGTTATGATGCTGTTTGGAGAAAGCCGAAAGAGGTGCGGATCGTCAATGTACCTCCTCTCACCTAGGAAAACCTCCAGAACTGGCACCTGGAATGTTAGAACTTTGTTGAATGTAGGGAGAACAATGGATGTAGAAAGGGAAATGAAACATTATAGGATTAGTATTTTAGGATTATGTGAAACTAGATGGACCGGGCAGGGGAAAAGTATTCTGAATTCAGGGGAAACTATTTCGTTCTCGGGACATACAGAGGAAAATTTTCCCTACAGTAAAGGAGTGGCCCTGATGATAGCGAAAGAAGCAAAGAGGGCACTAACAGAATGGAGAGACAAACTGAGAACAATACAACTAGAATGTCTTTACACCGAAACCCCAGGGGCATAGAAATAAAGGAAGACCCAAAAACACATGGAGAAGTGAGCTAGAGAGCGAAATTAAAAAGACAGCGAGGACCTGGGGAGAGCTGCGTGCAACAGTGAAGGATAGAACGACTGGCCTGAGTTAGCTGAGGGCCTATGCTCCACAGGGGGTTAGAAAGGCAGAAGAAGAAGAGATGCTTTCTTGCCTCCTAAGCAGAAGTACTCTGACTATGAAGGAATCTCTAAAAGTGTGGCCTGGGGATTCACATGGGGCAAGCCTACATTCAATAATGTTCTCTCCATTGATTTTAGGCCGTTCAGTACCAAGCAGTCCAATGCAATGCCTTGAAGAAGAAAGCTGGTCGATCTCAACTAAGATTTGTACAGCCCCATGTTGGTGAGCCCCTTCTGAACCCTAAGAACTCTCAGGTCAATGGAGTCAGCTTTGGATTACACGCAGTACTTTTTCTTTGCATTCACCGGATGTTGACTGTGGTGGAAAGCTCTGGGTATTCATCCACTTCAGGACTGTGCATGGACATCCATGTTACTCTTCTTCTTCTGCTTCGTTTGCCAGCTCTAAGCTCTAGCAGAAAGTCCTGGCTGTTCATCCATTTGGACTTTGGCTTCGTGCCAGGGCCTGGGCTTTAGTGTGAACATCAGTTTTACTGGCTTATTTGTGTGCAGATGGTTGTTCCCTGCCGCTCAGGCAGATGCACTCCGACTGCAAAGAAAGCTTCCAATTAGTTTACTCTTATGATATACTTTTAGGGAGGCAGTGGGTCTATTCGGGAGTCTTCGTGGCGGAGCGGCTAGATGCTTGCCTGCGCATCTGAAGATCGTGGGTTCGCTTCCTAGCGGAGCCAGCCTTTTTGTCAAAAATAACCTTGGCTCCCAGGTGGACCCTCCTTGAGTGGGTACCGGGCGCAGTCCCAGGAAGTAAAGGCAGCCAGCGTGATGCTGACCACATCACCCATCTTGTGCCAATTGGTCTATAAAATATAGGTCTAGCCCTATATGCTTAAGGGCGTGGAAAAGGGTCTTTTACTTTTTAATAGGTCTATTCTTATCTTTCCTAGAATGGGACCTTGCAACTCACATAGGGAAGATTACAAACAGTACAAGTCAGACAAAAAAGAGTATCGATTGGTCTACAAAATTATAGGGTCTTACACAATATGCTCGACATGCCACTGTCGTGAAAATGGTCCTCAACTTTCACTTTATCATCATCATCGTGCAGCAAGTCCTTTGCAGAATCTTGCTCTTCCATGTGTGGGTTCTGGGGTCTCACTGACCACATCTTCAATCGAAGGCCAAATGGTCTACACACACACAAATATTATACTAACATACGCCCAATTTGCCACTGGCGGGAAAAGAAATCTTTACCTTACACAAAGCCTGAATACTTCTCCACAGACACCATCATCATCTATCTTAACTTGTCTTACCTCCTTAGGGCTGGGCAGGAACTGTCGGAAATGAACTCCACTTATACAAGACACATTCTTTTGTTCATTGCCATCTGAAAGTTTGGAAATACACTAGATTTGTTTTTTTTTTTATCAATCAAGTCTTTCTTTCTTCTGTTCTCCTCCTCCTCCCCCCTCCCCCCACCCCTTCCTGTAAAAGGTGACTCAGTTGTGACCCTGTGACCTCTATCACTGGGGCTTATAAGGAACTCTGACACTAACGGCTTTAAAAAAGCTATCTGGCTTAAAGGAACCTCCTCCCTCCCCCCGCCCCCCAATGCTGTTTCTAGTTAATGTCTTCATATGCTAACCTGTTAAAAGTTTGCGCATTTGCAAACCCAGGCAGTACCATTAACTATGCATCTTATAAACAGGTCATAACAGACAAGTCGTAAAAGTGACACAAGGATGTGTCAGTTTTGTGGTTTCTCTATGCCAGTGGCTCTGAACCTTTCTAACACGGCGATCCTTTAATACAGTTTCTCATACTGTGGCGACCCCGAACCGCACAGTTATTTTTTGTTGCTACTTTAAAACTTCAGTAAATATGTGTTTTCCGGTGGTCTTTTGAGACCCCTGTAAAAGGATAATTCAACCCACAAAAGGTTCGCAACCCACAGGTTGAGAGCCACTGATCTAGGCAAATGGGGGGATGCTGTTATATAGACTCAAAACCAAAGTTCTTTCTTTACGACGCCTGTAATGCAAAGTCTCCTTTTCCTCTTCAATCTTAGAAACCACTGGGGTGTGCAAGACTAGATCTACATATTTTTGAAGAGTGATAGTGAGATGTAAACATGTAATAATCATCATCATCTTCTGCGTTCTCCCTTAACAGGGCACTTGACATGCTATGTTGTGGTTTACAGCTAGGATGCAAAATCTGTGCCTTTCGGTAAAACACATTCAATTTCAGCAAACATATAGTCACTTTTAACATGATGCCGGTTGAAGGGAAGTGGGTCTTGTATCCCCCTACATGGGATCCCAGAACCCATATGGGGTCCTAAAACCCATATGGGGGTGAACAGACTAACATAAGGCCCAAAAAGGGGAGGGGAAAAAAGCCAACAAATGTCAAGATGGTGGAGACAGCAGGGAAAAAACAAAAACAATCCCCTCTGACCTTGCAACAAAAGTTGGGCAATGGTGTTCATATGTCCGGAATCTTCCACACAGTAATGCTCGCCGATTGTTTGCCAGATTTTGTCTGCAGCCCTGTAAAACAAACATAAAACCAAGGGTAAATATGAAAGCTGTATCACTGCTCCATGCATTAACCAAGTGATCTTTTTGTTTACATGAAATATTCAATCTGTCAATCATTGACTTAGAATTTTTTGGTTAACTCCTTCAGCACCAAACAACGCCTGGTATGTAAATGACTTTACCCCTTGATTTCACTCCTTAGGAGTACACAAAATTCAAGATAGGCGTATCAGCCATGTGCACCTGTGGAAAGGTGCCCCAGACAGCAGAGCATGTACTCCAGGACTGCACCAAATTTTGACACATTAAGGCAAACCTTTTGGCCAGAAAGAACAACAGTGGAACGTAAACTCTATGGACCACTGAATGAATTAACAACAACAGTGAAATTTATACAAGAGACAAAATTGCTGATATAGACAACTTCTGATATAGACAACTTCTGATATAGACAACTTCTGATATAGACAACTTATTTCAGGCGAACGAAAGAAGTAGACTCCTTAGGATAATGTGCTCTCATACTTTTTATATCTGGTCAGAACATACTAAAGAAATCTGGCTTCGATGTTTTATATTTGGTTAGAACATACAAAAGAAATCTGGCTGCGCTGTATATATTGACTTGCTAATTACAATTAATTTATGATTTTTAATCATGGTTTTTCATCACTTCACATATTTAACATCAATCCGTATGGTACCAAAAGAGTTAAGCATTGTGGGGAGGAACAATTTGTGGTTCCGTGCTGAGTGGGTAGTATAAATGTGCAACAGCAACAATAACAGCAGCAACAACAAATAACAAATAAAAGGCAGGTACCAAATCCCAGCTCCGACTTTAGAACCGTGGTGGAATATGGAAGTTGGTCTAAAGTTGGCATCACGTTTGGAAATCTGGAAAAGTGGCAATAATATCATTATCCACACAAAAAAACAATAATAGCAATATTATCCATAACAACAATTGGGAGGAGGTAAAGGTGGTGAAAGGAAGAAGAAAAATAAAAGGTTAGGAACAGAAGTAGTAGTATTAGACGAACATAAGAAGGTGGCAGTAGTAGCAGCAGGATCAGAGGAGAAGCAGGGGGCAGTAGCAACAGCTATAGCAGAGCAATAGTCGAAGCAGCAGAGATAGAGGAGGATGGAGCAGAAGCAGTTTAGTAGTGGTAACAGTAATAGTAGAGGTGGCTGAGAGGCAGCAGAGATAGAGGAGGATGGAGTAGAAGCAGTTTAGTAGTGGTAACAGTAATAGTAGAGGTGGTTGAGAGGTAGCAGAGATAGAGAAGGATGGAGTAGAAGCAGTTTAGTAGTGGTAACAGTAATAGTAGAGGTGGCTCAGAGGCAGCAGAGATAGAGGAGGATGGAGTAGAAGCAGTTTAGTAGTGGTAACAGTAATAGTAGAGGTGGCTCAGAGGCAGCAGAGATAGAGAAGGATGGAGTAGAAGCAGTTTAGTAGTGGTAACAGTAATAGTAGAGGTGGCTCAGAGGCAGCAGAGATAAAGGAGTCTGGAGTATAAATAGTTTAGTAGTGGTACCGGTAATAGTAGAGGTGGCTGAGAGGCAGCAGAGATAGAGGAGGATGGAGTATAAATAGTTTAGTAGTGGTAACAGTAATAGTAGAGATGGATGGGAAGCAGCAGGAGTCAGTAGAGCAGCAACTATAGTACAACAGTGGTAGTAGAGGCAGAGGGAAAGTAGCAACAGCTGCAGTGCAACAGTAGTAGTAGCAGCATCCATGAGGGGAGGAGGGGGGAGTAGCAGCAGCAGTGTAGTAGTAGTGAAGGCAGCAAAGAAGGAGGAGGAGGGAAAAGCAGTAGCAGCTGTAGTGTAGCAGCAGGAGGAGTAGGAGTAGTAGTAGGGGTAGTAGTAGTAGGAGTAGGAGTAGTAGTAGGAGTAGTAGTATTAGTAGTAGGAGGAGGAGGAGGAGGAGCAGCAGCAGCAGCAGTAGTAGTAGATGCAGCAGAAAAAGGAGAATGTAACAGTGGCAACAACTGTAGCAGCAGCAGAGGAGGAGGAAGTAGTAGTAATTGCAGCAGTAGCAGAAGATGTTATAGTTTTATATTTAAACACCCCCCCCCCCCCCCCACCCTAAAAAATTTTTTTTACAGGAAACAAAAAAAAAAAAAAAAAACCACAAAAAACAATAGGACACCTACTTCTGTAAAGGTCTGAAACAAAACAGAGTAGTCAAATGTAGTTCTCCCCAGTAAATAAATGTACGAAGTGAAGGCATCATACCTGAAAATTAAAAAAATGTATGCAAAAATTGTAACAAACTTAATAAAAGCTTATAAAACTGAAATGTTAAAAGATTATAAATGTTAATATAAATGAATATAAATGTTAATATAAATGAACATAAGTGTTGAATATAAAAGATTATAAATATTAATTAAAGTATCTTCTTCTTTGTTCCCCGGCTGTAAGCTCTGGCGGGAAAATCCTGATTGTTCAACCATTGGGACTTTGGCTTTGTGCCAGGGCCTGAGTTTTACATGTACATCCGTTTTACTGGCTTTGTGTGTGTAGCTGGTTGTTCCTTGCCGCTTGGGCAGATTCACTCCGACTTTGAAGGAAGTCCCCAATTAGTCGACTCCTATGACATGCGTGTTGGGGAGACAGTGGGTCTGTTCTTGTTTTCCCCACAATGAGCTCTCCAGAAACCACACAGAGAGTTTTTCTATTTAATATTGCATAGATTATAAGCGATAAGTATAATCAATTATAGGATGATTGATTATAAGTGTTAACTGTAATAGCTTATAAGTGTTAAGTATAAAAGATTAGAAGTGTTACATTTGAAATATATAATTGTTAACTAAAAAAGTGTTAACTTCAAGTGTTAAGTATAAACCATTATAAATGTTGAAAATAAAAGAATATAAGTGCTTAATATGAAATATGATAAACATGTATCTTCTGCTTTGCATTTGTCCACTTATGGACAGCAGCCCGGTTCCAGAACTTGAGAGTTGCATGCGCATCTGTTTTACATATCTGACTCATTTGTATGCAGTTGGTTCTTTGCCTCTCAGGCAAATGCACTCTGACTTTGAAGGCAGCTCCCAATTAGTCGACATGCTTCTGGGTAGGCAGTGGGTTTGTTCCTGTTTTCCTCACGATAGGGCCCCACAACCAACATGGGGAATCTTATGTAAAAAAGATTACAAATGTTAATGCTTTCACTCCAGAAACACTTTAAATAAACAGGTAACGAAACTGTTGGAATTCCAGAATAAACCATTTAACAACAATTTTATATAGGTCACTAATACATTCTTTAAAAAATGTGCCATAGTGATGTGTTTACGAGAAGCACAGTTAATACTACTGGCTTAGTTCGTGCCTGCAGAGTTCGTCTGATGCAGTTATAAGTTTTATACCGTTCTTTTGTAATGACAGAGAACATGTTTATAAAAGAGAAGCCTTTAAAAAATCAACCTACCCCGTGTGGGTTCCGGGGCCCCATTGTGGGGAAAACAAGAATAGACCCACTGCCTCCCCAAAAGCATGTCGTAAGAGTCGACTAATTGGGGAGCTTCCTTTGAAGTCGGAGTGCATCTGCCGGAGAGGCAAGGAACCAACAGTCTGTATTCAAGAGAATGAGATCTGTAAAACTGATGCACACGCAACACTCAGGTTCTGGAGCAGGACTGCAGTTCAGTAATGGACGAGCAACCAGAACTTTCCGCCAGAGTGTACTGCTGGTAAACGCAAAGAAGAAGAAGAAAATCAACCATACTAACTGCATAGGTTTCCAGTGGTAGACCTGGTAGCGCAGTCTTCTGACCACCCTTTTTTTGTGTGTCTCTACCCTGGCTTCTGATTCCGCCTGACTTAATCCTTCTAGATCCAGTCCGCCTGAAAATAAGAGTTTGCAAGATATGGGGGGGGGGGGGGAGGGGGGGGGTGTCATTATTAGAGACATCTTACTGATTTTTTGGGGGGACTTAATACTTAAAAAAATATTTAAATGTTAAAATATCTAGGAAGTATATTCTCAGAGGATGGGAGAATAGATTGGGAAACAGAAACAAGGTGCCAGCAAGCCAGTGCACTAATTTACCAACTGACACAGTTGTTAAGACAAACCAAGATAGGTATCAGTGCCAAGAACAGATTATAAACAACATATTGATACCAACCCTGTGCTACCAGTGCCAGACTGGGACATTATCAAAGGCTAACCTATGTAAAAAAAAAACACCAATGTGAAAAGAGATGCCTGAGAAAAGCCGCCAGCTTAACCTCCAAGACAAAGTTAGAAATGATTTTATCAGACAGACTGTAGGAACAAAACCGTGCAGCAAATTCATTGTGAAACAGAAGCTCAGATGGTTTGATCTTTTTGTAAGAATGCAGCCAGAACAACTACCAACGCAGGCGCTACACGCAAAAAGATCTGAAGTGAAAGCAAGAGGCTGCCCTAGGAGAATATGGATTGATGATATTAAAGAGCTTCTATATCGACACGGAACGACAACAGTCAGTGCTGCCCATCAGGCATTGGATCCCAAACTTTTCCTCCCCACAATGCTTAATGGCAGACGCGGAAATTGATGAAGATGACTACAAAGTTAACCTTCTTTTATAAAAGAGGTGACGGCCTGGAGACAACTAATCACGAAGATCAGAAGGAGATAGCCGTCGTATATTGGCCATGTTATTCTCCTTGTGTTCACCAGCTGTAAACTCCAGAGGAAAGTTCAGGTTGTTCATCCACTTCTAGACTTTAGTCTTGTTCCAGAACTTGTTTTGCCTGGACATCCATTTAATTGTCTCAGTTGTGCGCAGACTGCTGGTTCCTTAACTCTCAGGCGGATGCGGGTCACCTTTGAAAAAACCCGAATTAGTTGACACCCATGACATGCTTGTTGGGGCCAGCAGGTCTTTTTTTTTAATTTTTTGTTAACTTCCAGAATGGGGCCTAGAAACCCACAAAGGGATTTTTATCTATTGAAATGCAGCTAATAAGTCTTTATTACCTGATTGTACAACTTTTTGGGAGTCGCCGCGGTGTATCAGCTAGACACTAGCTTGTGAATCGGAAGGCTGTGGGTTCAGTTCCTGACAGAACAGGGCTTTCTTCAACCTTGAGTGGGTACCAGGTGCAGTCCTGGGAAGTAAAGGCGGCTGGTGTGATGCTACCCACATCACCCTCCAAGTGCTAACTGGTCTTTGATTTACAGGTCCAGCCCTATATGCCTAAAGGAGTGGAAAATGGTCCTTTACTTCACCTTTTGTACCACTTTTTAGGGCGGTGAAGGACAGGGGCGGCTTGATCTTCTTCAGAGTCACATAAGCTGGCCAGTGCACTCGCCACAAACTGTGCATATTAGGATTTAACTTTGTCCCCGACAGGAAAAAACCCCAAAGCAATCTTTCCCCTGCTGTGAATTTCAACAAAGAAAAGACAAACAACAAATTGCACAATTTATTGACTGGCATATTTCGCTGTATCTCATCAAGGTGCATTCTACAGTAACAACTGATTAAAATGAAGCAAATAAATGAATCCTGTGAACTGAAACACAAAATCTACAAAAATGATTGTTGGTTTGTGTTTCAGTTCACAGGATTCATGTATTTGCTTCATTTTAATCAATTGTTACTGTAGAATGCACCTTGATGAGATACAGCGAAATATGAAAGTAAAGCAAAGGTCCCTTTTCCATTCCTTCAGGTGTATTGGGCATATAGGGCTAGACCTATATTTTTATAGACCAATCTGCACTTGGTGGGTGATGTGGTCAGTATCCCGGCCGCCTTTACTTCCCCCTGACTGCACCTGGTACCCGCTCAAGGCTGGGTCGACCTGGGGGTCAAGGTCATTTTTGAAGAGAAAAAAATCGGGCTCCCTCAGGATGTGAATCCATGACTTTCCGATCCGCAGGCGGGCGCCTAGCGGCCAACGCCACAGCGACTAGAACAGCAAATATATATCGGGCAATTAATTGAGGAAGAAACCCCACTCAATCAGTTTACTGAAGATTTGAATCCGGGTTCTGGCTAACAATTACTGAAGTGAAAGTACTAAAACAGACCTTTTTCAAGAAGGACTTTCTCAATTTCTGCTTTTTTTAATGCCAGATCTTTATCCGATATTGGAGGCTGTCGCTGCTGCAGATAACGAACCAACTTGTCTACCTTTGGTAAAAGTGTCTGCAACGGATATTCTGAAAAAAGTAAAAGAAAAAAAAATGTGTAAAGTCAAATATGGGCTTCTGCAGTGGGATGTGTGTAGCTCTTGAGCTTAGATAGAGAATAATGACATCTGGCCGTTCCGAACAACAGTAGGAGTCAGGGCTGCCCTAGAGCAACATCATGGAACAGTTAGCATCGGCAGTAAAACTACAACAAACTTAAGGTTTGCAGATGACATCGAGGGGTTGGCTGGAGAAGAACAATAACTAGTCGAGCTTGTAAATCTACTCGATAAAACATCAACCAAGTATGGCATGGAAATAAATGCAGAAAAAAAAAAAGTTATGACTAATAATACAGCTGGAATAATTTAACCAATCTATGTTAAAGGCCACAAATTAGAACAAGTGACTAAATTCTAAGTATTGGGACAGCTAGCCCCCCTCTTACAGCATAAGACAATCCCAATCAGCACAAAGAGACATCTTATTCAAAGCATATTTATTCCAACTCTGTGCTACCAGTGCCAGACATGGTCACTTACAACAAACCATAAAAGAAAATTAGTAACCACGGAAATGAGATGTCTGAGAATGGCTGTAGGAGTGACCATAAGAGATAAGATCAGGAATGAGATCATAAGAGAACAAGTCGGCACAGAACCAATTCTGGATTACATACAAAGACAGCAAGTGAAATGGTTTGCCCACTTAGAGAGAATGCCTTGTGACACCATACCATACAAAGCATACATGGAAAGAGAAGAAGGACGTAGAGCACGGGGTAGACCAAGAACAAGATGGAAGGATAACATAAGAGAAACTCTACAACAGCATGATGTGCCTATGGTCGAGGCAGCCAGAAGAGCTAGAAACAGAACCTTATATCTCCCTCGACACCCACAGCGGTAAAAGAGGAAGTGAAGAAGAAGAAGAAGAAGACTAAATTCTAATATTTAGGATCCATTTTCAGTGAATTGGGGTCAAGACAAGAAATCATGTCTAGGATTGCCCAAACAACATCAGTCTCAGAGCACTAGCTATTAGTATACATTGACATATGACTGTGAAACGTTGACCTTAACAGCTGAACTTGAAAGAAAGAGACAAGCAAAAAGAAATGCGATGTTTCAGAAAAATTCTTGGCATATCATACAGAGACCACATTACAAATGAAGAGGTTCGACATAAAATTATACAGCACAGTGGCAACTATGAACCTCCACCTTACTGGAGGTCAGCCTTAGTGTCATGTTCTGGAAACTGCAACCTCCATCACCACTCTCTCCAGGCCAACAGTATCAATATCAAGCACATTATGTTCATTTTTCAAAACTCATTAATGTACAGTTAAAATACTACAGCATGGATGGTGAATGTAGACCTTTTTATCTGCATCCTCTTCTTCTTTTGCTTTGTTCGCCAGCTATAAGCTCCAATGGAAAGTCCTGGCTGTTCAACCATTTAGATCTGGCTTTACGCCAGTTTTGCATGTAAATCCATTTTACTGGCTTATTTGTGAGCAGTTGTTTGTTCCTTGTTGCTTAGGCAGATGCAATCCAACTTCGGAGGAAGCTCCCAATTAGTCGACTCCTATGACATGCTTGTTGGGGAGGCAGTGGGTCTATTCTTGTTTTTCCCACAATGGGTCCCCGAGGACCCACAGTGAAAATATGCATCCATCAAGTTACACAAGATGGAAGAAGAAGAAGAAGAAGAAGATGAAGATAACAGAAAAAGATAGCAAAAGGTGCAAATATCACAGCCATACCGAAAACGAACATAAAACAACACCGAAAGAAGACACTCACTTTCAAATAAAATCTGCATAGCCTTGACGAGGCGGCCAGGAAGTTGTGTCCCCTTCTCAACCATGATCCCTGGGTGTTTTCGATAACTGACATGGCCGCTAGTACCTCTGTGAGTTTGTTCAAGTATCTGTGAGACTGAAGCATCTACACTGCTGTTCTTTGTCACAGTGTTACTAACTGGGTTCTCATTACTAACTGGGTTTTCATTACTAACTGGGTTCTCGTTACTGCTGGACTGACAAAAAGAAAACAAAGAAAAGTTACAGAAGCTCTGTGATTTTAACTGTTCTACTATTAACCATTCAGGTTTCTTCTTCTTCTTAAAGTCGATGCTGGTGGCGTTGGTAGTCATGTCTATCCACAACCTTCTGTCTCATGTACTTTCAATCAACTCTGAGATGATCCTCGATGCTGTGGAGTGTTGGTAGTCATGTCTATCCACAACCTTCTGTCTCATGTACTTTCAATCAACTCTGGCAGATAATTCTTCACGCTGTGTGGCGTTGGTAGTCATGTCTATCCACAACCTTCTGTCTCGTGTACTTTCAATCAACTCTGACACAGATGATCCTCCACGCTGTGTGGTGTTGGTAGTCATGTCTATCCACAACCTTCTGTCTCGTGCACTTTCAATCAACTCTGACAGATGATTCTCTTTCTCTCATTCAAACTTCTAAACATAAAATTGCCTAGTAAACAACCCCCTCCGCCTTTCCCAAGTGAAGGCACTGGATTTGCAACACCGCTTTAAAGAAGTATTACTAACTTTTGTACATCTATGGCACATCAAATAAGGAAAACTGTTTTGTGGCCCAATAGCTGGAGAACACTGTTGTGAAGAGCATGATAACGTAACTATCTTTTTCTGCTCATAGTCCTTCAACAATGCCATAGTCCAATGCTATTTGATCGGTCTGTTTATATCTCACTGTAGCGATAATAAACCCACTGCCGCCTTACTAGGCCTGTCGCAATTTCACCAGAGAACTGTTGGCCAACATGTTTCAAGATGATCTTCATGGCTACTGTAGTGTCCCCGTAGCATAAGGCCACCACACCATACTTCACCCAGTTCCCTCCTTTGTCCTGTTTACCACATTTCATGACGGCGGACATGATGTTGGACTTTGAGAGAAAATCAGGAATTAGATTATAAGAGAAAAACTCATCACAGAACCAATTCTAAATTACACACAAAGACAGCAAATTAAATGGTTTGCCCACTTAGATGAGTGGCTGGCCAAACTGTCAGAACGCTGGACTCTCCTGCGGGGTACCCTGATTTGAATCCTTAGTAAGGCTGGGGATTTTTTATGTCGGGGGCAAAATAAAATCCTCACATGCAGTCATGGCAACAGCACTAGCCATGCTGCCGCAAACCCTCAGGCTCAAAAGACCCCCTGCCTACACCGCAGAAGTGGTATTTAAAGGCAGTAATTGGCAGTTTTGGCCCACTTAGACAGAATGCCTTGTGACACCATGCCATACCAGGCAAACACCGAAAGAGGAAACGGATGAACAGCAAGAGGTAACCCAAGAGCAACATAAAAAGATTACATCAGAGAAACTATATAACAGCACAATATGCCCATGGTCAACGCGACTAGAAGCAAAACATTATATCTCCCTCGACATTCGAAGTGGTAAAAGAGCAAGTAAAGAAGAGAAGAATAAGATCTATCTTTTACTATTCATCATCATCAATTCTCTTTATGCCTTCTGGCAGATAAGGCTCCAGAGCAGACTCCATGCTTTCCTGTCCTGTGCAATCTTGAGTGTAGTTGTCGATGTCAGAGATGCTGCACTCGGGTAACTTTCAATCGTTCGTCTCCATGTTGTTTTTGGGCACCCTCTTTTTTTCACTTTCCCTCTGGTGTCCATGTGAGAACTGTTTTGGCAGGTATATCAGGATTCATTCTCATAATGTGGCCAAGCCAATTCCATCTTCTCTTGGTTATTATACTGTCTTGAGTTTCTATCTTTTACTATTAACCATTAATTAATCAATCAAGTGATCACCAGGTCCTTCACAGAACGTCGCTCTCGTCATGGCACGCCTGAAAGTCTCTTTCTCTAGCCAATTCTCCAACCCCATGTGCTTTCATAGCCAATGCATCTTCAGTGTCCAGGGTCCACCTTTGCTGAGGTCAGCCTCTTCATCGTTTTCTGAAAACCGCACCCTTCTTCATCATTCTCTCCAAACCACCATTGCACTTGAGGTCGAAAATATCTCAGCTTTCAGCAGAGGATGCTGTTTATGAGCCAGTTCTCCTTGATGTTCAGGTCAAGTAATATGTCGAAGTTTGTCTTTTTCTTGGTGCACCATATTCTAAGAATCTTTCTGTAGCATTTTTCTTTTTTTTATTTAAAGACAGTATATTACCACTGTCTTCATATTTAAAAGTTGTATACATTTTGAAGTTTTTTTTGGGGGGTCCTTTTCACCTTTTCTTGCCCATCTTCACACTTTTTTTGGGGTCTGGGTCAGGAGTATCATGTTGTATTGTTTTCTTCTAAAAGAATCTCTCGTGATATGTAGGCTCAGGCTGTAGGTAGGGAAGGGTTTGGATTAGGGCCAGTTCTAGATGTTCTGTGGTCGTTAAAAGCTGTGTAGTATAGAACACGCTACATCGGCGCTGATATAATTGGAGGCAAGACAACGTGACACCCCTCTGACGTAGAACAGTCTGGAAAGCATTTTTAAATTAGTTGATGTATAAGAGAGAATGCCAAGCCCATGAATGAAGATCTTAGTAAGATCAACGAATTACTCTTTGCAGATGACCAGGCCTTGATAGCAGATACAGCCATAAAATTGCAACAACATCTAACATCCATGAATGAAGAATGTAAAACAAATAATATGAGAATCAACACTGAAAAGACAGAAGTAATGTCAATAGGAAAAAAGAAGACAGATCTAAACATAGCAATAGAATACAAAGGCATTAAACAGGCATCTGAGTTTAAATATCTGGGAACTACATTTACCGAAGATGGGAAATTGGATAAAGAAATTGACATTAGATGCAGTAGAGCAAACCAAGTATTGGGACAGCTAGCACCCCTCTTACAGCATAAGACAATCCAAATCAGCACAAAGAGACATCTTATTCAAAGCATATTTATTCCAACTCTGTGCTACCAGTGCCAGACATGGTCACTCACAACAAACCATAAAAGAAAATTAGTAACCACGGAAATGAGATGTCTGAAAAGGGCTGTAGGAGTGACCATAAGAGATAAGATCAGGAATGAGATCATAAGAGAACAAGTCGGCACAGAACCAATTCTGGATTACATACAAAGACAGCAAGTGAAATGGTTTGCCCACTTAGAGAGAATGCCTTGTGACACCATACCATACAAAGCATACATGGAAAGAGAAGAAGGACGTAGAGCACAGGGTAGACCAAGAACAAGATGGAAGGATAACATCAGAGAAACTCTACAACAGCACGATGTGCCTATGGTTGAGGCAGCCAGAAGAGCTAGAAACAGAACCTTATATCTCCCTCGACACCCACAGAGGTAAAAAAGGAAGTGAAGAAGAAGAAGATGTATAATCTTAAATGGTAGGGGCCTCAGGGCTTGCTATAGCTTAAGGCCTTATCTAATCTAGACTCTCCTCTGAACTTCGTCATAATATTATGGCGGCCATAAAATATCCTTACGGGGCTCAGTTCTATTAAAAATATGCCGGCTCCGTATAACGAAACAAATGCTCTAACAGAGTCTCAGCCATATGTTGCTGGCGGACCTGTTTCTGTGACTGTGCCTCATCGTATCCCTGCGGCGTGGATGGGGGGCTAAACTAGATGGCTGGGAGTCACGAGCAGCAGCTACTGCATCTCCTGCAACTTCTTCCAATTAATTTGCTCGTGAGCCCCAGGCACCTAGTTTAGCCACCCCATCCGCGGCGCACGTAGTGGCGCGGGGAATATGCTCGGCGGTAAGTTAAATCGCGTTCTGCGCATGCCGAAAAGTGAGAGGATACAGGTCGGCAGGTCTGACATCTACCGCTGCTATACCCTCAATCGGACGAACAGTATTGCTAATCTGTGTGGGAGCGTGTGGTCTACCCGCCATATCGCTTTCATGGTCTGTAATGTCTCGAAATTGTCAATAGTCGCTATTATCGTCTGCAGAAACGCTCGCAACTGTCAACGGTCGCTTTTATCATCTGCTACTATCGTCTGCAATGTTGCGTCTCTTGAAAGTGTCAAGTAATCCTAGTTTTGTCGCGATTTGTTCCTTGGCAGAAAGTCCGCATTTTACATATGCCTGAGCCCCGTAAGGATATTTTATGGCCACCATAATATTAGGACAAAGTTCGGAGGAGAGCCCTAATCTAAATCCAGTCATGAGGACATCGAAGCTGGTCTTGATCAGGGATAGGGAAATGGGGTCTTGCTACTTATACTGGACATTACAATGGGAAGAAAACTCAGAAAGACAGTCAAGGACCCTTCTCCGTGCCTTCAGGCGTAGTGGGTATATAGGGCTAGACCTACATTTTGTAGACAACCAAACGGCACTGGTTGCCTTTACTTCTTAGGACTATATCTGATACCAATTCAAGGCTGGGAGCCATGGTCATTTTTGCAAAAAGTCGGGCTCCCTCTGGACCCGATTCACGACCATTCGATCTGCAAGCAAGCGTCTAGCCGCTACTACAACATCACCACTCACCACGGCGGCTCTCAGAATAGCGACTACAGTTTCGGCAATTGGCGGTCTTTTCGGCAATTTCCGTTACCCGGAAACCGTTCGCAACTTGTTTTGGGAAATCTCGGCTGGTTTCCGGATGGCTCCAAATCTCTCATGAAATTTTGCCATTGATGGGAATTTGGACCAGCTATAAATAGCTGAAAACAGCAGGAGGAAACCCCATTAACAGCACATGTCTACGACAGCCGGACGTCCTCTGTTTTTCTGTTAGTCATAAGTTTCATTGAAAATAGCGGTAAATTCGAGGTTGGCTTTAGGCTTTAACTGTTACTCGTCCTGGTAATGCTAGTTATAATTGAATTCTCCGTCCAATTTTACATTTGTGTATACAATTTCTTTCTGAACGGTGGCTAGGTAGATGTAGTGATATTTTTCAGGCAATCGCTGGCTCAGCCAGTGGCTGTGTCTCATTGCCTGCCATCTTGTCCAATGACAGTCCAATGTAAACAAAGCCGATACAGAACTGCGCAGTAGGTTGCGCAGAAAAAAACATTGTTTCTGGGTCACAAGTTTTAGCGGCTGTTTCTTACATCTCATCTCATCACAAAAACCTACATATATCAGCTCAGAAATGACATACAAGGTTAAATGAGGTACCATTGGAAAGAGATTGTTTACAGCTATCTAACTGTTCTGGTTTTATTGGTGTAGAGGGCATTTTAAAAATTTTACTGAAGTAGCTACTCAGAACAAACAACAAGTGAAAGAAGAAAGGTGGCAACAGACGAAATACAAATCTAACTACTGTAGCGTTACACAGTTAACGTGTTAGTGCTGAATAATCTGAAAATAACGCTGCTAACGTACACTAGAAGAGCATCTGTAAAAATGCATGCGGCAATAAGTATGATTTCTTAGGGCGGCAACGAATGAGAGAACTCTAGATCTTGAAGGTTGGTACAACAACATTGTATGGCTCATGGTGGTCGCCATGTTGGCAAGGGATACTACTCTGTTTAATGTTTACTTACCTTTTTTTGTGTGGAGTCAATAGGGTGCCGTCTCCACAGTGTAGGTTGGCTTGGCCAGATCTTTTAACACTCGTTTTGGTAGTACTTTCTTTAAGGTTTCTGACACGTTGTTTCTAAAAAATCACCGGAACGTCCTATCTCTCTAATGACATTGACAATGTCTGCGTGACCCAGTTAGTTAGTCGACAGTTTATCATCATCGCACATCGAAACATTCGGCTCTCCTCCGAACTTTGTCCCCATCTTATGGCTTAGTTCGAAGGAGAGCCAAACATTCAGTCCATTAGTGCTGAAATCCACTTTTTAGTACCCCCCTCAGCGTAAAGGGGCTTATGAAACCAGTTCTATGATGGCTTACTATTCTTCTTTGGGCTCCTGTGTAGCGCTCTTGTCTAGCTTCTCCCCATTTGATGTTGTCTTTGTGTAGTTTCGTCAGTGTTGGTAGATTCACAATCATTACTTGATTCGTTTAATCAAGCCGCCTCTCTGAGAGCATTCAGTTTATCAGCACTGTCCATTGCTTGTCCGTTTCTCCTGCGTGATTGTGTCTCTGTGTGTCCGCATGTGTAACTGCATATCTGTGTGCATTTGTCTGCGTGTGTGTCTGTATGTGTTTGTCTGTGTGTCTTTACTGTGTATGTCTGTCTACGCGTGTCGATTTGTCTGTGTGTGTCTCTGTGTGTGTCTACTTGTCTGTGTCTTTGTCTGCGTGTGTCTTTAATGAAAATGTGTCTGCATGCATGCATGCATGTATGTATGTATGTATGTATGTATGTATGTATGTATGTATGTATGTATGTATGTATGTATGTATGTATGTATGTATGTATGTATATATGTATGTATGTATGTATGTATGTATTTATGTATGTATGTATGTATGTATGCATGTATGTATGTATGTATGAATGTATGTATGGGTAAAGTAAAAGTAAAGTCGGGAGATGTGAACAAGCGTCATTGCACACGGTTATAAACCATAAGTGTTCTGCTACCAGTACGGACAGCTTATAAGAATTTCTGCCTGTGTCGCCGTTCGCACGTAACTCTGTAGCTACAGCGACATTCCCCCATTTACCCCAGAGTGTCAACTCTGGTACCCATTTCCTAGAGGCTGGGTAAACCCCGGGAGCCGCCCGGTTTCAAACACCGACCGTGGCTGCAGCGAGTCGCAGCTCGATTTGAAAGCGAGCCTCTTATATGTATGTATGCATGCATGTATGTATCTATGTATATGTATGAATGTGTGTGTGTATGTATGTGTATATTATGTGTGTGAGTGGGTGGGCGTGTGCGCACGTGAATGTGGGCATGAATTTTACCACCCATGCTTTTGTTTTTCTCTTGATAGTCATAATAAAGATAATATGCTTTCATCATCACCATCAGGTGCCTTGCCGACTGGCGTGGGCGATCATGCCTCTCCATAATCCACGATCTCCTGCAGCATGTATCAGTTCTTGTGCCGCCACACCTCCATGCCATGCAACAAGACTGTCAAGAATCTTCTCTAGTTGTCTTCCTCTATCCCTCCTTCCACGGATCTTTCCAGTGGTCACAACATGTTCTATTTTCCCTCTTCTCATAACATGGCCGAAAAATGATGACTGTCTCCTTTTGATGTCTGTGATAAGTTGTATTCGGGCTCCCGCCTCTTTCAAAACCTCTTGGTTACTCTTTTGGGCTGTCCAAGGTATTCTAAGCATTCATAACATGCTTTATGGATAAAAATACAACTGCTGTGGAAAAGATGGGTGTTTGCAAGGGTCGAATGTAAGACGGGTCTGTGTTTGGGATCTTCTTTCTCTACTGATTCCGTTGCTTGTTCCCAAAGGGCCTTGACCACATCTGCCTTGTCATGTATCAATTCACCACCCAGTGGTGAAGATCCAGCCAATCTGTCTGCCTGTTCATTACCCACCACGCCGGCATTGCCTGGAGCAAAGGCGTAAGTTAGAATCCTTTAGTGTGCTACATACTAAAGGATAAGACGGTTGTCATGATTTTGTTGAGCGCCAATGCTTCTAGAGGGTGATGGGGAAATGAGAGAAATAAAGGCAGAAGATTATTTGAAGTTTGAACACGAATCAACATCATGGCACACGGGTAGAAACCCGTAAGTGCTCCTATTTACTTCTAACTCAAGTCTGAGTCCGAATAAACTCAGCACAGGCGGGGATCCTGAAATACTTGGGTAGATTTTTAACTAAAAAATTTGCCCGGGCAGCACCGTTAGGCTACTCTTTTCGATTTCCAACTGCCAAGAGTGCAGCAATGCACACGGGTGTCTAATCTCACTACCCAGAGACCAGGGGGAATTACTAGAAGTCTGTCCACGTGAAAACATCCCAGCCCTTACCGGGATTGAACCCGGAATCTTTAGCATTCGAGGCGGGCATCATGTCTCGAGACCAGGCAGAGATCAAGTGGACAGTGCAACGGGTCAGGGTATCCATACCATGATAGACTAACTCAGGGGCGTAATCCAGCGTTCAGGATGATTTTCAACACTGAGGGCCTTTTACTTAGATTAGCTGGAGCTAATAGAAAGGGCGGCGTCCTTTGCCTAGGCGTTTAAAGTCCGACTAGTAATTCAAACGTACCGCGATCGAACCCTACTGCTGGCTGCGTGGCTTTTTATCATGGTCGACCCAGCTTAAAATGTGTAACAGGATGTTTGTCCTGGTGTAGTAAAGACGGCCAGAGTAATGCTGACGACATTACCCACCCTAAAATATGGGTGCTCTTCTCATATGCCTAAAGGCACGAAAAGGGATCTTTACTTCACTAAGGTGTTTATTGGCTCCTGAAAAGGGAGGGCGGGGGCGGAGCACGTGTGGGAAATTCCAGTGACAGAAATTCTTCATTAATTCATCTGCTGTAAACTCTGAGGGAAAGTTATGGATGTTCATCCATTTCTGGATTGTGGTCTTGTTCAAGTACAACCACTTTACACAGCTGGCTTATTTGTATGCATACTGTTAGTCGCTAGAAACATAATTAAAAAGCTGTTCTTTATGTTTGTTGAGGATTCAAGGGTGGAGTGAGTATATTCTTTCACCCCCCACGGAAGACCCAGAACCCACACAGGAAGATTCACTCATGGAAACAACCCACACAGGGAGATTTATTCATGGAAACAGAACCCACATGGGGAGATTCAATCATTGAAACAACCCACATGGGGAGATTCATTCATTGAAACAGAACCCACATGGGGAGATTCATTCATTGAAACAGAACCCACATGGGAAGATTCATTCATTCAAAAACACGAGAAATTCACATGCACCACTCATCAAAAACAGTTTTCATTTATTAAAGTTTAATGTCATAGAACTAGTCAACAGTACTCAATGTGCACACAGTTCCAAATACAACGCTGTAGTTTCTTACAGTAAACATTCTTGTTATCATGTCAACATTATCTTCCAAGCATCCATCAAACATAAAGTCAAACAGCAAGTGGGAAAAGATGAATGCTCAATAACTTCTAGCAAGTTTTGGAACAAATAAACAGCTGACTATAGTTAGATATGTGTTTTGTGAAGAAACTGTTTAGCAAGCACTGACTATACACTTGTAACTTATTGTCTACAGCACACCGGGCCCACCCATTCATGCTGCTTCCTCCAATGCAGCAGAGATTTCAGTGCCTCCACGTACCCAGTAGGAATTGGCTTTTCATTGTTTGCCCCACCACTGGTTTCTGCATGCTTGTCTTTGTTCAGTACCCATCCCCCCCCCATGTGGGTTCTGGGGCCCCATTGTAGGGGTGGGGGGTGGGGAAGGAACAGAAATATTCCCACTGGCCCCCCACACAAGCTTGTGGTAGAGTCCACTAATTGGGAGCTTCCTTTGAAGTCACAATGCATCTGCCAGAGTGGCACAACTCAGGACCTGGCACAGAAGGCCAAACGGAAGAACAACTAAGACTTCCGCCTGAGCTTACAGACAGTGAACACAAAAAAGAAGTTTGAGGATACATATTTCCACACAATGTAATGAAGTCACTAATACCTACCTATATACACAATGTGACAGCAGGCATGTCAAATATGTCACCCGTGGGCAGTATGCAGCCACTTTACCAACTCAAATTTGACCCGTAGGAAGTCAAATGTCCGATAGTTTCAAAAGTTATTATATTATGACCAAAATGCATAATAATAAGTACGTGTAAGAGTGACCTAACTGAATTATATTATTAATACTTTGGGCATTTCCTAGTGTATATTTATTTCAATTTTCCTCCTGCCAGTTTCTGCATACATTAAAAATATTTATATAACAAACAAAATTGTCTAGGCAATTTCTAATTTCAATTGACTTCTGGCGGATCTGCTTTTACATGCATTCGGTATGGACATTTTGAGACAAGGTCACCGTAAAACTAAGTGGTTTATATATTCTTGTTTGCAATTGTATCACAATTTGCTAGAACATCAAATGATCACAGCTTTCTAGCCAGCGTTGTTTATGATTACTGTATTGTGAAACACGCTAGTTCTATTTCACATTTAAATTAACATTAATTCACATATTAGGTAAGTTTAATGAGGTGAATGACATGTAAACACACGACAAGCTATTTGGCATAAATGCCAGCCACAACCATAAAACAACTGGCAAACAACCATCCAACAATGAGTTGCCAGGCACAGAATGAGTCAACCTGAAATATCTGACCACATTTATTGATCCTTGTACACTGAGTATCCAGGTACAAAAATTAGCCAACAAAATTCAACATTCAGTCATATTAAATGACAATCGCATAATTTCAGGCAGCGAATTAGACAATTCCACAAAACATTTGGTCAAATATAACATTCACCACAAAATGGGCCACCAGACAGAGAATGAAACATTTATGGAACACCACACAATGAATCTCAGTATAAAATCAGCCAGCTCAATGAAACATTTGGTCGAAATTATGGAACACCACACAATGAATGTCAGCACACAATCAGCAAACTTAATGAAACATTCAACCATAATTATCAATCACTAGACAATGAGTTGCCAGGTAAGCAATTAACCAAAAGCACACAATTTTTGTTACATGTAACGATCACAATAGGTACAGAATGAAACATTTGGCCAGATTTACTGAACACTTCACAACGATCTGCCAGGCAAGATCGAGCCCACCCAATGAAACATTCTGCCACACATATCGACCATCGCACAATGAGTTGCCAGGCACATAATTAACTAACAGCATGAAATGTGCAGTCACACATTAACGCTGGTACCATGCCAAAGTGACCCAAATAAAATTCTTAGCTACTTTCACTCAAGTGAATTTTCAGGGCCGTTATTAGTCCCTATGCAATAGGCTTAAGCAGGGCTACTCAACTAAGTTCCCCTAGGAGCCGAAATATTTGAAAATGGACTTCCGGCCAAAATGGAGGACAGGCTTGGCGGAATATTAAGCTTCAAAGTTATTTTTGCTTCTGACAGCACTTTGCTAATGCAGTTTCCACTTAAGGACGGCAGTATACGGTTTCGCTGCCTGAGCTACTGAGTTTACTGCTTGGTTGCAGCCCTGTCAGCTGTGTTCTTCCTACGGAATGCCTTTCATTTGCACAGATGTTACGTCGTTGTTCAATATGGCCTGTTTACGTGTAAGCTGGTGAAATATCTTATGTAAGAATACTTCCATCAACAACAAACTGCATCTCTGGTGACGACTGTTGGCTTTGCCGCCTCAAGCAACTGAAATACGCATCTACGTAGAGACCCGAGCCCCAATATCAAAAGATCATTAATACAATACAACTAGTAATGATACGCGAGCCACCTGTTAGGCCTCTGTAGGCCGCCAGCTGAACAGCACTGCACTGAAGGCACACCAGTGAATTCCTACTTCAAACAGATCCAAATGAAGTATTACTTACAAAACCACAATGCTTCAAACTAGTCTCAATGTCCAGTCACAATGTTTTCTAATCAGTTAAACCATGATGTTTTCTAAACAGTTCAATCACGATGTTTTCTAAACAACAAATTCAACATTTAGAGGACTTTGGCAAAGTGCCAATGAATAACAATCATTACATGAGTTTGGGACACAGAATGAAACATTTTGGTGCATTTAACAATCAAGTGACCAGACAATAAACCAGCAAGCATAACTAAGTATTTTGGTCATGGCATAATGAAATACCGAGCATAGAACGAGCTAACAAAGCAACAAGTCTGAAAGACCGAGGCGATGACAAACAAAAAGGGCAGACGATCATCCAACACTGAGTAATGAACAAATTCAGCAGTCAGTGAAAAAGCTAGAAGCATATGGATAAAAAAATTGCATAAACAAAAGGAAATATAGCTTTTAAATACTATATGCATAATCAACCAATAACAGAACTCAAAAACTGCAAATGTATTTTTTATTTGGGGTATAAAAATTTGATCACTTTTCCTTTCAAATTCAGATATGATACTCACTTTTAGTTTTGGGCAGTATTTTTTACCAGTCTTGGGAAATAGGGCCGTTTCCAAAGCAGTTGCTGGATGATGACTGTATACACAATCAACTAATTACAGATCATACAATTGCATTTCCTGAATAAAAATGTGATTATTTTATTTTCAGCAGCATTTCGGTCCAAACTAAAGAATGAAAGCTGTTTGCCCGAGCAAACTTGGCTACAAGTAATGATATTTGTTGCCAGTAAACATGATATACAGAAAACTCAAAATGTTAACCATCTTTCAACCCTTTCAGCACTAAGAAATTCACTGGACGTATTACTTTCCCTTTACATTTTATCTTTCTTAACTTCCTACACTCTAATGATCTCGCTGGCAAATCTCCCAAGGTAGAAGAGGATTGACTTCTTCATCTTCTTTTCTTTACTTCTGGAATACCTCGCGGCGTCAGGGCACTGTCCCTTTCATTTTAGTTGAATCAAGAGATTTAATTTTCAGATCTAAAGTAAGCCACGGTTGGTTTGCTGGACAAGTCACAGTGTTTTTAAACTTCCTAGAAGGTTACATATGAACTAGACTATTGCATTCAGACTAGCCTGACACAACCTCGGTGCTAGCCATGAACTAGACTATTGCATTCAGACTAGTTTGACACAACCTCCATGCTAGCCATGAAACTAGACTATTGCATTCAGACTAGTCTGACACAACCTCCATGCTAGCCATGAAACTAGACTATTGCATTCAGACTAGTCTGACACAACCCCCATGCTAGCCATGTACAAAACTGACCTCTGTTGAATGCTGGCTAAAAAAACACCCCCTTGCTCTTGCCATCCTGACCAAGACCGGCTCCAGCGGACGGCCCATGCTTTCGCTGCACCCAGTTTGAGAATCGCTGCATTAACATATCGTTAGTCCGATTTTGTAGATCAGCAGTGTGGCCTGTCAGCGGGAGCCGGTCTTGTATTGACTAAGTTGAAGTAACTTTTGACACCCAATTCTTCTGGTACTTTAGCCCATTCTATTTATTTCAGTTGTTACTCTTTATTACTTCAGCTTTAAAGTGCAAACACTTTGAGTTGGAGAAATTCTGAAAACAACCAGTTTTAAGCTGAATGAGTTAAAAGCCCTACCCCTCTCCCTTCCCCAATAAGAAATACCAAACATCTAACACAGAACAGACTTACTACAGACAGGACAGACTAAACATATTTCAAAAGATCAAACCTACAGCTATGAGAGACTATACATCTCTCAGAAGATCAAACCTACAGCTACGAGAGACTATACATCTCTCAGAAGATCAAACCTACAGCTATGAGAGACTAAACATATTTCAAAAGATCAAACCTACAGCTATGAGAGACTATACATCTCTCAGAAAATCAAACCTACAGCTATGAGAGACTATACATCTCTCAGAAGATCAAACCTACAGCTATGACAGACTATACATCTCTCAGAAGATGCAACAAGAACCAATAGGGAGCCAACTACTGTAACAACAGAACACAAATTATGAATAACACAATCAAACCAGATGAATTTACTTGAACCTGGGCTGTATCCGGCTACCGATTCAACCTCTGCCATTCACATGATCCTTTGCAAGCACTAGCCACACGATGGCTAACCACCGCGGTTTTACTTATAGGCAACAAAGAGTACGGCTGGAAACATATTTAATTTCCTCTGCCCGCAAGGCCAACTAGCATGGAAATGTAAAGAACTTAGCATTCCTGGCCAGTCGCAGCAGACATGGAAAATCAAACAGCGGGGCACCAACACGTTCCCCTATGGCATTCGACCTCCATGGCAGGGTTTGCCGGCAGCCATCACCAAACATCTGTCTCCACAAGCTGATATCAATTCTTTGCTGAAAAATATTTAATAAAAAATGGTGTTACAAAGAAAAATTACTGTTTAGATGATATTAGAAATTCAAAGAATCAGCAGATGTAAACTTTGGCGGGAAGTCCTAGATGCTTGTCCACCCATGGACCTTGACTGTGTTCCGTTCCAGAACTTTTGACTGGTGTATGCACATGTGTTTTAGTTTTAGTTGAGTTTAGTCGACGAATCAACAATAAGGCAAACGGGTGTAACCCATAGGTGCCCAGTTATACTTTTAACTCAAGCCTGACTCTGAAGCATCTCAGCGCAGTGCACGAACTCCGTTGCACTGGCGAGGATCCTGAAATACTTTGGGTAGAATTTAAACTCCACATTATGCCCAGGCGGCGCCATTAGGCTACTCTTTTTGATTTCCGACTGCCAAGGTATTTTTTTTACGTGTGCAACAGTACACACGCGCATCCGATCTCACTACCCAGAGACCAGGGAAAATTACTAGAAGCCCATGTGAAAAAAAAAAAAGCCAGCCTTTATAGGGGCGTGAACCAGGGACCTCCAGCACTTGAGGCGGACGCTATACCTCGAGACCATGCAGCACTCCCCCAAGTGTTTTACAGAGGCATATGCACTCTTACTTCTGAGAACAATGAATTAAGAATCAAAATCACAGCACCCAGGATACTCCCATAAGTGCTCCGTTTACTTCAGAAAAATTATTCTTTAACGTTAGCCAGGCTCTCGACTGAGAATCTGTTTCCAGGATGATTAGGGAGAGATGTAGATAGACCTTCATCTGTACGAGACATCTAGCCCTGGCGCACAGCCACATGTGGTTCAGTACATCCTAAACTGGACGTGCATGCAAAACTCAACACAAGAATAAGACCAAATCAACTGCGTGTGCAGCTGCCAATCTGCTTGCATTTCTAGCGCCTTATGTACTAATGCGAGTATGTTCTTCTGGGGTTGCAGGGACTGCCGTCTGCATCAATTTTCACCACAAGAAAGAGTTACTGACATTGTGAGGTCTTTGCTGACACAGGGAACAGAGTAGCCAATATTCCTGATGCTGGAACTGCAATTACCGGACTACGTCTTTATGCCAATAGGACCACACACAAAAAACACGAAACGAAAATAAAGCTAATTAACATAATTCTCCCTGGATGGGTTACGATGCCCCATTTTTTCCCTCGGAAGGGGAGGGAGAATACGTCCACTGCCTCCCATTCAGGAGGAGACAGTCATTTAGATGTGTTCTAGGGTCTGTTCAGCATCTAGACAGTTGAGAATTGACATGACAGCACTCAGGGCATTCCCATGCATGCTCCGTTCTCATCTTCAGCAGCCAGCGCAGAGTCCCAATACTGATGGTACTGGTCACAATCTGGTTATATGTCCGACTTGCCTTTCCTCTGAGTGTAGTGAGCTGGCCAGACCCCATGGTTACACCCAGATGCCTCATTCTCTCCAGGCCATAATAATCTTCGATCTCTGATTTCGTTGCTTGTCCCCAAAGGGCCTTGACCACATCTGCCTTGCCATGTATCAATTCACCACCCAGTGGTGCAGATACAGCCAATCTGTGGGCCTGTTTATTACCCACCACACCGGCATAGCCTGGAGAAAAGATCCAAAGTATGCCCACTACCCGTGACCTTTCCAGTGAAGCTTGCCACCTTGCTCGAAGCATCCTTGTCTTCACCCTTTTCAGCATGCTTTCAGTCTGTTACAATTACATGTGTATGCATCTTGTTCTATGGCCATCGGAGAGCTGCAGTTACAGGTGCCACCTCCATTATCATGTTAGACGTGGTGTCGTATGCCAGGCTGCCTTGCACTTAAGATTTTTCATCGGCTTTTGCTTTTTTAATGTGAGTGTTTGTTCTGTCTGCAGTGTCCAGCACATCAGCGGAAAACCGTGGCTTGTTTCTAGTCAGGTGACGGAGGCAATCTTTTCCCATAGTTTATCCAGTGTTTCTTTAGTGCTTCTTCTGGAAAGGACAGCTGGTAGGTTTGTTGTTTACGCTGCCTCCTCTACGCTAAATCTTCTCTGCGTTCGATGGCTGTAAACTCAGGTAGACAGTTCGGCCTGTTTGCCACCACCAACAAACTCGGGTAGACAGTTCTGCTTGTTTGCCCATCTATGGACTTTTGAGTCTTGTTCCAGAACTGGGGTGTTTTGTACATATTCGTTTAACACACCTGACTTAACTGCATGCTAATTGTTGGTTCGTTGCCTATCATGTAGATACACCCCGACCCTGAAAGCAGATCCCAGTTATTTGACTCTTATGACATGCTTGTTGAGGCGGCAGTAGGTCTATTCTTGTTTTCCCCACAATGGGGTCCCGGGACCCACACTGGGAGATGGCTGAATAAAGCAACCACCCTTTCAATGCCCTGGATGCCAGTGAGTTAGAATCCACAGCAGGTGAGTTTCTCTGCCTTGACAGCTCAGCAAATACAGTGGTACCTCAGCATGCATCCTTAATCTGTACCAGATACTTGTACTTAACAGGACATATACCAAACAAACTTTCCTATAAAAATGAAAAGGAGAATGATGAATCCGCCCCTATGAAAAAATCCTATTGATGTTGGCATTTTACACCAGTTCTAAATTACACACAAAGACAGCAAATCAAATGGTTTGCCCACTTGAAGAGAATACCTCCTGATGCTAAATCATATAAGGCATTTACCAAAACAGGAGCGTGGAACAAGAGGCAGACCAAGAACAAGATGGGACGATAACATCAGAGAAATGAAAACTTAAACCTTGTTGAAAGCATTCGAATGTCTACTAGGACGGTACAGAGAAGAGAGAAATGCTACTGTTTGAAAGGAGAGTTCGCCTTCTAATAGAATCAGGAATAGAAAATTCTAGTGATTTTTTTCTTTGCCTTTTTTCTGCCCCTTGACCTATTTTGGACTGAGTTGAGACTCATTCATGTCGACACCTGTTCCGATACAACAATCTACAAAACCAACAAACAATTAATTCACCAAGAAAACTCACATCCATAATATCTTCCACCACCATCATGGCCGTATCCGCTGCCATCTCGGTTATATCCGCTGCCATCATGGCCGTATCCGCTGCCATCCCGACTGTAACTGCCAGCATCTTGACTGTAACCGCCGCCACCACCTCGGTGATATCCACCGCCTTCTCGACCGTAGCTGCCCCTATCCCTGTGATAACCATCATCCTCTCTGTAATATCCGCCCCTTCCTCTGCCATAGCCGTCACCATCTCTGTAGCCACCACGCCCGCCTCCACCTCCTCTCCCACGCCCCCCTTGCCTTCCGCCATGCATGTTGCCACCTCTCCAGTTACCCCTGCCACGGTAGTTGCGGCGAAAGTTTTGTGAAACCCCAAATGTTTCGCTGTTCAGCTTACGTTCCTCTTTCCAAGAATGTCGCTGCCTGCAATGGAGAAGAATTATCATCATTAACCAGTTAATCATTTTAATTCAGCAAAAAAAAAAAAAAAAAAAATTTGGCTGCAAACAAGAGACCAGCAATATTTAAAAAAAACTTTACTACTTTGGAGGGGGGGTGTGTGTGTGTGTGTTGGTCATGAGCCGTGAGCCTGAGGATTTATGGTCGGTCGCCTGGCTAGTGCTGTCACCAACGGACTGTGCAGGTGAGGATTCTGCACCCCACAGAAAAACGTCACCAATTGCAGAGGACTAATGGAGCAAGATACGAGGAGATGTCTGACAGAAAACCAGGCCTCAGTATAACAGATTCCTTCGAAGTCAGAGTACGTCTGCTCGAGATGTATACAAAGAACTGTATACAAATAAGCCAGAAAAAAGCAGTGTATATACAAACCCCAGGTCTTGGTACACAGCCAAATCGACCAAAAACCTACAGAACTTCCAGCTGGAATTCAGCCAGTGAACGCAAAAGAGAAGAGGAGTTTAATAAAGTATCAACATATTTATGCAGACACTGCCGCTCTCACATTGGACTACACAGCCCTGGCGTACGCTGCCCACAAAACCAATAGCGCAGCTTCATGGTTCTTAGGAACTGTCAGCACCTCATCTCCAATCAACAGGTCCTTTAAGAACATCCGTCTCGTCACACACACACAAAACCAGTATAGTAACTGAAATATGCAGTGGGTGTGCTGTATTCCTGACGGTGTCTACACGCATTGAAAAAACACACAACACAGTAACAGAAACATGAAGTTGGTAGGCTGTATGTCTGACGGTGTCTACACGCATTGAAAAAACACACAACACAGTAAAAGAAACATGAAGTTGGTAGGCTGTATGTCTGACGGTGTCTGCACTCATTAACTCTTTGAGTCCCAGGGGGTTTAGAATCACAGGCCCAAGGGGTAGTAAAGAAGGTAATAAAATTGGCGCATCATACGTTCATTGGGCTTCTAGGTAGGAACCCATGATCGTATGATGCGTTCCTTACAGTAACAGAACTATGTAGTCTGTGCTATATTCCTAAAGGTGTCTACATTCACTTTAAAAAAAAAAAACAGTAACAGAAATCTATACTTGAATAAATATCTTACCCTTTAGACCTCTCTGTGCCCTCACAGCTAATGTTGTCAAAGAATGACTTTGTTTTGTCGTAGAAGACTGGCTCGTCTTCATCAACCTCACCTAACTCGTCGTCCTCAACATCAGGTTCTTCCTCTCCTCTATCACCATTTACAGATTTATCATCTGTGCAACAAAAGAAACATAAAATTGTACAGGTACACATCCCACACAATGCAAGGTAATGAGCATGCTGACAGATTAACCTCTGGTCGGTGAGCCACTATATGATAAAGCAGCCATCTTATTCTGCATTCATCTAAAGATGTAACTGTGTTGTGTCCGTTTACAGCATGGCTGCGATATTTGCACCTTCCGGCCAACATATCCGACTTCTGCGGGCATTTGTTGACCGGGTTAGCCTTCCCGGTTAAAGCAGTCATGATGAAGGCTTTATGGGATGAAAAGGAAAGTGCAAAACAACAGATAAGGAATCCATTACCTGACAGACTAATTTAACAGAACAGTGGATTCTGGAAGATATTCAACACTGAATGGGAAACAGGCAGACTTTTGATCAGGATGCAACTCATACTATTAGCATATTAACTCTCTGAGTGCAGTGATTCCAGACATTGTCATTCACGACAGAAAATAAAATGAGTAACTATGGAAATGAGACATCCAAGGAGGGCTGCAGGAGTGACTAAAGGAATAACACCAGGAATGGCAGATTTTGTGGTGAAGGGGTGCTAGCTTCCATCCCTTTCACGTGCCACAAAAAGGAGTGTGGACACATTTAATCTGTCTATCAAGTAGCACAGAGCGAGCCCATCTGTGTGCCATCTGTAAGTCCTAGAGCACCAGTCTCAGCTGGAGAATGTCAGTAACGAGGGAAAAATGAGTGCTGTCGTTTCATCTGCATATTCTTCATGTGTGGGTTCCGGGGCTCACTTCTAAGGGAAAAATATACCTACTGACAAGCACGTCGTACAACACGACTAGCTAGGATCGACTCCTTCAAAGTTGCAGTGCATCTGCTAGAAACAAACAGTCTGCATACAAATAAGCCTCATTTGTTAAAGGGATGTGCACGCAAAAATGAAGTTCTGGATCAGGATCAAAGTCCAGAACTGTCTGCTGGAGTTTACAGCTAGTGAAGTTGAGAAACAAAGATTAGCACATTCAACATGTTGTCTGATTTGTAACTGCTGCTAAGAGACAAAGCCACATGAATGAGCAAGCAATGTCACTATATTTTCCTGTGTGGGCCCCACCGCCCCTTTTAGTGATCGAGGATTTTTATCACAGCACCCTAGACAGAATGCGGTTAACTATGTGGTCCTCTAGTTCACACAATGCAGGACTGTTCATTTTAATGAGTGACTGAGTGATATTCAACCTCACCAGGACTGCACATGAGTGATAAACAACCGGTTACATAAAGTTCCACCATTTGGATGAGAATCACCCAGGTACAGGTCCCAGAAACCCCATTCAACCATTACGCTATATTCGAGCTCCCAACTACAGACAGGGTGGGGTTTTAAAATAACAAACCATTGCATCCCATATTGGGATGGCTGCTTTTTTAATCCATTGTAATTGCTACAGCCTCTGCCAATTTCAACAACTCACAATCTGTGGTCTCATCATATAAACTAGAAAAGGATATAGGAAAATACTACACACCAACAAAACACGCCGACCCACTTACTCAGCGAAAGATTCTTCAGCTCCAGCTCCACGGCATCCTTGGCAAACTGAGCGTTGGAAGTCTCAAAGTCAAACTCAGTGTCAAATTTCAACGGCCCTGATGATCTGTACCCACGCCGGCCTCGACTGTGAGACGGTCTTCCCCGGCCTCGCCCACGAGGTGGCGCCCCTCCCATGGATTCTGCTGAAAATAATTACGTGACGACATTATGACAGTAACACATTTGATATGACATAACCCCAGACTCACTAGGGCTGTGAAGATGAATCAATGGATGCACTATCACAGAAAACCAGGAATTTTTCTGTCTTCCACCTGCTGGAAATGTGTATAATAATTTATTTCTGTGGATTTCTTGAAGCTGTCACTCCGGTTTTTTTCTTTCTGGCTCCCACTTTTTACGATTACGCTCCCTACTCCTAATAGGGCCAATAAATGGAGCAAAGAACGATAACTCTGACGATGACTGGCACCCTTCTGTCTTTCCAGACAACAGTGTTATATTGCGCTATGAGACATGGGACATACTGCCCATGGCGCTGGCGAGTGTGACTAGCAAGACCCGCCCTCGTTAGGACCATTGTCAATAGAAGACAGAACCAACAAACCCACTTTTTGGCAAACAGAAGTATAACTTTTAGCTACCCTAGCAAATCAAATAAAACCGGTTTTTTGTTGTGGGAGGGGGAGAGGGGGGGGGGGGGGGGGGGGGTTGTCCAGGTATATGTTACCGGTGTCAAATCCCAACTAAAACAAATAAAAGCAAAATCATAACAGAGATATAACAGAAGAGCTGCCGGAGTAAATAAATAAATGAATCAATCAATCACGAACTGATTACACACGTGCTCCGTCCCCTTCTTCAGAAACCAATGAAAAATGACATGCTAATGGTACCTGTTGCAACCTAATTAACCCCCTCAATGTTAAATATCTCCCACTTCTCGCTGCATTAGTCGTTCAGTGTTCGGATTTCTCTGCCTGTTCTTTTGCAGTCCATTAGATTCCACAGAGCATAGAGCTTTCACCACATCCTCTTTATCATTTACTAGCCCACTGCCAAGAGGAGTAGCAGCACCTAATCTATCAGCCTGCTCGTTACTCCGCACACCTGAGTTGAGTCAAGAATTGACATCACAGCACTCAAGGCATTCCCATATGTGCTCCGTCATCTTCAGCTGAGTTCCAATACTGATGATACCGGTCTCAGTCTATGTCTGTCTTGCCTTTCCTCTGAGTGTAGTGAGCCGGCCAGACCCTCTGGTTCCACCCAGGTGCCTCATTCTCTTCAGGCCATAATAATCTTCTTTCTCTACTGATTCCGTTGCTTGTTCCCAACAGGCCTTGACCACATCTGCCTTGTCATGTATCTCACACACCTGAACATCCTGGACAGAAAATCCATGATATACTCTTGATCTGGATCTTCCAAGTTATGCAAGCCACTCTGATTGCAGGACTTCAGTTTCAATTTTCCGAAGCATGCTGTTATCCTGTTACATTCACATAACAGGCTGTCCTGTTCTTAAGCCATCAGAAAGCTGCCATTACTATCTCCACCTCTATTATAATGCCGGATGTAGTGACATTGTATACGAGGCTCTCTGTTTTCAAGCAGCGTAGCCAGTAAATAAACACCTGCATGTTTGCTCACCTCTGTTACTTATCCTCTCTCTGTTTTCAAGCAGCGTAGCCAGTAAATAAACACCTGCATGTTTGCTCACCTCTGTTACTTATCCTCTCTCTGGAATAAGAAGACTGTTCCCTCTCCCCTCTGTCCCGATAATTCCCAAAGTTATTCTGGACAAATCCTGCACCTCCTCTCCTCCCTCCCTGATCATGCTGGTGCAGGTACTGCTGCTGCTGGGGGTGCCGCTGGTAAGACTGCTTGTTGCTGTACTGGCGATTATATGAGATGTATTCTGGGCTGTCAGACCGGGGTTGAAGACCCTGATCGGACGCTGGAGATTTTCTGCTCAATGGCGGTGTGGAGTTGACTGAATCTGTGAAATACAGGAAAATACAGATTGTTTCATGAGCTGAACATTTTATCAACCAGAAAGAAAAAAAAAGGGGGGGGGGGCGGGGGGGGTGTGCGTGGGGGGGGGTGGGGGGGGGGGGGGGGGGTGTGGTTTTTCTTTTATTGTTGGTGTTGGGGAAGAGAGGGGATACCAACAAAATAACAATAACAAAATCAGGTGACCACAAAACTGGAACCCCCCCCCCTTCCCCAAAAAAACAGACAAACTGTGTGATCACAGTTGACTTTTTAAACCAATACCACATTCCCATAAGCACTTCCTCTCCATCTTCAGCAGCCAGTGAAGAGTTCCAACCCGGATAGCAACAATATCATCTGATTGTAAGTGTGTCTTGACCTCTTTATGTAAAGGCTAGATGTGTTCAACTTCAGACAAAACCAGCGGAAGTCAAGGTTAAACCCCAACCGTAGGCCCTTATTTTTATGTGACAATATACTAAATATATTCATAAAAGATGACAGTCAATGACAATAAAACTCACCAGCGACGGATCCTGCACCGAAGGCTGGCATAACAGGGGCCTGATTCAGCTGTTCCGTTGACTGACCCATCCTTGGTGAGGATTCACTTGTGGAGCCTTAAAAATTGCAATACAGCAGAGTCAAATCAAACCCCTTGATGCATTCAAGTTGTCTTTAACGGTCTATTAGGGTGCTGTAGGCCAGGGGTGAGCCTGAATATTTAAGGCTGTCTGGCTAGTGCAGCTGCCCCGAACTGGGCAGGGTAGGATTGTCACTTTTACCCTCGATAGAAGGGGAAAAACAGACCCACTGACCCCCCCCCCCCCTCCCCCCCAACAAGCATGCTGCTGTATGGGATCAAGCCCAGTGCAATGAAGTTAATCCTCTCACCTCAGCTTTTCAACAAGCATGTCTTAACTGGCAACTGATTCGAGATTTTGGTGCTTTATTAATATACTACCCCAAACAGGAGAAATCCACAGGTCACAGGATAGTGCAATATTTCAGGGGGTGGTAGATAGGCTGCATGCAGTCGTGGGACCTAGGCTGCACTCTCTCGTGGGACGTAGGTGGGTTGGGGTTAGGGCCAGTTCTAGATGCTTTGGGGTCGTTAAAAGCACCAGAAAGCCAGAAAACCCAGTCTTACCAGCCTCTAATATGCTGGACTGTCCTGTGATGTCACCCCGGATAGGATGACAATAAAGAACCACAATTTTTCTCTGAGGTGAGAAACCAGCAGTCTGCATACAAGTAAGTCAGATCCGTAAAATGGACGTGCAGACGAAAACCCAAATTTGAGAAGAAGTGGACGAACAGGTAGTTCACAGCCGGCGGACATGAAGAAGGCTACACGCTAACATGTCCCTACTCATCAATTACTGCCATCAATACAGGTCATTAAAAACAGTCTACAATATCTCAGAGATTTTAGTAAACTCGTGAACAACAGCAGATGAAACAAATTCATGACTTTCAGTACATGAGGCATACAGCTAGGCCATTTCACCACAGAGAAACCTTGTACACTTTCCATCACCTAACAACGAAGACCTGTTTTCAACTACAGTATTACAAGCAACAAATGTGGACATTAACAATAAAAGAAATGTCTGCAATGAGTGCTAAATGTAACTAGAAGAGAAAGGATAGGAATGCCAACATCAGGAAACACATTGGGACAGAACCGGTACTAAACTACATCAAAAGGTTTGGACAGGTGTCACGACTACCTACCCTCAGAGAGTGCACCACAAAGACAGCTGTCACTTAGAAACAAGTTTTGATGGAAACAGTACTAAGCCACATCTACAGACAACAGATCGAAAGGTTTGGACAGGTGTCAAGACTACCTACCGCCAGATAGTGCCCCGCAAAGAGCCCAATCACTCAGAAACAAGTTGGGACAGAAGCAGCACTAAGCTATATCGACAGACTGCAGATCAAATGGTTTGAACAGGCCTCAAGACTAACACCAGATAGTGCACTCAGAAACAACGGAAGCTGAACCAGAGGTCAAACAAGTCAGCAATGGACAGAAGGATATCCAAGGCTTAAAAACCAGCATCTACACCTCATATACTAATGCTCATACTCGCTGCCTCTTCACAAACCAAAAGCTGAAAGACAAATCAGGACCAGAGAGGAAAAAATAAGAAGCAAGCAAAATATTGTACAAATCATAACATGTATTTTGTGTCACAAAGCTGCTCATTCTTATGAAAGCAAGTACTGACTCTGGCTGTTTCAACATCATTGCTGTGACATTAAGTCATGAACTTTTACTGGAAACCACCTTGATTGTCTTGATATTTATATATTCTATTGAAAATATTACATGCATTCTCAAAAAATTTCATGGATGACTTGGGTGTCCCTGTTTCACCATTCTAACTGTCTAGTTTTATGTTTGTGTGATTAATCAGTGTAATCTGTGTTAACATGGCTATGATAGTATACTATAATAACCTGGGGGCTAGCTTTTTATAGTAGTGGGGGTGTCCAGCCAAGTGTGCCTAGGAATATTAGACATTCTGTAGTGCTAGAGCTTGAGTTGCCCTACTCCTGAAATAAGTTGGGCGTATATTGGCCACAGGATCTCCCTTAGACCAATATGAGCCAACGCCTCAACATTATTATTTCAGAGTGCTGTTGGTTCTTAAGGAGCAATCTTTAAATCAGGAACGTGACATGTGCGGTATGTGACAACGACATGCTTGCTGGAGAGACAGACTGGGATAATAAAGTGTAACACTTACTGTGCTGATGGACCTGGTCTTGCGAAGGTTGCATAGAAAATCCTGGTGCTGGTGGCTGCTGGGTAAAGTATACCGGCTGAACAAAAGGTTGGTACACCTGCCTCGACTGGAAGCGAGGAGGTGCATCTGTGTATGCTGCTCCAGCAGGTCCGGGAGGTGGCTGTGATGACTGAAATAATGCACTACAATGAACTCAATGTCAGGGAGACTTCAATTTGCGATTCTCTTACACTATTTGTTCTCCTCGACCTCATTTCAACCTTTTATAAGGCACCTATTCATTATACTTAATGGATTCACTCGCAAGAATGGCAGACTTGAGAATTAAGATCGGCATAGCAAAAAACTAGACGCACACCAGAAGATTTGTTAACATAGAACTGGTACTATTAGCCCTCGGACGTTAGGGTTCATACTGAGGGGAGGATCTCATAACCCAACTAACTTAATGGATGCCTACCGGCGACCGAGTCGTTTATGGACAGCTTTAACACTGGCCGGGAAAGTGGTAAGCTCACAACATCAACACTGCTAGACTTTTCAGGACTACTTGGTGGCGAGCAGTTTGAAGCCACAAATAAACAAAGACCATAATACAACCCAGCTACCCCTGGCGTGTAGCTGGTTGAGCATTGAGTTTTTCCATCCAAACTAAATAATCTAATGGATGTGGAAGTCTCTCTCTCTCTACTTTTTCTATTTGTGTTTATATCTCTCATTCTGTTTTTTTTTTTTAAAATGAACACCAAGTAGTGTAAATAGAGAACCATGATCTGGAAAGAATGGCCCAGTAGACGTGACCAAAGGGATCTGACCAGCACTCAACACTAAGAAAAAAGCCCAGAAGGACATATAATCAAACTAATAGCTGAAGAAGACTGGGTATCAATGGGTGTGTCACGAGTGCTGTGTAAATTCAGCACCCCTTCTTTCTTTTAACTCTCGCTACAATTTTTAAAAATTATTTCAAGTGTGTAGTTAAGTTATTTATAAGCGCTTCCAAAAGTCACGGGTCAAACAAAAAGAATCAATTTAAAAAAAAAAAACGCTGACAGGCCCAACTCTTAAAAAAAAAAAAAAATGAACCCAGGAACACTGGATTAACAGGCAAGTGAACTAAGAAAACCTTGGCCCTGTGGTCAGCATGCTGTGTTGCGGTTTACAGTTTGGCTGTGACATTTGCCTCTTTGAAACCAACACATCTGATTTTAGCAAGTCCATAGTTAGTTGTATTTTAAGGTATGCTTGTTGGTGGAGAAATGGGGTCTTCTCCTTGTCCATGCTGTGTGACGTTGGCAGTCATGTCTATCCACAACCTTCTGTCTTGGATACTTTCAATCAATCTAATACAGATAATTTCCTCCCCCTCCCCCTCCCCAATGACAGACTGTTCAGCCATCTTTTCTCTCAGTCTCCCTCCCTCCAACTTTCATACTGTAACAATGAACTCCAGTTTTTCCCTTCTCATTACATGACCAAAGAATGGGTCAGTCAGTGTTAAAGTTAGCTGCATATCCTTTACAAGATGTCGCAGAACCAACCCCCAGCATTTTTTTTTTGCTATTGTGGTTTTCTAGGCAAACTTTATGTTCAATAGTTTGCCATTGCTTTCTAAAAGGTCAGCTCTTGTACCACTGTCGAAACCAGCACAAGACAAATCATCTGCAGCAGTAATTGAACCCGGTACCCCAGCATTACAAAGCTTGTTGCAAAGCCTACGCCACCAATGTGGGTTACATCAGCTTAAACAGGACCCTCGAAAGGGTGGGTGGGGGGGGGGGGGGGGGGTGGTGGGGGGGTTGTCGTCACTAATTATCAATGCCTGTATATATGGCTGTGAAATGTGGACCTTAACTACCATATGAACTGGAAAGGAAAATATAAGCCCTGAATATGTGATTTTTCTGAAAGATACCAGCTAACAGTTGCTAGTAACAGCCAAAGCTATTTGAAACAAAACATTGTGCACACCTTAACAATTGCTGGATCCAAAGGGACACCTTCGGTTGGCTGTGGTGGGGGAGGCTCACACACATGAAGGTCTTTAATGTCATGGCCACGGAATATGATGAATTCAAAAATTTCATTTCTCGCTGGCAGAGGTCTGTCTGTTGGCCTGTCCTCCGTACCAAAAGATCGAACTGAAAAAATACAACAGGAAAAAAAACAATCACCAACATGTGCTTTGCTGATAAGTGGGGGTAGACATTTTGTATCATATTAACTCTCGCACCATTACATCTCCGAGTAGGTGCCATCAACGCTGTACGGGCTAGGCTAATGGATGACGAATCTTTTACACTTAATACGACTACGTGGCGTGAGTAAAGCATGGTGAAGCACGTCTATGCCTCCTTCGAGGCCGAGATAGGAGACATTATAACCAACCTCTTATAGGAACAAAAGTACCTAGAAATGGCTGTTGTTTCGAAGGACTGAGAACGGTTGGAAATGCGCAGTGACATCAATTGCGATAACATAACATAAGGTTTTAAGTAAGCCATCTAGGTTTCTATAATTATCACACTCTTGATCTGTTTCCCTACTAACTCTATTCTAAGTGAAGTATAGGTCTCTTGAATCCCAGGCATTGTTAATAATTAATATGACTAATTTTTACATTCAGTCAGAGAATGCTTAAAAAATCTGGCTTTCTTAGTGATGCCCCTGCTGGATATATTGAGTTAGTAAGAACCACACGGCACTAAAAAAACAAGAAAACATTTTTAAAAAAAAGCAACTTAGCCAGATGAATCGAATTAAGATATATGATTTAAAAAAAAACCTGTATGCAGCATTAGGAGTTATGTAAATCATATCGTGCAACGATATGTAGCAGAGTCGGTTTATAATCATATACTGATGAAATAAAGATTTGGTAAACTTTCACAAACGCAGTGCCAGTTGTCCCTATTTTTTATGTTAAAATCAAATTATTTCCATTTTTAAATTGCTCCAAACTTCAGCATCATCATCAGGTGCCTTGCCGAGTGGTGTGGCCGATTATTATGCCTCTCCATAATCCACGATCTCCTGCAGCATGTATATTGTATCAGTATCAGTTCGTGTGCCGACAAAAATCCATGCCATGCAACAAGGCTCCAAACTTAAAACAATGAAAAGAAGTGGTTGGATTTTTGTTTCCAAGATCTACTTACTTGTTTTATAAGTGCATAGATGCAACTATAGTAGCGTAGGTTTACTACTCAACACGCCAACAAAAAACAATCAAACTTTTGAATAAAAGTGAGAAACGGAAAGTGCTCATCAACAATTTTCACATGCAAGCAAACTGATAATTTGTACTGCCTTAAAATCCGTTAATGCAGTTCTTTAGTTAGACAACACAAAGACACAATGATCAATTAAAGCGTTTTAATTCTATCAAACCTTTAGCTAAAGCAACTGTCGCCTCCTTGGGATCAATCGTATAGAGTGTGCCTTCGTACCGGATTTCTGCTTTCGATATCAAGCTGATCTTGCTTCCAAGATAAGGGACTCCAGCATGCCCCTGCATATTTTGTCCTTGGCTCATGCCCAATTATTCAAATATAAAGAACAAAACGAAAAATACACAATTATCTCAGCAAACTGCCATTTAAAGAGACAGTGTTCTCCTTGTGAACTGAAGTTAATGCGAGGAGACACTGGCCATATTGTTTGAAATGGAAGTAGATGGCGCAGTCGAAGCCATTGCTATCCCACAGTTCTACTTCCGCTCATGCGCAGTCTCATTTGAAATTTGGCAGAGTTGGAAATGGCGGATCGAGGTTGTATTGACGATTTCTTCTCCAAAGCGATTGATCAAACTAAAGTTTCCGCGTTAGTTGGGTCTCTGGAATCACAGTTAGCATCTACTACAGAATCTCATAAAACAGGTTTAGATTCGTCGTTGAATAATAACCATGTGGGTGTCAATTCTTCGTTTGTGAATACCTCGATAGTAGGAGGTGCACGACAACAACCACAACATATGACTCTCAACATGTCCAACCTCGGCGCTCATCCGCAGGTGATAACTGTTAACAAAAGTGCTTATAATAATTCTCCAGTTATGAATTCATCGGCAAAAGGTAGCATTAGCAGTCCACAACTTATTGGGATATCTTCCATCATTGCAAATTCGCAGAATAGAGGTAATTCAGTGAATTATACCACGACTAACCATCAGAACTCTAGCCCACAGCCTCTTGTTACTAAACAACTTAATAACATTTCACCTTCTGTAAGATTTGTTGTGAATAATGCAAAGCCTTCTTATGGCGTGTCGTCAAATGTGGTTCACACATCAAGCGCTCAAAACATGAACATCACCTCACAGAATATTGTGTCGCAACCATTGACTAAAGTAACTATTGGTGCGAATAATGCAATTCATAATTTAAACTTAACCACAGTGGCCTCCGAGCAGAAAGTATTACCAAACGGGAGTACACATCTACAGAGTGTACAGCTCAAAGATGGATCTGTGATATCTCAACAGATTATGAAAAATGGTGCAAATCATGTTGTCATTAAACGGGAACAAGGTGATATTTCCTCAAATTCTGTGATTCAAGGAGTTCATCAGTCGATGGTCAGCTCCGGAACCCAACAGATTATCAAAGGTATTGGTGGAGAAAGTGGCCGTGGTGTTGTTCGAACCCCAACACCCATCACACAGCAGAATTTGTTGCAGGCGACTGTTGGTACAATGTTAGGAAATTCTTCGCCCTCGGTTTCGGTAAGTGCAGTGGCTACAGGTGTTTCTTCAATGAGACCTGCATTGCATATACGACCTGGACAAGTTCGGATCACAAATCCGGTTCGTGCTCAGCATCCGACACTCGCTCCAAGGCAGCAGACCCCCCACACAGTGAGTTCTCTTGTAATTTTGTTTTGTTTCTATATTGAACTTCTGTGTGTGTATGTAAGTACATATATATGTTTAAGTGGAAGAGGAGTGCGTGAGTAGGTGGGCGAGTATATGTGTGTATTGTACCATCCTTGCCTTTTATGTGTTTTTTCTTGTTATATATAATACGCATATTATTAAATGAAGGTAACATGCTTTATTTATAAAATACAACTTATGTGTGAAAGATGAGTTGGGAAGGGCCGGATGTAAGAGAGGGTCTGCGTGGCCAATTCGTGACCATTTGAAAATAAAGTTTATTCGTTCAGTCTTCTTTTGTTCGCTTGAAATAGATTATCTGCAATGTTGTCTCTAGTTTGAACTTGATTATGTCTTTTGAAAGTAATTCACTAAGTGACCCGTACAGTTCTTCACAGGGTGTGTCGAATTGAAATGCAAGTCGACCAGCTGGCAAGTAATGCACTAATGCAAACGGGAAGAAGCATAGACAGAACAGAACTGATATCATCAGTGCTGTACAGACTAGGTTGGGGTATACTGGCAAAGCTGTGGTGCTAACACGACTGTGTGACCGAGGAGTTTAGCTTGGTGAAGCACGTCTATGTCATCTTCAAAGTAAAGACAGGAGATGCTCTAACCAACTCCCCATAGAAAGAGTCAGTAAGAGTACCTTGGAGTGGCTGATGCATCGGGGGGCTAAGCACGCATGGAGATGCTCACTGTGCACAGACGTCGATAATGACATAAACATAACCCTTGACCCATTAGGGTCTTGGAGGTGTATTGATGGAAGATCTAGCACATCTTTCTCTGTCTTCTGCATGATGAATAAGTGTATGATAACTTAGTCCTGTCCAGTTCTTGATGTTGTCATTCTAGGTTCTTCTTTGCCCTCCTCTTCTTCGTTTATGACATAATGTTTTAAGTTGCTCTTGTTATTTATTATGGCTTTGTACATTGTATCTTTGTAAGCACTTAATTGGGATAGGGAACTGGTGGTACTGTGACTGGACACCTGTTTATCAGCCTAATTATCTTTGGTTTGAATCCACATTACTGTGTGGGTTCTTTGGGGGGGGGGGGGGGGGGGTTAGACCCACTGCTTCCCTAACTAGCACGTCTTTTCACAAAATGTGAATATTTAGGGGTTTTCCTCTGAGAGGTAAGGAGCCAGCAGTCTGCATATACGAAAGCCAGATCTGTAAAAGCAGATGTGTACGCAAAGCCCTAATTCTGGAAAAAGGCTCAAGTGCGGAAGTGAGTAGACGACAAATTTACAACTGGTGACAGCGAAGAAGAAGAAGAAATTACATCGAGGCGGATCTTATTAAAAAAATGGGCCTGCACTTTCATGTTTAAAATGGGTGCCATAAAGTACTGTTACAGTAAAAGTGGCTGATGTGGTACTGATCCTATTTACTCATTGAGTGCCAGTTGGTGTGTCATAATATGGGATCTAGCTTTATTTGGCCGGTATACCCGATGTTCCAGTTGCACGGAAAAAAAAGGTATTTTGGCCCTTGGCTTGACTAACGAATGTACATTTTTCAACACTTTTAGTTAAAGCAGGTTAAATTGAACATAAAACACAAAAATTCAATCTGTGTGCATATTATTGTACGTAGAGTGGAAAATATTCGATCTGTATTCTATTCTTTTGCATCAGTTCCAGCAACTTTTTGACCATACCAGTGTCCGTTGGTACCTTTCTATCTTTCCTGCACATGTTCTCCGGGAGCAACACCTGTAAATGAAAGGAGAAAGAGAACCCCATACAAATAAAGCCACAACTAGTCAGAACCCCACACATATAAAGCCACAACTAGTCAGAACCCCACACATATAAAGCCACAACTAGTCAGAACCCCATACATATAAAGCCACAACTAGTTAGAACCCCACACATATAAAGCCACAACTAGTCAGAACCCCATACATATAAAGCCACAACTAGTCAGAACCCCACACATATAAAGCCACAACTAGTCAGAACCCCACACAAATAAAGCCACAACTAGTCAGAACCCCACACATATAAAGCCACAGCTAATCCCTATTCCATGTAACATTCTTTAGAGTTTACGCAGTCAACAAATACTTAATGAAGTCGTGTGTGTTGGCCAAAAGGCGCAAATATTGCATTTCTGCTGTAAACAGGCACTACGCATTTGTGTCACTCTGACTAATGCAAAGAAGAAGAAATAAAAGTACTCTGCCTTTTTCTTTGTATTTTCCTCTAGTTACTTCATAGGGAGTGGGGTAAAGATCTTCTGTTTTCTGTTCAGTGCTTTGTATAAGTGAGTTTTCGGTTCTTTAAGACCGTTCTCTTTGCTCTCTTTTCATCTAGCTTAGTTTTGTGTCCGCCGAATGCCGATTGGCTTATAAAATATAGGTCTAGCCCTATTTGCCCGGATATTCTTGCCAGATCATCCCAACTGTTGCTCTTTAATAAAGCTCTTGTTTCTGTTCTTGTCCTCTTTTAACGTCTTTACTTTTAATTTTATCGCATCTTGTTACTCCGTCAGCTCTAAGACATCTCAAGTAGTATAATTTTTTTTTTTTTTTTTGACGTTCGCCAGCTGTGAACTTTGGCGAAAAGTTTTAGTTTTTCGTCCGCCTCTGGACATTAATCTTGTTCCAGAATCTGGGTGTTGTGTGCACATCCGTTTTACAGACTCTTGGGACATGCTTGTTTTGGAGACAGTCAAGAAATGGATAGACAAGTCTTCTTCTTCTCATTCACTGGCTGTAAACTTCTGTTTGTTTGTCCGCCTCTGGACTTTAGTCGCGTTCCAGAACCTGAGTATTGCGTGCACATCCGTCTAGCAAATCTTATATAATAGTATGCTGGTTGTTGGTTCCTTGCCTCTCTGGAGTGGTGCACTCTTGACTCCAAAGGAAGCCCTCCCTCCATCCCCCCCATCCCCAATTAATTAACTCTTACAACATGCTGGTTGGGGAGGCAGTGGGTCTGTTCTTGTTTTCCTCACAATGGGTCCTGGGACCCACAATGAGGAAGCAGCAGTCGCAAAGATTGTACATATAAGACGAAGAAGCATGTTATGGAAACCCTAATTGTGGAGTTGGCACTTGACTCAAAATGACGTTCATAATGACCATTAGTCGTCTCATCTTGATCCCTAGAGATTTAGACTAATTAGTTTCAGTAAGGGTACATGTTTGACTCTTGTAGCGTAAAGTTGGCCTACTTATTTATGGTAATAGATTATTTATTGTCTTGCAGAATACACTGACCTTACCACAAGGTGCCTTGTTAATGAGGAACGAAAATGGGCAGCTAGTGCTTGTCTCGGCTCCACAGGGAGCTCTTCAGCAGGCACAAGGAGGCAGCACTGTCATCACATCCATGGCTTCCAGTGGCGGTCGGTTACCACAGGGAGCTCTTCAGCAGGCACAAGGGGGCAGCACTGTCATCACATCCATGGCTTCCAGTGGCGGTCGGTTACCAAATGTAAGTGTTTTGTCTGTACAGATGGGTAATAAATGGTTAAACTGTGTTTACATTCATTCATTGTCTTGTTGCCACAAGGGCTGGCAGTCTGTTTCTTTGTTCCACTGTATCCTGTGTGATTACTTTGATATCAGGGATAGAGTCTGATCCATCATCTTTGACCTTTCACATCAATGTTCGCTTCAGAGCAGGGCTATTCAACTGGTGGGTCAGAGTATCCAGTACTTATAGGCCCTCAGCCAACTCATACCGGATCGTTCTATCTTATGCCATTGCATGCAGCTCACCTCATGTCCTCCCCATCTTTTTTTTTTCACTTCCGGGCTCTCTTCTCAATGTGTTTTTTTTTGGTGTGGTTTACCATTACTTCTGTGCCCCTGTAGGTTCCAGTGTAAAGACATTCTAGTTGTATTGTTCACAGGTTTTCTCAGTGTGTGTCCTATCCAACGTCAGCGCCATTTCTTCACCTCTTGGTCTACTGAAACTTCTTTCTCAAAGCTCAACATTAGTGATTCTATCCTACCATTTAATTCCCTCTATTATGAGTGGGTACCAGTTAATGAATATGTCTAGTTTATTAGTAATAGTTTTAGTCGTTCTCCATGTGCCACTCCATACAGTCATACTAATTTGACATTATAATGAAAAAATTTTAATTTAGTCTTAGTTTAAATTTCTTTTGACCACAAATTTCATAGTGCTATGAAAGCTCCTCTTCCTTTTTGTATTCAAATTTAATATCTCTGTCAGTTCCATCATTGTCTACATTACTGCCGAAAGAGATGTATGACTCCACATCTTAGAATGGGACGCCATCAAGAGCAGCCACATGACTGTTTGCCTGATTGATTCTCATTGTGTCTTTGTTTAAAGTAATCTCACCAATTTTATGTATATATTTTAATCAGAATGTGACCACAGCTATCGATGCCTAAAGAGATAACAACAGTGTGCCATTTTCTATGTAGCCTCTGACAACGCAGGCATCAGTCAGAGCTGCGGGCAATGGGCAGACGATGGTGACCATCCAGCCACAGGTGCAGCAGCAGCAGCCTGTACAGGTGAGGGCTGCGGCCATGACCCCAACCGTGATGTCCACCAGGAGTCTGCAGCCGTCCACCGACACGGTCACCAAAGTCCTGTCGGGTCAGTCTGCTACTGTGTCCGTCAGTCAGCCAGTGCCGGCTAACATCGCTAGCAACACTGGGGAGGCTTCTGGAGACACCCGTGAGTGATGTCTGGTTCCTGTGGTTCATTACTTAGTTTTCCGCTGTTTTGTTTTTCTTTTGTTACTGTCCCAACTCTTTTCTGTGTATCTGCAGCTGCCATTTTTATATTGAAACGTTTTCTTATCTTCCACCATTTACCTCAGCGGTGTATTGGAGGGGGTGATATGTAAGGATTGTCTGTACTCTTTTTCCAATGCATTGTACAAGTTGGTATTCATTTCTGCTAGGTTCCCCCTGATGATGTCACTCCATCTCTTGCATGGCCTTCTCCTTGCTTTGTTCAATATATGTCCTCAGCGTGGCAGTTGGTGCCAGAGCATTCTCATCAGGTGGCTAAACCCTCTCATTTGTTGTTTTTAAATGAATTGTATGGCTGTTTTCATTTCTATTTCTATTAAAACAAAAACCCTAAATTCAGTGGGGGGGGGGGCATAAATTGTTTGGCCATTTAATGATCATGAATCCAGTGATGCCAGCGACGAGAATATACAATAGGAAAGTATAAACATCGAGAGGTGGGGGGGGGGGGCATAAATTGTTTGGCCATTTAATGATCATGAATCCAGTGATGCCAGCGACGAGAATATACAATAGGAAAGTATAAACATCGAGAGGTGAGGGGGGACCAAGAAGAAGATTCATTGAAGATGCCATTGATCTTGAGACTCCACAGCATTACAACTTGCGACTTATAGCGGCACAAATAAAATGTCCTATTAAGTTTCTGTAGTGGCTCTTTTACTTCTGTGAAAGCTGGACAAGCCGTGCGCCAGGCTGATATACTGAATTCTCTACGAGAGCTAAGATGTTTGCGTGAACCAATTGAGAACTGTGAATTTGCAACCATGGTCAGACTGCAAGAACAGCAAGTTAAACTGGGTGTCTTCAAACGAGAACACTATGTGGTTAGCCAAAGAAGTAAAAATAAGCCAGCATAGAACTGCAGGGTTTACTGAAGAGGGGATCTGAGTGCTTATGGACTAAGTGGTTCAGTGTGTAATTAATTAACTTACTCCTTCTACCCATATCTTTCTTGGTCAACCTCTTGCATTGTAGCCAGCTGTTTTCATATAGTAGACTCTAGCTGCTGGCTGTTCCCCCCATTCTGACCAGAGAATCAAATCTCTGATTCTTTACCTCACAGATAAAGCCATGCTGGAAAATGTGAACAAATGCAAGAACTTCCTGTCGACGCTCATCAATCTAGCTGCCAGTCAACCAAAGGACACAGTGAAAAATGTAAAAGCGTTGATCCAGGGCCTTTTAGTAAGTTTTTTCTGTCTTGCCTAGTGGCTAGTGCATTGGCTATCTGTTATCATGTTCTTTTTTGTGTGCGTGTGGATTACATAATAGCATAGGGAACCGTCCTGTGGTGGCTAGGCGGTCACCAGCAAATCCGATTGTCATGGGTTCAGATCTTGACTGGCCGTGACTTTAAAATAAATGACCTTAGTTTCCAGGTCAGCCAGGCATTGAAAGGGTACCAGATGGAGTCCTGGGAAGTAAAGGCCGTTGACGTAATGTTGACCACATCCACCAAAGAGTGCCGATTGGTCTATAGAGTATAAGTCTAGCCCTATATGCCCATTACACATAAAGGCATTGGAAAAAAAACGTCTTTTACTTGCCTATTGCATTGTGGCGGTTTACAGCAGAGCAGCAGTATGTGCATGTTTCAGCTGACACATCTTGCCTCTTTAGGCGTTTGTTGGCCTTTGTGGCTATGGGAGTGTTTTAAAAACATTTTCGTTCGCAGGTGCCAACACTAACAGTCCCACATCAGAATCGAGGCAAGCAGTCAGTTATGAAAGTCGGCGCTGTAAATGCAAAACTGCATCAGTACAATCTATTCCTAGCGTTATTGGTTAACCAAAATTTTAAATGCAGGTAACCTAGACTATTTGAATGCCTATCACTTCACAACCCTGCTGCAACTTCTGGTATACAACAACTCTGCTGCTGCGTCTAGTTTACAGCAACCCTTACCTGTGATTATTGATTGGTTTTAATCTTTTTTTTTAAAAGATGATTGTACGTATGAACAGCTGGGGTTGGTGTAGAGGTTAAGTGTGTAATTACTCTTTTATTGATTGTATTGTTTTTCTCTCTCCCTGTGCTGTTATAACCAGTTAAAAAGAGTAATACCAGTGTCTTGAAAGAAATTGACATACAGTAAGAACTGATTTCCACGTCAGAAGGAGGCAACTCTACATTCTTTGGCCATGTCATGATGGGAAGCAAACCAGAGTACACCATGACGATGGGGAGGGAGCTGAGAGAGAAGATGCTCAGTTTGACATCAAGACTTGGAAGATCATGTGTCTCTGTGTTGCTTGGAGTGACACAAGACAGAAGGTTGTGGACAGATTTGACTGTAAGGAGAAGAAAAGCTGTTGTTATTCTGAAAAGGAGAGTCTCTGCCTTTAAGATTGAACCCCCCCCCCCCCACACAACACACACACACACACACACACACAGCTTTGAGATCTAAGATTAAACGAGCTAGGATATGAAAACCTGTTCCTTTTTGTCTCAATAATATTGGCTGAATTGTTGTAGCATTGTTGTTATAGTTAGCTGATACCACTGTTGACTGACCTGAATTCTATCTTTGTGCAGGACGGGAAAGTGGAGCCAGAGGTGTTCACGGAACGATTGCAGCGAGAGCTTCAGTCATCGCCGCAGCCGTATCTTGTCCCATTTCTCAAGGTAAGAGGGTCTGTGCGTCTGATTTATCTTGTCCCATTTTTCAAGGTAAGAGGGTCTGATTTGATAGAGAAAAAAGCAACAACAATTTTTGCTGTGTTTTGTCAGATCCTTTATTAGAGAAGCTTCTGGTTATAATTGTGGACAGTTTTCTTGCATAAAGTTCTTTTTCTTTTGTCGTCTCATTAAAACCAGGTTGCGGTCCAGTGCAGCGGTTTTCTGTATTTGTCTGCACTTCAAGGGGTGGTGGATTGAATCATATTTTTACAGGCTTCAGCTACACCATTTATCCCTCTCTTTCTTGGTCTTCCTCTCACCTGCATCCCAGAGGTTGTGCTGTAAATAGTCTCATATTCAGTTTGGTTTGTCTGCATTCTCACTAGATGGCTGAACCATTTCATGCTTTGTTATTATAGTTCTTCTTCTTTGTTCAGCGGCTGTAAGCTCTGGTGGCAGAACTTGGTTGTTCGTCCTTTAGGACTTCATCTTTATTCCAGGTCCTGAGTTTTGCGTGTACATCCATTTTACTGGCTTATTTGTGTGCAGTTAGTTGTTCCTTGCTGCTCGGGCAGAGGCACTTCGACTTTGAAGAAAGTCCCAAAATCCTTTGACATCCTTGTTAAGGAGGTAATAGATCAGGTGTATTCTTGTTCTCCCTACAAGGGGACCCTGGAACCCACACGGGGAGTATAATTCGGATGCAGTCTTGTTCCAACTTTCTCTCCAATCCAATACTGGTATTGTGCAAAGTGTGATGGCCTCAATTAGGTTTGCGTGCCGTGTTCAGTGGCTTTGTGTCCCTATCTGTTTAATGTTTTCCTCCCTGCATGTGTGATTATGTTACATTGGTCCAGCTGTGTCATCCTCTGTGATGGGACTGTTCAAGGAAGTATACTCAAGGGCCAGATATGGAGATTGTCCGAGACCTGGCAAATTAAGATCATTAATACATTTTTTCTCCATTACTTTCCCGTTGATTTTCTCAGTTACATTCTTGTTATCTATTTCTCCATTGCAATCCCATTATTTCTTTCTCTATTGCATTCCCTTTATTTATTTTTCCATTTCATCCCCATTATTGTTTCTCCATTGTGTTCCCATTAATTATTTCTCCATTTCATTCCTATCAACAGAAAAGCCTTCCTGTGTTGAGATATTCCTTGATCAAAGGTCTGATGACAATAGACGGGATCAAACCACCACCTCCTGCAATCATGGCTCAGACTCAACCTGTTGGCCAGACCACAGCACCTCCCAGGATCATCACACAGCAGGTCATTACCCCGCGACCTGTAGTGGCAGCTCACACCATTAGAACATCCATGCCGGTAGGTGCACGTGCTATTCTTAACTTATGATTAAGTTCAGTTTCTATGAACAGGTAGTAAGAACTGGTTTAACTTGGATTTATATTTATTCCTTTGTTCATGCAAGTTGATTATACAGTCTGTACATAAAAGACAACACTTCAATATGTCTATGTATAATTATTGTACATAATGTGAGAAAAACATAATATGTGCTCTGTTGAGTTAGTTCCAGGAACTTATGTTGTTGTTGTCCTACCTATGTAGTTATCTTTTGTTGTTGACTATTTTTGTTTGGCACTTATTGCAGATGGTCGTAGGTCCAGGCTAAGGGGTTCTTTTATAGTTCGTGCAATGTGACCTTGATAATCATGCCTAGCCGGTGCCTTTTGTCGGTCATTTCTCATACTCTGCCTGAGAGGCGAGGAACCAACAGGCTGCACGAAAATAAGCCAGACCAGTAAAATGGAAGTGCATGCAAAACTCAGGTTGTGTAACAAGACTGAAGTCTAGGAGTGGTCGAGCAGCCAGAACTTTCCACCAGAGTTTACAGCCTGTAGATGCAAAGAGGACATGATTTGTCTCGGCACAGATGTTCTTCTGTGACATGATGCCAGAACATCCAGTTTCTCTTTCCTGGTCTGCCTGGCTAGCAGCAGAAGAAGACGGGAAACATTCAGAATGGTCCAAGTTGGTGTCACAACAAAAAGATAGAGTTGTACCATTCGGTTTTTTAAAAACTCTTTTTCCCAATGTTTTTTATTGTCTCTTTCTTTTTTTAGTCTCTGTCAGTCTTTCTCTCTTTTCCCCTTTACTGGCTTTTTCTTTTCCCTTTCTGTCTCTGTCTGCATTTCCATTTTACCATCTCTCTCTTTTCCCTTAGTCTCTGTCTGTCTCTCTTTTCTGTCATTTCTCTTTTACTGTCTCTCTAAACTTGTTCCCCTAGTCTCTGCCTGTCTCTCACATTTAATTGTTACTGTCTCTTTCTCTTTTCTCTTGGTTTCTGTCTGTCTCTCATTTCTGTTTTACTGTCTCTCTCATTTCCTTTAGCCTCTGTCTGTCTCTTGTGTGCTTGAAAGGGCAGAATGTAAGACAGGCTTGCGTGCCCAATTTATAACCCTCTGAAAATAAAGTTTGTTCTTTCGTTCATTCATTTCCCTTTTTGATCTCTCTCAGATCAGAGGCCTCTATGATAAGCTTGTTTTAGAGGGGGAGGGGGGTACAAGGTTTTGATTCATGCTCTTCTGGCCGCTGTGAACATAGACACATTGTAATGTTTTAGAGTTACTCCGATGTTAACTATCCGCCTTGTTTTTGGTCTTGTTATGTATCCTTTCTCTCTTTAGTATTTGCCTTGTATGGTGTGGCATACCATACATTCTGCAGCAGTTATATTATAATTAATATAAGGCAAAACGTTTGGCCTAGAGAAACATTTGTGCAAGTCAAACTTTGACAGTGGAGTTCATACTAGAGACACGATTGCAGATATCGATAATTCATTTGAAGCGAACAATAAAAGAACAATTATTGTAACTTCCCTTCTATCTCAGAGCTGTATTTTTTTCAATCCCTAAATTTAAAACTCGTTTTGAGGTACAAAAGCTTTGGGACAGAAGAAAAGAATAATCAGAAAGCTACCAAAAACAGCACTAGACAATGACCATATTAAGGACAGACCAGAGCCGGTCATCACTCTACGCCTAACAGGGCAGGGTCATCTTCACAGCCACATGTACGCCAAATTTAAGGTTGGCACATGTAGACTGGCACCTGAGACAACAGATCTCATCGTTCAAGACTGTCTCGGATACAACATTTCTGGTCAAGACAGACACTGGGGGAGGCCAAACTTTACAGTACAGGGTCGCTAAGTGAATTACAGAAGACAGTGCAGTTCATACTAGAGGCAACATTTCATATATAGATAATCCGTTTCAAGCGAACGAAAAAACAATAATAAATTCCCCGGAAAGCTAACCTAGAAAATAAATGTCGGCCAAAAGGCGCATATACATTCCACCTACATTTAAGGGGTCGCTACGGCCAAACATTTTTTTTTATTTACAGAGAGAGCAATTATTTTATAATGGTCATTTAAAGGGATACATGTTATTACATTTGCATACCTTAAGTGTAAAAAAAATCATGGTTGTCATGGCAGTAGCCGCCATCTTGGGAGGGGGGGGTGGAACTACATGTACTTAGAATCCTTAACTTTCAAGAACAAACATACATATTAAACAACAGATGATGGATTCATGACCTTTTATCCTGTGTTTTTAAATATTTTTCGTAGAATTTTAAAATGTAGGTTTATTGAAAAAGTAAAAAAAAATCTTGCATCATAAGACAATAATCACATTTTAAAAAACAAAAACTTTTAAAAATCTACTTTTGAAAAAAGACCAGTCCTTATAACATTGTTCAAGGATTATCCATACTAAATTTCATGTTTCTAGTCTTTATATTAACTGAGATTTTAGGATCTCACACACACAACAAACAGAAATATAGAGATGTGAGAAAACTGACTTTTAAATTTTGTTTATCTTAAAAAAGTGCATGGGTTGGTGCCTTTAGTATTCACTTTTCAAAGCTAAATTGTTTACAAATTACATAAATTTTATGTGTTATCTATTCTACGAATGCCGAACTTTACAAAAACGAACACATTGAAAGAGTGATATTTTTGTCATAAATTGGAAAAAGTGCCTTGTAGTAACCCCTTAAACTCCTGTCACAAAGAATATTTTTTTAAAAATTTCTTAAGACTAAAGAATGGTTTCTGTAAGACAAGAAAACTTTATAGCAGTTTCAAATTTATATCGGTAACTGTCAGTGTCTTCTGCTTTCAGCAGGTAACACAGTTGCCTGGTCCACAAGCAAGTCGGGCAGCAGTGGTTAGACAGACCTTGCCGCAGATGGCAGTGACCCAAAGTGGAAACAAAGTCCTAGTGCCGGCTCTTCCTCGCTCACATTCCACTCTCGCCCAGGCCAGTCCCCGGATAGCTGTTCAGCCATTTCCTCAAATGGTGCGTCCGGCCAGGCCTGCTCTGTCTGCGGTTACCATCAAGCCAGAGCCATCCACTCCTGCTGCAGGTTATCGGGAGAAAAGGAAATTTGAATCTTTAAAGTAAGATTATCAATCTCTTCCTTTCTGTTTTCTTTCACTCGCTTCCTTCTCTCTGATCCACTGTTCACCCCCGCCCTCTCCCCTTTACTAAATCTCTTTTTCCCCTTATTCTCTCTCTCATCTCTTTCTCCCCCTTTTCTTTTCCTTCTTACTCTCTCCCTTTCCTCTCTCCTTTACTGCCTGGTTCTCCTTTCCTTCAGTCTCTCTTGTTCGCCCTCTTCTGTTATTTCACCATCCGAGATGTTGAATGAAAACATGTGTTATAGAAAGATGTGGATAGTTTTGTTTGACTAACCACTTATTAACCCTTTGAAAACTTAAGTAATTCTTTCATTCACTCACTGTTGTTTATTATGTACCTCTGTCTATTGTCCCTTCTTTCTCTCTTCATTTGTTTCACTCAGTCACCCTTTAATTACCTTTTGCAAAAGACTAAAAAAAAATGTTTATTTAAGGTTTTATTTTAAAAACAAAACATGTCAGGTGCTTATATACAGCTGTTTTTTAAATGCAGAGATGGGGATGATGATATCAACGACGTCGCGACAATGGGAGGAGTGAATCTGTCCGAGGAGTCTAAAAATATCCTGGCTACCACAAATGCGGATGCTATTGGTGCTCACCTCCGATCTTGTAAAGATGAGATCTTTTTGCCGGCCACGCCTCTGCTCAGGAAGATTACAGCAATTGGTAAGTGTTCCATTGGGTCTAATTATGCACCTTCTCTACTTGCGACCTATGACCTCTTGCAATTACAATTATATTTAAAGGAGACAGAAGTAAAGCTACTACTGTACTTGTAAATAACAAAGTAAGTCGTAAAAAAATTAGAATAGCGGAGGGAGTGTTAGTAAAATATAAACAAATTAAGTAATGAGAACTTTAAAATCATATGTTAAGCTCTTTAAATGAACAATTTCAGTGTAACCATGCAATCGGAAAGTTTGAAATGAAATCATAAGTATGCGGAATGGTCAGATTTAATTATCAACTGGTTTACCGACATACCTGTTTTGTTTTTGTTTTTTTTTGAAGTATCAAGGGCCACATGGCTAGTGCTGTCGCCACGACAGTGCAGGTGAGGATTTTATCTTGCCCCCAGGAAAAAAACTGCTGCGGATTCGAACCCTGGTCTCCCGCACAAGAGCCAAGTGTTCTAACCATTCGACCAAGCAACCACTCCATCGGAACAGCGAAAAGAGAACAAAACTATTTGAGATGTGTGTTCCTACTACTGTGTCCCGATTATAACCCAACTCAAAACCGCAGGCAATTTTTCAGATATATTATTGAAATGGCACGGGTCTAACACGCTTAATGTCGCAGTAATTGTCTGCCCAGACGTCAAAATAGTCCTTGATACCCCTCCCCGCCATCCATCGGCTACTCTCCGACTCATCGAAGGTTGTTTGAAAAGACAGAAAATTTAAATCATGTCTAATATGGTTATTCTGCAATCATTGCCTGCACAGATATAATAATAGTCTTGTTTGCTGAACCACGGCCTACTCTGTTTATTAGAGAAGGCGTTGGCTATACGTATCTCGCCAGCGAATGGTGAAAGTCTTGCGTTCTGACTACGGCGCATGCGCATTTGCTAGCGTGGCTATAATTAAATGTCACTAAAAATAGAAATATTAGTTTCGAAGATTTTTACAAAAATTGTGGTCACCTATCTTTTATAATGACAGGTTGAATTTCAAACCATGATGGGTAAACATCCGGTATTAAAACAAACATATCCTGAAAATTTCAGCTAAATCAGTTCAGTAGTTTCCGAGTCTATAGCTCATAAACAAACACACAAACATTGATTTATATATATATATATATATAAGGAAAAGAGGCTATCATTGGATAGGACACACATTGAGAAAACGGAAGAATATAACTAGAATGTCTTTGCACTTGAATCCACAGGGGCATGGGAATAAAGGAAGGCAAAAAACACACGGAGAAGGGAGCTGGAGAATAAAGTTAGAAAGATGGGGAGGACATGGAGAGAGCTGCATGCAACAGCAAAACGCAGAACGACGGTGCAAGTTGGTTGAGGGCCTATGCTCCATTGGGGGCTAGAAAGACAAGAAGAAGATATATATAAAATAGCTAATATTTACCACTGTAGCTAGACAGCCCACATCATGGTACAACAGTGAGGACAAGGATACATTTACATAAAATATCTTTACTGCATGAATTTATGGGGGTGGGGGTGTGGGTGTTGTGAGCCTGAGGTGTTGAGACTGCACGGCTAATGAAGTCATGGCAAGCTGTACAGGTTAAGATGTGTTGTTGTTGCTCCTGGTACAAATAAAAGGGAGCTGTTTTCTTTATAGTGTGATGTTTATTCCTGAACGGTTGTACATCCATGCTAGAAAAATCAGCTCTTGTTAAAATGTGTCTTCACCGAACACACACATATACCCCTAGATGTGGCTAACACGTTCTCCTCACGAATATGCAACAGAAAGGAAGAGGGAAGAGACAGGATCGGCGAGTAGTCGTGTGTGGTCGGGGGAAGAAATTTAAAAAAAGAAACCAGCTAGTCACTTCTCACATAACATTGATCCCTTTCTCTCAAAATCAAACTTGATCTATTTCCTCTGATCTCTTTACTCAGAACTTGATCCCTCCCTTACTCAGCTCTGAACTTGATCTCCTTCTCTCTTACCACTGTTTGATCCCTCCCTTACTCAGCACTGAACTTGATCCCCTTCTCTCTTACCACTGTTTGATCCCTTCCTTTCTCAGCTCTGAACTTGATCCCCTTCTCTCTTACCACTGTGTGATTACTTCCTTTCACTCAGGACTTGTTCTTTTTTCACCAGCTGTAAGCTCCGGTAGAAAGTCCTAGTTGTTCGTCCATTTGGGCTTTGCCCCGGGGCCTGAGTTTCGCTTGTACATCTGTTTTACTGGCTCATTTGTGTGCAGTTGGTTGTTTTACTGGCAGATGCACCGACTTTTAAAGGAAGCTCACAGTTAGTCGACTGTTAATGATATTCTTTTTTGTGTGTGTATGGATAGGCATGGGGTTTATTGTTTCTCCCCACAAAGGGGCCCCAGAACCCACAATGAATCTCTTAACGCTGAGTTTAATTCCCTTTTCTCATCTGATAGCATTGAGCTTGATCCCTTTCTCTCTTCGAGCTTGATGTCTTTCTGTCACTAAGCTTGATCCCTTTTACCTAACGAGTTTGCTCTTTTTCTCCCATTGAGCCGAAATCTTTCTCTTATCTCGCAACATAAACTCCATTCCTTTCTCACACCTCATAGCACAGATCTTGATCCCCATCCCTCTCAGCTCTCTAAACTTGAACCCTTTCTGTGTTGCAGCCAAAAAATACGGTATTGAAGAGATCAGCCCTGGGGTGGTGAGTATGATATCCCATGCCACCCAGGAGCGGTTGCGGTGCATGGTTGCCAACTTGTCCACCATCGCTGAACACAGGGTGGAGATGTACAAGGTATGGCCTGTCATGTAATAGTATTCCCTGTTTTCATTGTCATTGTATGTATTCCCGTGTGTTTGTATGTCTCTGGTGCTCGTGGGAAAGGGACTGCTATGTACAGGTACTTGTTGTTCGTCCATCAAAAGTGATATGATGTCACGTCTAGTTTGAGAATGGAGGTGGAGGCAGTCACTGCTGGCTTGAGAATCAGCTTTTCACACATGCCATCATTGTAACTGACTCACAGAGCATGTTGAGAGAGCTGGCGACAGGCATGCTCCATGCAGAGTGGCAAGCTTCACTTCAAAGGTCCCATTTAGTTAGCATCCTTTGGATATTTTCTCCAGGTCATGCCAGTGTGTCGGAAATTGAGCAGGCAGATAGACTGGCCGTTAATGCACCTCTTTGGAGCAAACTGATGTATGACAAGCTGGATGTTTTAACGGAACTTTTGGAGCGAGTGAACAGTGCAGAGGAACAGAACGATCATTGCGGTCAGACTTGAATGGCACTGCGAGGAGTTACAAGGGGATCTGGCCGGCGTTTGACACTCAGGGGAAAGGCGAGACGGATATACAATCAGACAGTTACTAGTACCATCTGAATTTTAACTCCTCGCTTGCAGCTAAAGATGGGGACGGAACGCTGATGGGGGTGTTCCAAGTACTTTGACGTCGGTTCTCAATTCAACATCCGTCACAAGTGATGAAGACTACTTCTCATCCACAGTAGCAATGATCAGTGATTATGAGTATAAAAGTGGCTGATTAGTCCACTTTAAGCCCGGAAAGTTCTTGAGCAGTGCGGACAACAGGTGGAAGCCGCAGTAAGTGTGGGATTAGCGATGCAGTTCTTTCTATTCTGCCTCCATTTCTCCTGCCTGTGCAACCTCCGCTGCCTTGCAGGCTGATGTGCCATGCCTGAGGGGTGTTCGCCATCCCCCATATACCATGTACAGGTTCTTGTACACTATATATGATTAACAGTTTCAGTTTGTGCCCAACAATTTTTGCAGTTTATCTTTTCCCGTTTTCTCTATTTCTACACTTTAAAAAAAAAAAACCTAAAGAATTCATGGGCTCTCCTAGCAGATTTGGCCGGCAAGTAGGTCGGCTTCGGTCGACGTAGTGGGAGTTCTTTCCCTTGCCCGCACTCACAACAATGAGCGGAAAAAGTCACGACTCAAACACGACAGTGAGGTCGACATCAGGGCTGCCAATGCTTGTTTGTGTCCCCCAGATCTGGGTTTTTCTTTTGACGCTGCGGGAAAATCTGGGTTTTTTTTTTTCTGTGTGCCTGTCTGTGGGTGTTTTGCCGATCTGTAATCTTTAATGACCGATAAATTTGCGTGGTTAGGGTTAGAGATAGAGTTAGGGGTAGGGTTAGATGTAGCGTTAGATGTGACAATTGTGACGCCGTAGTTCCCTATAATCGCGCACAGTCGACGGACGGTGGATGCTACTGACATGGACAATTCGCCACCGATTGGGCACCAGCCGCGCGCTATTGCCGTCATATTTGCCACACGTCCAGTGGCGCCACTCCCACAAACATCAGATTGTCGGCCAGTATTTCGACCTCTTACGTGAAAATTTTCACATCTAACCCAAACCCCTAACCCTACCGCTAACCCAACCCTACACGCAACCGTAGGACGATGATAGACACCCTACGCAGCCCTACACGCAACCGTATGATGATGATAGACACCCTACGCGCAACCGTAGGATGATAGGTAACCCTAGACGCAACCGTACGCAACCCTACACGCACCCGGATGATGGTAGGTAAGTATGTCATTTGATTCGTGACTTTTTCCGCGACTTGTTTTGAGTTTGGTGAAGGAACATAACTCCCATAACTCCCACTAAGCCGGACGACGCCGTCTAGCTTGCCGGCCAAATCTGCTAGGAGAGTCAATTCATGTATTCAGGAGACACTGTGGTGTAGTAGCAAGACGCTCGTCTATGGATCCAAAGGTCGTGGGAGTTCAAATCTGAAAGGTGCCGGACTTTCTTTAAAATTGGCATTGGCTTCCAGGTAGACCCAACCTTAAATGGGTGCCAGGTAAAGTCCCGGGAAGTAAAGGAGGCCGGCATGATGTTGACTGCATCACTTACTGTGTGCCGATTTGCCTGTTGAGAATCAACATCACATCACTCAGGACACCCCCATAAGTGCTCCGTCACCATCTTCAGCCAAGAGTTAAAAATTCCGATGTTACCAGCAACTGTCTGATTGTATATCCGTCTCGCCTTTCCCCTGAGTGCCGAGCGTCGCCACATCCCTTGGTAACTCCTCACAGCACCATTCTCCTCAGACCGTAATGATCTATCTGTTCCTCTGCACTGTTCACTCCCTCCCAAAGGGCCATCACAACATCCAGCTATGTATTTATGTATTTGTAAAACTACCTACGGTTAAGATTGTTATGTACTTTATGTATGTTTAGTTTCTGCTGTGCTTGTAACATTATTCAGCTAACTATGTAGTTCTTCATTCTGTTTATTCAACTGTTTTTATTACAACATTGTACATGCAACTATTTCTGCTCTTGCAGTTTGACAACAGATACGAGGCAGCATCAGACACTAAACATAAGCTCAAATTTCTGGAGGAGCTCGACAAATTGGAGAGGAAACGACACGAAGAACAGGAACGAGAAAAGCTACTCAGGGCCATAAAGGTAAGCTGGGTTAGCAGTGTAGTCTGTGTACAGGTCAAAGAAGTGTAGGTCCTGTACAGGTGAGAGACGTGTAGTCTCTGTACAGGTGAGAGAAGTGTAGTCTCTGTACAGGTGAGAGAAGTGTAGTCTCTGTACAGGTGAGAGAAGTGTAGTCTCTGTACAGGTGAGAGAAGTGTAGTCCATATACAGGTGAGAGAAGTGTAGTCCCCCTATAGGTGAGGGAAGTGTAGTCCCCGTACAGGTAAGGGAAGTGTAGTCTCTGTACAGATGAGGGAAGTATAGTCTCTGTACAGGTGAGGAAAGTTTAGGTCCCGTACAGGTGAGGGAAGTGTAGTCTCATGAAGGGTGAAGAAAGTTTAGCTGTGTACAGGTGAGATAAGTTATTGTGGGGAAAACAAGAATAGAACCGCTGCTCCCCAACAAGAATGTCATAATAGTCAACTTATCATGGGCTTCCTTCAGTTTCGGATTGCATCTGCCTGAGAGGCAAGGAACCAACAGCCTGCATACAAATAAAAAATACCGGGAAGACTAACCTGGTCAACAAATGCCCGCAGAAGTCGGATGTGTTGGCCAAAAGGAGCAAATATTGCAGCCATGCTGTGAACAGACACAACACAATTACATCTTCAGATAAACGCAGCAGAAGAAGAAGAATACAAATAAATCAGGTCAATAAAACGGATGTGCAACACTCAGGTTCTGGAACAAGACTTAAATCCAGAAGTGGACAAACAACCAGAACTTTCTGCTTGAGTTTACCAGAACTTTCTGCTTGAGTTTACCAGAACTTTCTGCTTGAGTTTACCAGAACTTTCTGCTTGAGTTTACCAGAACTTTCTGCTTCAGTTTACAGTCTGCAAAGAAGAAGAAATCTGTAGTTCTTTCATAATGGTGTGGCTGGTTTCATTTTTCTCATTTCTTCACTTAACATGTTATCTCTTGTTACTCTGGGAGCTCTTCTGAGGCATCTCCTCTCTGCTGATTTGGTTTTCCACTCGTGTCCTTATGTCCCCACGTACAATGCGATCCCCTGTGTAAGGTGCACCTTGATTTAGAGATCAGAAATTTGGTTAAAAAAATAATATACGATTTCATTTCATGAACCATATCTCCAGTTCCGGTCCGAATCTGGCCATTTTTGCTGACTTGCCTCTTATGGCTTCTTCTGTGTTAGCCATTCTCTGATTATTCTCTGAGTTGCAGGAGAACCAAATTTATGTTGAGCGTCAGGATTTCATTCACTTTTGCAAACTGGATTACTTTTAACTTGAATTCAGCACTGTGTGGAAATCTTTTCTGAGACATTTATGGGCAAACGGTTCCCTAGTGGGACAAATGGGGAACACTGAGCACAAGAAACTATAAAGCGGAAAGAGCTTTAGACCTTATGCATTTTTTTTTCAAATGAGGCCCCATACTGGGTATTTTCAAACAGTTCTTCTTTTCTCTACTCCTGGAATGCCTTGCGGCATCAGGGCATGAAGAGATCTCTGGCCCTTCTGTTCGCTTCGTATAAAGTACTTTTCAGTGTCTCTGATATTTCTGTGTTCTGTGTGTGGTCGACCTCTGGATCTATTACATCTGTATCTGTATAACAGTGCTCTCTGTGGTGTCCTGTCTGTTGCCAGTTACATGGCCAAACCATTTGATTTGTTGTCTACCTGTAAAGTTCAATATTGGTTCTGTGCTGACTCTCCTCCTGATATCATCGTTCCTAACAAATCATTAGGTAACAAATGTGCTAGCATGGTAAAAGACGCAGACTGTTTAAAGCTTATATTTCTGGAAAATAAGTGCCTCATATACTTGTTGCGATACACTGGCAGCATGATGACGGCAAAAAAGAGTTCTTCGTTTTCCTTTATGGACAGATCCCTTCTTTTGACATGCCAGAACTGGCATTAGTTGTCCCAGTTCCTGATTTACCTCTGAGCATCATATGTTGATTCCTCTGACCGTTTTTTTCCATCAAGAGTGAAAATTAATCCTAGATATTTAAGTTAATTTATTTAATTTTCATACTGTTTATTTTTAAACCCTCTCTGCCAATTTCTATGATTTGCCCTATATTTTTTTGTAGAGTCGATCCAAGAATGAAGACCCTGAACAGTTGAAGCTGAAACAGAAGGCAAAAGAGGTAAGTGTGTGAAATCTGCCAGGCTTCTGTTGGAGAGGAAGGAAATTGTGTGCGCCTGTATAAGTAAAGTTCTTCCGTGTTCGCCATTTAAAGGGCAGCTGGCGTGTTTTATTGTGGTTAACAGCTTGACTGTGATATCTGCTGTGGTAGATGTGCAAACTGCTCATGAAAACAAAGACTTGCCTTTGCTGTTTGTTGTAAAAGTAGTTTGTAAAATATCTCATTTATAATTAACATCCAGGAGGAAAAAAATTGTGGCATAACAGATTATTGCAAGTACCAATGTGCCAATTTCCAGTTTAATCAATCCAGTGAACTGTGACCATAAAGCCTAATAAAATGGGTAGGCAGAACGTCTCCTTTTTATAGTTTCTAACGTGATCCCCTGGTTGGGCGCTGGTGGTTAAAGTAGCCTTCCCTTTGTTATTGTTGTGCATTTAGTTCATGTAGAGTAAGGCCCTGCGTAAAAAGGTCGATTTGTGTTTTGTGCACATTGTTCTGCTTCTACATTTCATTTTGCTCTACCCTCTCCCCCAAGTTAAAAAGAAAAATACACACATTGATTTAGGGGCTGTGTATCCGTGACAGATTAGGTTTTAATGAGTATCTACATTTAAATAATGTGGGCACAATACATTACACAGTTTATCGCCTTCCATATTTTCCTTTATCTCATCAGATGCACCAACATATAATCAAGCACACAGACATTAAATCCTTTCCACTTCTTCTTTTGTCGTCTCACTGATAACCAGGTTGTAGCTCAGTGTCATGGTTTTGTCGTCTCACTGATAACCAGGTTGTAGCTCAGTGTCATGGTTTTGTCCTCTCACTGATAACCAGGTTGTAGCTCAGTGTCATGGTTTTGTCGTCTCACTGATAACCAGGTTGTAGCTCAGTGTCATGGTTTTGTCCTCTCACTGATAACCAGGTTGTAGCTCAGTGTCATGGTTTTCTGTATTTATCTTGCACGGCTCGGGTGACGGGACTTGTTCATCTTTTTGCAGGTTTCGGCTACACCATGTATCCCTCTCTTTCTTGCTCTTCCTCTCGCCTTCCTCCCAGATGTTCTGCTGTAAAAAAAATCCTTTCCCCTGTAATAGACATCTCGTATTGTCTTCTCATCACGGGAAGTACAAGAGAGTCACAAGATTACAGCTGCAGGTTCAAATGTACCACATGTTCTTTTTGTTTACATTTGCATCTCATCCACACTGCTGCACTGTTCTCCTTTTCTTGACTTGGCCTACATTGAAACATATCAGACTTGTGGGTGCTATATTTGTGTGTGCTAAGTAGAAAATCCATAGAAACCGGTTCTGGAAAACAGTCAAGAGGCACAAATAGATCATTACTGTGTACTAATAACTAGTCATTCCCTTGTGGGATGCAATTTTTCATTATTTTGAAGCCCCACCATAAATATGGCTAAATGCGGTTTCTGGGACCTCTCCACGGGTGATCTCATCCACATGGTGGCATTTTGTGTCATCGGCTGTTTATCGCTTGGGTGATGTCCTAATGGGGTGAAATGTACTACTACTACTGTAATAGAACATTACGGTCTGAGGAGAATGGCCCTGTGGAGAGTTACCTGGGGATCTGGTCGGAGCTCCATTTAGGGGAAAGGCAAGGCAGATGTACCATCGAAATTAAAACTCTTCGTTTGCTGCTGAAGATGAAGACAGGGCGCTTATGGGAGTGTCTTGAGTGCTGTGATATTGATTTTTAATTCATCATTTGTTATTCCTGTGTGCTAGACTAGGTTTTTTTTTTTTTTACCCATTGGTCGCGGAAAGGTCCAGGTGAGCCACAGACAGTTTCCTGCCGGATCATTTAACGGGGACGGAAATTTAGTTTTCCTCGTCCAAGGTCACTTTGTGACTTTAAGATCATGACAAACAGTCCAAACCAACAACCAGTGACCATAAGTAACCAATCACTTGAAAATCTAGAACATTTCACATATCTTGGCAGTGTGGTGTCCCTACTGGGAGGGACAGAGGAAGACATACAGTCACGTCTGAACAAAGCTAGAGCTGCTTTTGGAAGGATGAGGCAAATCTGGAAATCCAACAATTACTGCAGAGGAATGAAACTCCGACTCTACAAGAGCATCATTTTGCCAGTTCTTCTTTACGGAGCGGAATGCTGGAGAATGACCAAAAAAGGATGCACACAAGCTGTCCACCTTCCACCACACATGTCTACGTAGAATTATCAAAATTTTCTGGCCAGATACAATCTCAAACACTAAACTACTTCAAGCCACAAACCAAGAAACTTTAGACAACCAAGAGAAGATGGAAATTGCTTGGTCACAATATGAGAATGACTTCTGATATACCTGAGTGCGGCATCTTTGACATGGAAAACTGCAATGAAGATTGCACAGGACAGGAAAGCATGGAAAGTCCTCTCTGAAGCCTCATGTGCCACTAGGCACAACGAGAACTGATGATGATGAATTTATTTAGACTTGCATAAATTGAAAGCAATCAGCCTTTTTGGGATCTCTTAATTTATTTAGACTTACATAAATTGAAACCAATCAGCCTTTTGGGAGCAGTTGTAAACTAGACCTCCTTGAACATGTCTGTACATGACCACATTGTATTCTTCTCTCACCAGCTGCAACAGATGGAGGCCGAAGAGCTACGGCAGAAGGAAGCCAACCAGACGGCTCTGGCCGCTATTGGGCCGCGTAAGAAAAGGAAGTTAGATTTCTTAGACTCCTCAAAAACAGGGGTATGTATATGCTTTTTTTCCCTCTCACTTTTATCTTTATTTACTTTTGTGACATCTTCCTAAAGCCTGTGTCTTGTTCCTGATGTCCACTAGTTACTTTTGTGTCTCCTTGATATTCCTTGTGTCTGCTTGTTACTTCTTACATGACAAGGCAGATGTGGTCAAGGCCCTTTAGGAACAAGCAGCGGAATCAGTAGAGAAACAATATTATTATGGCCTGGAGAGAATGAGGCACCTGGGTGTAACCAGAGGGTCTGGCTGTCTCACTGCAGTCAGGAAAGGCAAGACGGCATACAACCAGATTGTGACTGTTACCATCTGAGCTGGCTGCTGAAGATAAGGAGGGAGTATGTATGGGAATGCCCCGAGTGCTGTGATGTCACTTCTTGCTTCAACTCAGCTATGTCTGCTTGTTACTCACTTGTTATTTCCTATATGTGCTTGTTATTCCTTTGTGCTCATTCTTCAGTTCCCCCATTTTTAACTTGTTATTCTGAGACGGAGAAAACTGTAGGAAAGTTAAAGAGGAGGAGAACAAACGAGCAAACTTTTTCAAAGAGTTAGAAATTGGGCACGTAGGCACCGCCTTACATTTGGCCCTTCTAAGCACTCATCTTTCAGAGCATGGTTGCATGTTATTAGTAATGCATGTTATGTTTATATAAAACATATGCATTATGAAATAATGCACACACACATCATGTATACACACTTATACACAGACTTACATTATACAATACATACACGCATACAAACACACACGCATGCATGCATACATAAAAACATATATATATTCTGTGTCATAGGTGATTGAAAGTACATGAGTCAGAAGGTTGTCTATAGACATGACTACCAATGCCACATCGCATGACTTTAGAAAGAATAAAAAGAATTATTTTTGCATTTGTTATTCTTTGTGCGCACTTGTTATTCTTTGTATCAACTTTTCCAGGCAGGTGCAGGTGTTGGGTCATCAGATGCAAGTACCAGTTCCTCCATGTCGTCGGTGAGTACACGATTGTGGCTGAAGATGCGCTAGTAATTGTGCAGGAACTCATGGGTGGGGATGGGAGCGTGTGTGTGGGGGTGGAAGCTTGTGTATTGATGCAGGAACTAGTGTGTGGGTGCAGTAACCCATGGGTACGTGCAGGAGTTTCATGGGTGGAGACAGTAACTTGTGTGTAGCTGTTAGATTTGTGCAGTGATTTGTGGGTAGCTGCAGTAACCTGTTTGTTTGCAGTGATGTTAGAGCGAGTAAAAGTGGGGTTTATACATCAATAAAAGGCTTCATTAGACAATGGTGAGTATAGTATTTAATATGAGCTGGTATCATTTCTGTGACTTGGGTATTGGTTCAGTAACTTGGGTATTGGTTCAGTAACTTGGGTATGGGTGCAGTGACTTGTGTATGGGTGCAGTGACTTGGGTATGGGTGCAGTAACATGGGTTTGGGTGCAGTGACTTGGGTATGGGTTCAGTACTTATGTATGGGTTCAGTAACTTGGATCTGGGTGCATTGACTTGTGATGGGTGCAGTAACTTGTAGGCTGTGGCAGTAACTTGTGTTTGGGTGCAGTGACTGGGGGGTGGGTGCAGTAATCTCAGAGAGTCACAGTGGGTAGGGTATGTACAGCATATAAACGTATACTTTAAACAATGAATTAATATGGTACTATCTATGAGCTGGTGTAATTTTTGTGAATTTTGCTTGTTTCAGGTGATGCGCCCCCGGATTAAGAGAGTGAACATGCGAGATGTCCAGCTCTTAATGGAATCAGAGCGGCCGACACGGAAATCTGAACTCTTGTATAAATCATACTTGAAATGATCAGCGATTTGACTCTGACTTTAGTCTGCAGAATAATTTTCTGAGTGGCCTCAAATCTCATAAGAGGCAAAGACTTGTTCATGATGGCCAGATTCTTTCGGAATGGAAAGTCGGTGATTGCAGTATTTGGCAGGTTTGGTGTAGACTGGCCAGGTGTTTCTGTGAATTGAGTCCGTCAGATTGGAATCAGCCATCAGGTTTACTGTGTGTGCTGACCAGGTGCTGCGCGATTATATACGCGGGGTAGACTCTAAAGCTCTGAACTAAAACCGTGTAACCTATTGCGCATGGTTATCAATGCCTTTATTTAGGGCGGTTAGATTTTAGTCTGATCTGACATCTCAGAAAGAGAAGTTTAAACTGCGTTGGTATGTGGTCATCTGTACGCTGACTGTGAGGTTCTGATATAATGTTGAGCAAGATCTCAGAATAGGTGATCACAGTTAGAAAATAATGGCAAACGGATAGATCCCATAGTTGCTTTATTTCTTTGCCAACGAAAACCATGCAGAAGGTCAGTCATTGTCCCTTGTGTAGACTATTAACATAGACTGCAGTCAGTCTCAGCAAATCCAGTAGCATACACACGCATTACATACCTGTGGCAGCCATCGGAAGTGCCAACACAGACATTCGGACACTAGAAATGCGGGCTTAAGGTTACATATAATATGTGGTCATCAGTGAACATATACCTTAGTTCCCACTTCGTGGCACTTAGTCAACCCATAATTGGACTGTTCCTTTGCAAGTGAAAACCACACAGAAACGCCTTCCAGGGCCCTCTCAAATAACTGGAATAGACTGCAGTCCTGACAAAACTAACAGCTGGCACGTGCATTAAATGCATAAGGCAGCCACCAGAGTTACTGTCAGTGGCAGTGCACTACTGGAATCACAGTTCTTTTTCAATGGAAGCACCATATATATACAGCGTGATGAGGCACTCAGAACATATAGATCGGTGCCCCTAAAGTCGCAGATATCTCAGCCATGCTGTTAACGGACACATGCAATTGCATCCTCAGATGACGACAATCAGTTTAAAACTCATTTAGCATTCTTCAGGTGAGAAATACAAGTTTGTGGGATAACAGCAGATCGAGCACAAACATTTAATTTTCGTGTTTGGTTCATAAGTGCACATACACGTCAGCATTACGTTGGTTTCCCATAAACCAATATGGAACGTACAAGGGCAGCATAAACACGTTCTCTGCAGACCTGATAAGGTCAACTCACCAGGGACCCAAGAAGTGGTTCTTCTTATCAGAAATTACTCTTGTCCAGATAAGAGTTCTGGCAAAGAAAAATTGCCGGGGTTAAACAAATTGTTCTTCACAACAGAGATTCATCATGTCCGGTCTGGACTGCTTTGAATGCCCGGTGTGTGTGCTACAAGTCAGCTTGTGATTGGTCAGCATGACCCTGTGATTGTGCACCTTGACCCTGTGATTGTGCACCATGACCCTGTGATTGTGCAGCATGACCCCCCTGCAGTTGTAAGACTAGTGGCCTTATTTGTTTGTCCTAAGTTATACACATTGCCGGATCACGAGGGTTCGGATACAGCCGGATGGATTTTCCAAAAGACAACACATTCCAGCATTTGTAGAGTTCAAGTGTGGGCAGCTATACATCATGTTGTTGACAATACTTGTTCAGTTTTTATCTTTGTGGAGTGCTGTGCACTTATTGAAGGAGACTGGATAATGGTAGATAATTCTTTGGGGGGACACTAAAGTCGCCTGAGTGCAGTTTCAGGGCTGTTGTTTGTTGCTTTACAATATTGTGGAGTTGCTTTAGATATATGTATATCTGCTGAGAATTCCGAATCAGTCACGTGATTACTATGGTGACTTCAAATTTATCACTTGATCTTTCTGTTTACATAACATAGGAGATTTCTGTTGATACTGCCTCAATCACTTTTAGCAAACATCTGTTCAGCCTCTACTCCAGGTGGGTAGGCTAAGATGAATTAGGAAATTTTATGCAGATACACTTTTTAGTAATGCGCTGTCTGCATAAAAAGAAGGTAAACTAAAGTACCCTTTTCCACGCCTTCGGGCGTATTAGGCAGATAGAGCAAGATCTAGATTTGTAGAGACCAGTCGGCACTGGGTGGATGATGTGGTCAGCATCACACCGCCTGCCTTTACTTCCAAGAACTTGCCTGGTACCCACTCAGGGCTGAGTTGACCTAAGAGTAATTTAAAAAAAAAAGTCCAAACTTTTGACATCCAGATCCGCAGGCGAGCGTCTAGCCCAGTGGCTGGCAAATCTTGGTTCTCGAGCCGCATGCGGCTCTTTAGCAACCTGAATGTGGCTTGGCCAGTCGGCCACAAAACAGTTTTGACTCTAAAAAACATGGTTCTTGAAAAGGAATTTGGTTCTCAAACATTTTTTTTGTCGTCCTGCTGCTGGTTTTTGGCTGAAGAGTTTTCCGACCACTAGTCTAGCCACTACATCAGGGTGGCTCTATACATGTCAGTAACATCTAGAAGAGACAGGGTTATGAACACCAGCATTAGAGAGACAGTTGGTATAAGATCATGTCTGGATTGTATTGACTGACACAGAGTGAAATGGTTCAGTCATCTAGTGAAAATGCAGCCAGACCAAATTGCATATGAGACTTTGTACAGCAGAACATCTGGAAGGAAGACGAGGGAAAGATCGAGAAAGAAATGGATAAATGGTATTGCTTAAGCCTGTAAAAGGATGAACAAATTAATTGCCGCTGCCAGCCGAGAAGCGCAGGACAAGTATCGTAAAAACTTCAACCTGGTATTAGGAAGATGACAAAAGAAGAAGAAAGTGGTGTATGAGTTGGTCTTATATTTAAACACGATTTGCTCGGAATACGGTTAACGCTGAGGTGACTTTGGTGCATATTGACTCCTTTTGTTATATTTTAATACACAAGGGCCCTTACAGAAGTGATATCAGAGGGGTCCTAAATGAGCGCTGTGAGCTTTGTACAGACACTTCTAGAGGAAGACTCAGAAGAAATGTTTTTCATTTGTTCCTGCGGTTTCTTCTTTTACTCCTCCAGGTTAATTTATGCTCCTAAAGTATGTGTGCTGTGGCCTGTGTGGGGACCTTTCAGGTGGAGGAGACCTGGAAGAAATCACTTGTATGTGTCTGTTATGTCAACAGTGACATTAAGAGGCTGTAGATATCATTTCTTTGCGTGCCTCTTCGTCAGAAATACGTTACATTGTGTTTTCTTTAAGCCTCTGGCTTAGTACATCCAATTTTAGAAGCATTATTTGGGCGGCTTGTTTCCGTAGACTTTGACTGTTCCAGCTTATATGCAAGGCAGCTTTTTTGTTTCTCTCTTATTCTAGTTTCTATTTCTTTACCCAGTCAGTTTCTTTAATTGAGAGCAACAGACCCTTGAATTTAGATTGGGAACTGTACACAACCATCTGTAGCCATTTGTACAAGAAATTCAAGATTGGGCAATCAGAAGGCGCCACAAAATACTGAACGTTTGCAGTAAGAAGATCCCAAGCAGCTGGAGATCTTTACTGCCACAGCGCATGCAGGGAAAGGTGGGAATGGAGGTGGAGGCAGTCGTAACAGCTTCTGCTGGCTGCACATACACGTCATTGTCGAGGAAGGTGGGAAAGGTCAGTGCAGTGGCAGGTATCGCTTCAGAGATGTGGGTAGTTTTAGGATAATTTCTCCAGTGCTTGTGTGGTGGGAAACAGTCAGGTATCGCTTCAGAGATGTGGGTAGTTTTAGGATAATTTCTCCAGTGCTTGTGTGGTGGGAAACAGTCAGGTATCGCTTCAGAGATGTGGGTAGTTTTAGGATAATTTCTCCAGTGCTTGTGTGGTGGGAAACAGTCAGGTATCGCTTCAGAGATGTGGGGTAGTTTTAGGATAATTTCTCCAGTGCTTGTGTGGTGGGAAACAGTCAGGTATCGCTTCAGAGATGTGGGTAGTTTTAGGATAATGTCTCCAGTGCTTGTGTGGTGGGAAACAGTCAGGTATCGCTTCAGAGATGTGGGTAGTTTTGGGATAATTTCTCCAGTGCTTGTGTGGTGGGAAACAGTCAGGTATCGCTTCAGAGATGTGGGTAGTTTTGGGATAATTTCTCCAGTGCTTGTGTGGTGGGAAACAGTCAGGTATCGCTTCAGAGATGTGGGTAGTTTTAGGATAATGTCTCCAGTGCTTGTGTGGTGGGAAACAGTCAGGTATCGCTTCAGAGATGTGGGTAGTTTTGGGATAATTTCTCCAGTGCTTGTGTGGTGGGAAACAGGTAGATTGATTGGCTGGTTCTGCATCAGTGGATGATGAATTATTGCTAGATGTGGACAGGGTCCTTGGGGAGTAGGTGAACAGTGCTAAAGCACACATGGGTCATCTTGGGGAGTAGGTGAACAGTGCTAAAGCACACATGGGTCATCTTGGGGAGTAGGTGAACAGTGCTGAAGCACACATGGGTCATCTTGGGGAGTAGGTGAACAGTGCTAAAGCACACATGGGTCATCATGGGGAGTAGGTGAACAGTGCTGAAGCACACATGGGTCAACTTGGGGAGTAGGTGAACAGTGCTGAAGCACACATGGGTCATCTTGGGGAGTAGGTGAACAGTGCTAAAGCACACATGGGTCATCATGGGGAGTAGGTGAACAGTGCTGAAGCACACATGGGTCAACTTGGGGAGTAGGTGAACAGTGCTGAAGCACACATGGGTCATCTTGGGGAGTAGGTGAACAGTGCTGAAGCACACATGGGTCATCTTGGGGAGTAGGTGAACAGTGCTGAAGCACACATGGGTCATCTTGGGGAGTAGGTGAACAGTGCTGAAGCACACATGGGTCATCACGGTGTGGAGAGAATGGTGAGTGACCAGGCATCTGGTCCACACTCCGGGGGAGGGACGGCATACAATTATACTGCTTCCTCTTCTCGGGATCACTGTTTTTACGGTGACAGACAAGTACTGTGTATGAGGGGGTCAGTTTATATGTGTGGGAGGAGGAGAGTTTATGTGCATGGGAGGGGGGAAAGTTTATATTTGTGTTAGGGTGAGTTTATGTGTGTGATGTAGATGAGGTTTATATGTGTATCAGGAGGAGAGGTGGATGATGTGTGTAGGTGCATAGTTGTCAGTAATCATCATCAAGTGCCTTTATTGACTGGCCTGAGCAGTCCTTTCACTGTGCTTCTAGCAGTTGACATCACAGCACTCAAGGCATTCCCATGCAAGCTCCGTCTTCATCTTCAGCAGCCAGCGCAGAGTTCCAATACTGAGCTTTTGGGAATGAATTGGGACTGAAAGAGTTAAGCATTCTTACACAGAACCACCTATCTTAAGCCTGAAACATTTGTGTGTCTAGGCTTGTTGAGTAATTGTCCGTGATTCACAGCCACATGTTAAAATTGTATGTAATGCCTGTTATTTTATTTATATTTTTTGTAAAAATGATGTTCATAGAATGTTTCTCCACTGTTGAAGTCAATGCATTATGCAAATGAAATGTAAAAAACAAAAGCAATTACTGGAAAAATAAATGAAATTAGAAAAATTAAAGAATGTGTGGTTAATTTTGCAGTGCTATGTATTGTTTCATGAATATATTAATTAAGCTTTATATACAAGGGAAAGTATACGTAAGTCACAAATAGCTGTTGAAAAAAACTATAGACGATAACTTTAAAACCATTCTTTTTTACACGCACACTGTCCCTATTTTTTTCAACATAATTTCCACCATCATTGATTCACTTGTCCCTTTCATTTTATCAGTCCTCCCAACCTGCTGCATAAGACTGCGTGCTCTGTTTTCTAAACCACATTTTCACTTCACTTCACATTCAACTTCTGCGTTCATTCGCAAAATGTCTCCTGCCAAGTTGGGTTTTCAATCAACTAAAAGTTGGAAATCGCTAGGGGTTTCAGTCGGAGCTGTAAGGTGGATGTTCTCACCCTAGATGGTTAAAATATCTCATTAGTTAACCGAGCCGTATGTGGTCTGGAATTGTTATCAAGGAGCAGTATTCCTCTAGTCAGCAGGCCTGGACATTGAATTGCTTCATGAAGCGTTGATTCTTCTTCTACTTGTGTTCACTTTCTGATTTACACCGAGACAGATTTTTATGTAAGTCTTTTCCCCCGATAGACAAAGCTGCTACGTCTGAGACGCCCCAATGCCAGATCATCAAACCTTTTGTTCATTGGGTGTGACTGCATACTATTAAACTTCTCTATCTGGATCAAAGTTTTAGTGTCTCTTTTATATTACAGTGTCTCCATTGCAGTTATTTTCTGCATCTCCAGGATTTGTGCAGTTTTCATGGATCCTGTGATAAGTCTAAGAGCTTGATTTTGCACTCTCTAACAATTGTAGATCGGAATTAGCAGCTTGTTGACCAAGCTGTTGCACCAAACTCCAAGTGGGGTTGCCCCATTTTAAACTTTCTTTAGGTTTTTTAAAAATTCCTTCCGATCTTGTACCTGCCAGTTTTCCAAGTAGGCCTAGTCGTCTCCTGGCCTTCCCTTCTACATTTTCTATATCTTTGCTCCTCGTTGTGCCTTTTATCTAATGTTACTCCAAGATAAGTGGGGACGCTTTCTTCCTTTAGCAAGGATGTTCCTAAGTGAATACTAGCAGCTTTGTCCCTGGGGGGAGAGAAAAGGGTTGTGGATGTTTTGTCTGTGTTTATGGCAACATGCCACTTTTCTGCCCATGTTAAGACATCTGTTGCTCGCTGCATTCTTATATTTGCCACTGTGATGTGTTTGTAGTCCATTGCTTTAGTTTTTTATATTTCTGCTCCATTTGACATCATAATTATTCAATTTTTAGTTTGGTATTAGCTTTAATTTTTATTGAAATGTTGAGAAATAACCATGTTTAAAATGCATAACTTTCAAAGAGGTAGTATAACAGTAGTAGTAGTAATCACTGGAAAAGCCTCCTTTAAAAAAAAAAAAAATACGTTATCAAATGTAAGAGCACATTAGGCTAAAGAGGGGATTCTGTGGATAGAGTGATTCAGACATCATGCGTGTTGACCAAGCTTTTTTTTGTGTGGTTGTCCTTTAAAGAGCACCTTGCACTTTGTGGTTTACAGCTTGGCCGTAATACCTGCACCTATTATCAACACATCTGATTTTAGCAAACTTAATTTTAAGGAGCGGCTAGCCATGTGGTTACAATGTGGGCCATCTTGAGGGAGACCTGGGTTCGACAGCAGTTCTCTACCCTTTTGGGGGTCAAATTACTTTTTCACAGTTGTCGCCAAAGACCCCACAAAAACACAGATTTACTGAAGCTATAAAGTAACAACGAAAATAATTGTATGGTTAGGGGGCCACTACAATATGAGGAACTGTATGAAAGGGTCCCGGCATTAGGAAGTTTAAGAACCACTTAACTACATAAACAATTCTTATTTGTTAGTCATGCTGGAATAGATGCATATGCACATTATGATCACCAAAGACAAGCAAGTGCAAAGTTTCGGGGGATCAATGCTGGAACCCAGCCGGAGTTTTTATGTAGGGGCAGAATTAAACAACCTAATGCCTAGTCTGTGGCGACAGCGTTAACCATGCGGCCCTAAATCCTCAAACTCAGTGAAAAGTGGTACACAGAGACAGTAAAATAGTTTGTTTTTTTAAACAGCCTGCTTATTAAAGTTTTTTTTTACAATCCCCCCACCCCCCCAGAAATGGAGACCAAAACCCAGAATGGTGAATCTAATAGCATTGTAATATGCCAAATGCCCTGTTGGTAGGAAATTGTTCCTAAATAGATTATTTGAGCATGTCCCACTCGTGTGGTTACAGACCCCTGATATAGTGTCTCTGGTGTGCTGGAAAATGAACAGCCGGGCAGATTGGCTGGATGCCAAATGCCCTGTTGGTAGGAAATTGTTCCTAAATAGATTATTTGAGCATGTCCCACTCGTGTGGTTACAGACCCCTGATATAGTGTCTCTGGTCTATGCAGGTAGACATGGTTTGGCTCTATGAGAGCATGTGTACAATTCAGAGAAGCAAATGGATCATCAAATTGGGTTCAGGGGGTTCCCATTGGGGAGGTTGAGGGGGGCAGACGGATCCACCGTCTTCCTAAAGGCAGGTTGTAAGAGTCGACTAACTGGGAGCGTCCTTTGAAGTCGGAGTGCATCTACCTGAGCAAATGGGCGAACAACCAGGATCTTAAAGCTGGTGAACCAAGATCAGTCTAGTCAGAATGAGGCAGATGAGTGGCGAAGGGATCTGTCCTACACTTGTCGCTTAGAGGAAAGGTGAGACGGATGTATGATAAGACTGCTGCTGCCACGGGCACCATTTGTAAAGGAGATCTGTGCTTGCTGTTGAAGATGTAGACAGAGCGCTTATGGGAGTGCTGTGATGTCGTTTCTTAAATCACCTTAACTCCTAACACCCATGAGAACAGGCAAATGCCAACACTTAAGGAAATGAAAAGACCAGAAATATCATCAAAATGAAATTGGGTTTTTATTCTACACAAATACAAAAGTCAGCACACAGTATCATCAAATCTTCTCATAAGCACATATACACACATACTAGAATACTTCAAAAATGAAAAGTCTCAATAGACCCACACCCATCTTGTCACAGCTGTAACACAACCCATCACCGAAGACCAAAGGATACTTTTAACCAGTTCCCAATATGTGATTCAGTCAGCTATGTAGTCATTTGGCTGTCAGCACCTGGCGCAATCTGAACAATTACATACTTGGCACTGGCGAGTATAACAGTGAATTGTTTGTTTGTCCGGCCAGCATCTAACTGGTTTCAGGTTTGGACCTCCTAGTTGTGTTAAATTAGTGTGAATGTGGTAGTCGAGTTCGAGTGTGTGACCTTCTTTTCAGCAAGTTTAAAAACTGTGCTGGTCCAGCAAAAAAACAGAGGCTTACTTAGTACTCGTAGAAAATCAAGAGACAGAACAGAAAGGCCCATTTCAAAGATCTCATCCTGCAAGGCTGTCCAGGAGTAGAGAAAAGATGAAATGTACAGGAAAAACAACCAATTGTCAGCTATTTCTGAGGGGAGTGCTAAGCCCTTGACAGATGGCACAGACTTGCATGTTCCTCCACAGGGCTAAGCACATTTGGGGAAATTTCTATAGACCTTACACTCTTCCATATCATATCTTTCCTCTCACCACCCAAAAAAAACCAAAAAAAAAAACAGCTATGTTCAATCTGCACATACAATCTTACAGTCAAGCATACAATCATCACAAACCAACCAGTCTCAGCTTGTTTGTGATACATGACGATGATTTAATGGCGAAAATGTGTGTAGTTACAACAGCTCTTCCTCTTACATGGGAGGTCCCATTCTTGGCTGGCCAGGGACTGGTCCTATGGTGAAAAAGTGAACACGAGATGGTTAATTGATATCACCACATACACAATTTAGCAGGTACAACAAACAATGTCTTCTTCATCAGCTGTAAACTTTTTTTTGGGAATGGGGGGGGGGGGGGGGGGGTGTGTGTGTGTGTGTGTGTTCCACTTTTGGACTTTAGCCCTGTTCCAGTTTTACATACACATCCATTGTGCCGATGTGGTTCATCTGGATGCAGATTTCTGGTCCTTCACCTCTCAGGCAGATGAACTCTGACCTCAAAGAACACAACCCCTAATTAGTTACCGTTACATCATGCTCTTTTAAGTGGCAGTGTGTCTACCACCCCCCCCCCCCCCCCACACACACAAGGAAGGTCAGTTCGATCTGCTCTGTTCCTCTTATGATTGTAATATTTCTCCAGCTTTGCAGCAAGTCATCACAGCGCACCACAGCAAACTCTAGAGCACGTCTTACAAGACTTCCCAGACCTTGCCAGTTAGACAGAAGAAATCAGCCATCAGGAACGACGCTTTAACTATGGCAGCGGTTCTTTACCCTTTTGGGGGTCAAATTACTTTTTCACAGTTGTCGCCAAAGACCCCACGAAAACACATATTTACAGAAGCTATAAAGTAACAACGAAAATAATTGTATGGATAGGGGGCCACTACTATATGAGGAACTGTATGAAAGGGTCCCGGCATTAGGAAGTTTAAGAACCATTGAACTACATAAACAATTCTTATTTGTTAGTCATGCTGGAATAGATGCATATGCACATTATGATCACCAAAGACAAGCAAGTGCAAAGTTTCGGGGGATCAATGCTGGAACTGCAGAATTAGTGTTTCATGTGGCACCCTCAGCAGATGGTCAGATAGGTTGCAGAATGGCCAAACCTGGTGTAGTTTCTTTTTCATGTAATCCCATCCATGCTAAGGTGTGGTAAAACTGACCAACTTTATAGAGCTCTTCTTTGGTCTTTTAACGTGGTCATCTTGCTCCCATTTTAACCTGGCGTGAAGGCAATCCCCTAGCACCTTTACATCCTGTTTTTGTTTTTTAAATTAGAGTATATGTCTTATGACTCAGCAAACCTATTCACAACCTCCTATCTCCTGTTCGTTTTGTCTCATCTACTTCTTACAGTCCATATGTCAACTGGCGTTGGTAGTCATGTCTATCCACAACCTTTGGTGCTTTATTAATATCTTACCTTAAACAGGGAAAATTCACAGGTCACTGGACAGTAATATTTTAGAGGGTGGAAGTATAGGCTGCATGCAGTCATGGGACCCAGGCTGCACTCTCTCGTGGGACATAGGTGGGTTGGGGTTAGGGTCATTTCTAGATGTTTTAGGGTCGTTAAAAGCATCAGAAAGCCGGGAAACCCATTCTTACCAGCCTCTAAAATGTTGACCTGTCCTGGGACTTCATCTGGGGTAGAATATTAATAAAGCACCTAACCTTCTGTCTCATGTACTTTTAATCAGTTATGACACAGACCATCTTCCACGCCATGTCAAAACTATCTAGCATCTTCTCCCCCTGCCAGGATATACTCCAGTTTTCTCCTTTGCATTCATGAAAAGTTGAACTGATTCAAGAATTGACATCACAGCACTCGGGGGCATTCCCAGCTGTGCGCGGTCCCTATCTTCAGCAGCTAGTCGAGAGAGGTACCGGTCACAATCTGGGCTATATGTCCTTCTTGCCTTTCCTGATTGTAGTGAGCCGGCCAGACCCTCGTTACACCCAGGTGCTCATACATGGACAAAGAATACAGATATCTTCTCCTGACTTTGGCAATCGTTTTTTTCTTAACCTATTATATACCAACAGTGACAGCTTACAACACTTACCTCTCATGCCTGGCATACCTAAAACAAGTTGCAAACATAAACATGTATTAGAATACTGCCTTTCTTAACCTGATGGAGGAAACAGAACAAATGTAAATGAAGATACTAAAAATAAAAATAAATCAAGAAAGATTACACTGATAAGGGTTTCAGAAGCAATGTCTAGAGTACAGTACAGTCAACTTAAACGTAATCAGACTGAATTTTTGTGTACAATTTCTATATCTGGTTTCAATAAAAAATAGTGTTAAAAAATATAAATTCCACTTATGAATTATTAGTCAGAATGGAATTTGGCCATCAGTCGAGGAAACAGTTTCCATTTATCCCCCCCCCCCCCCCCCCCCCCACACAAAAATTTTTGTTTGTCTTCTGTATCATAACCAACCTACTGGACGTTAATTTGCCTAGAAAAACCACACAACAGCCCCAGGCTGTTGGGTTTATTCTGCAGAGCCCTGTAAAGGATATGCAACTAACCTAACCTGTATCATAACAGGATTAGTTCAAATCCGAATTCAAAATGGCAAAGTTGATATGTTGCCTGCTTCGCATCCTGAACACTTACTTACTTACTTAGTCGCTCCTCTTCTACCTTGGGGTGTAGAGGTTTGCCAGACGTCTCTATCAGCAGTTTTCTTTCTGGCTTTGTTCCATTCCAGTCCTCTGTCAGTTAGGGACTGTCGGATGTTGTCTTCCCAGCTCACTCTGGGTCGTCCCAGAGGTCTGGTTCCCTGGTTCTTAGCCTTCCATGCTTGCCATGGTGGCCGATTTTCTCCCATTCTGCATACATGTCCAAACCATCGTAACTGTGACTGATCTACTCGGGTTAGTAAGGGCTGGGTATCAAGATCTTGACGTATTGTCTGATTGCAGACTTTGTCCCTTCTTGTCACTTGGACCACCTTTCTCGGGTATCTCATTTCCGAGGCCTGCAGCTGGCTTCTGTGAGCTGTTGTCATTGCCCATGACTCACACATCCTGAACACTATTGGTTCAAATTCAGTCTTTGTCATTCAGTTTGTGGGTACTAATGATTGGACCTAAGAAGGTCGCGGCTAGAGCTACGGAGTCATGTCTTGTGCAATACTTTTGCAGGTGACCAGTCACTCTATGTGGACAGAGATAGGACACAACGAGGCCAACAATCTCACCTCTACACATTTAGAAAGATAATGTCCTCGCTTTAGTTCATTTCTCTAGTCATTATAATCTTTACATTGCTGAGGCCACCTGTCCTAATGGCCACTCCCTTTTGCCTGTGTTCATCCTTAAAACAGCTATTGGCAATTTGTTTTCTAAGGGGCATTGATCCACTGACATTCAACAAGCGCTTCCTGCTCTGTTCTTCTTCTAACTTAAGTCAAAGCCTGAAGAAGCTCAGCACAGTGCACAGGCTCTGTAGCACCGGTGAGGATCCTGAAATACTTTATGTAGATTTTAAACTCAAAATTGTGCCCGGACAGCACTGTTAGGCTACTCTTTTTGATTTTTGCATGCGTAACAATGCGCTCGGGCACCAGAGATCAGGGGAAATTACTAGAAGTCCACGTAAAAAAATCTCAGCCCTTCCTGGGGTTTAAGCCATGAACCTCTAGCACTCAAGGTGGACACCACGCCTCGAGACCACACAGCCTCCTGCCTGAGAGGTGAGAAACCAAGAGGCTGCATGCAAATTAGCCAAATCTGTAAAAGCAAAGCGTCTGTGCAACACTCAGGTCTTGAAAGACAAGTAAAGTCCAGAAGTGGACAAACAGCAAGAACTGGAGTTTACAGCCAGTGAATGCTAAGAAGAGCTGAAAAGCACCAGTAATGGAACCCAAAAACTGAGTCTTTTTTTTCTTCTTGGTGCCCACCGGCTGTAAACCCCAGCTGAATGTTATAGTTGTTCATTCACCTCTGGACTTTAGTCTTGTTCCAGTACTTAAGTCTTGCATGCACGCCCCTTTTTCAGATGCGACTATTTGTATGCAGATTGTTGGTCCCTTGCCTTTTATGCACAAACAATCAGACTCAGAAGGAAGCCCTCAAATAGTTTATTTTTACAACATGCTTGTTAAGGAGACAGTGGATCTACGCTTGTTTTCCCTGAATCCACAAAGGGAACTGACACAGCCATTACACTAGCTGACAGTCCATAAGCAGACGGAATATACGTTAAATTAAGACCAACTAAATCCTAGACATACCCATGTTTGGTGGTGGAGGCGGACCCCCAACCCGGGGCTGTGGGGTCATCATCTGTGGTGCTGGGGCTCCCACTCCTCGTGCAGGACCTTGCAAGCCAGGGGCTGGTGCTGTTGTGGCTCCAGCAATACCTCGACCTGCTGCCCGACCCACACCTGAGCCTTGGCTGGCACCGGAAAGTGGCACCCTGGCTGATCCCTCCTGTAAGATTGAAAAGATCATAAATCCATTACAAACAATATCTCATCATCATCATGTAGCAGGTCCTTTGCAGAACCTCGCTCTCATCACAGTCTGCCTGAAAGAAACTCAGTCTCTCGCCAGCTCTCCCGCCTCATGTACTTTCATATTCAAGAGTCACTTATATCCTGTACCCATCTTCGTGCTGGTCGGCCCCTGCTCCTCCTTCCTGGTACCATGCTTTCTGCTATAATTTTTCCCAAAGCGTCATGGCGCTTGATATGACCAAAATAGTTCAGCTTCTGAGACAGGATGCTGTTTATTAATCAATATCCCTTGATGTTCAGATCTTTCAAGATTTCAGTATTTATCCTCTTCTTTTCCAAGATATTCTGAGAATCTTTCTATAGAATTTCAGCTCAAAAGCCCCTATTCTCTTTCTTAAGGTCTAGGAGATAGTCAATGACTTACATCCGTATGTTACTACAGGGAAGATGCATGCTCTCAAAATTCTAATTTTGAACTCCTTGCTGGTGCTTAACCACAGACTGTTAAAGCTGTTAAATATAATAATATATAACAAACAATATACCAAGCGATAACATGCGTTATAAATAAGTGATAGAAAAACTGACAAATGCCTAATTGGTACCAACTTTGTGCTACCAATGTCAGACATGGACAATCCTGGGAAAACAAAATAAAAAAACACAAAATGACAACACGTGAGGAGTTCTATCAGAAATGTGGCGAGAAAAACAAGGAAAGTCACCAACAAAGAACTAAAAACAACAGTAGGCAAAGTATCGGTAAAGATTTAACAGAACATCGATAATCAAATGGTTTCATCGCCGCCTGATCAGAATAAGACAAAATCAGCCAGCAGCCAGAGTATAAACAGCAGGCTTCAAGTCAAGAGGCTGACCAAGAAAGAGGTGGGTGGAGAGAGCAAGAGTGACACTATAGTAATGTTAATGTGATATGGCATTACAAGCTCTGCAAAAGCAGAAAACTACAACTTATTCCCTCTGCGACGCTAACTTATCCCCTCTGCGACGCTTTACGGTATAGGTAATAGGACAAAAGACAAAAAACTACATGTAACGCTTCTCTGTGATGCTTTACGACATAAGTAGTGGGATCCCTGAGTGGGTTCCTGGGCCCCAATGTAGGCAAAACAAGAACAGACCCACTGCCTGCCCAACTAGCATGTTGTTAGAGTCGACTGACTGGAGGCTCTATTTGAAGTGGGGGGAGTGCATCTGCCTGAGAGGCAAGGAACCAACAATCTGCATAATGCAGATCAACAACATAGATACATACCTCTGCTGCTGGCGGTCCTTCAACTGTCATAGAAACCAGATGTTCGCCCCGGAGCAGCACCAACCCTAGCACTCTCTTCTCCTCCTTTTCGGTAGTCTTGACGTTCTTGGGCTTGATCCTTCTGAACTCGTCGCAGTCACCAAGAATCAAGTTCATGTGCTTGTCAAAGGCTTTGAAGGTGCCGATGAAGACTCGGCCATCCTGCAGCTGACAGCGCATCCTGTAGTTGATGTGCTGCACCATTTTAGAACTTTTCCCGATCGACTGTCAAGTAAACAAAACAAAAAATTTGCATTTTAACTCTTTCTGTCACAGGTAGTTTTTATTACAACACTTCAAAACCTTAAGTCTATGAGAAGAGTAGTAAAAGTGACACTGATAAATGTTGAATTAATAATCGACATCACAGAACTCGGAACACACTCAAAAGTGCTCAGTCCCCATCTTCAGCAGAAAGCGAAGTTAAAAATTACAATGGTACCGGTAACTGTCTGACCGTATTGTATATTTATCTCATCCTTTCCCTTAGTGTAGAGTGTCGGCAAGATCCTCTGGTAAATCCTTGCAGCGCTAATCTCCTTAGACTGACACTGACAAGAAGGCTCATAAAGTTCACAACTAGACAATATGGCTGACTTGATCTTGAAATCCAGGCCTTATAAACTTGAGTGGATCAGTTATAATGGTTTAGACATGTATGCAGGGTAGGAGAGAATCGGCCACCATGACAGGAATGGGAGGGCAAGAACCATAGAGCCAGGCCACTAGGGTGACCCAGTGTTTTCTAGGATGACCATACCGACTGTTCCTGACTGACAGAGGACTGGAATGGGGGAGGGAGCCAAAAAGAAATGGTCCAAACTGCTGATAAAAGATCTACTTGGCAAACCTCTACATCCCCGGGAAGAAAAGGGTCAACTAAGCAAGTTAAAGCAACACTACATACAGTATGTAATAGAAAAAAAGGGCTCTCCTCCGAACTTCAACCCGATATTATGGCGGCCATAAAATATCCTTACGGGGCTCAGTTCTATTAAAAATATGCCGGCTCCGTATAACGAAACAAATGCCCCAACAGGGTCTTAGCGATATGTTACTTGCAGACCTGTTTCTGTGACTATGCCTCACCGCCGACCGTATCCCCCGCGCCGCTACGCACGGCGCGGGTGGGGTCTAAACTAGATGGCTGGGACTCACCAGCAGCAGCTACCACATCTCCTGCAACTTCCTCCAATTAATCTGCTCGTGAGTCCCAGGCAACTAGTTTAGCTCCTATCTGCGCTGCGCGCGGGGATACGCTCGGTGGTGAGTCTAATCGCATTTTGCGCATGCTATTATCGTTTGCAGAAATGCTCGAAATTGTCAGCGGTCGCTATTATCGTCTGCAATGCTGCATCTCTTGAAATTGTCAAGTAATCCTAGTTTTGCCGCGATTTGTTTCTTGGCAGAGAAAGCCCGCATTTTACATATGCCCGAGCCCTGTAAGGATATTTTATGGCTGCCACAATACCGGGTTAAAGTTCGGAGGAGAGCCGAAAAAAAGGGGTAACTGTAAAGATTAGACCTAGTAAAGATGGTTTAATCAGAGGGGTAGTCCATCTGGTAAAGAAGGATTGAGATTTTACATAACCATCTGACTTATCTAGAGAGACAGAAGTTGAATGATTAAGTATTTAGTAAGGTTATTTATGAAAGAAATTATTATGGTTACTTAAGATTATGATTATGGTTATAATTACCTCTGACTCAGCATTATTATAATTAACGTTAGAAAATGTTAAGTCATCCGCGTGAGGGATACTCTCGGCTTTAGCGGGAGTCGACGGAAGTGAGCAATTGACAGGTGACTAAAGTCCTGTTAGTATATATTTTCCGCCTCGATAATTTAGGACCATTATTCGGAGGATAGCCTCACTATCCCAACTTATCTAGAGAGGCAGAAATTCAATGATTAAGTATTTAGTAAGGAAAGAGATTAATGGTTACTTTGGATTATGATTATAATAACTTCTGACTCTGACTCAGCATTATTATAATTAACGTTAGGAAATGTTTAGTCATCAGCTCCCCCCCCCCCCCAACCACTCCTCTTTTTTGTGTGTGTACGCATTTGCATTTCTTCATACTTCACCTATTGCTTGGCGGACAAGTGTAGTAGTGAAAATTAAACTTTTTTTAATGAAACAAATTACTGAGTATCGAGTGTCTATCAGTCAGGGTAGATTTTGAGAGCGTTTTGGTAAAGTTGCCATTTATAAAAGTGTTCGTTATACTTTATATTACCAATGATAACATATGTAGGGAAGCCCTCTAAAATATTTAATTTATATAATAAATTATATAATCGCTCATTGCTGATGACTTCATATCATCAAAGGGCTGAGTGGTCTCGAAGCATGGCATCCGCCTCGAGTGCTGGAGGTCTCGGTGAAAGCTGGGATTTTTTTTCAGTATTTTCACGTATTCTTCTAGTAATTTCCCCTGGTCTCTGGGTAGTAAGACTGGACGCCCGTGTGTACGTAAAGAAATCCCCTGGCTTTAGGAAACTGAAAAGGGTAGCATAACGCGGTGCTGTCTGAGTAAAAAGTCGACCTAAAGTAGGTTAAAGTATTTCACTCAGTATCCTCGCCGGTGATACGGAGTTCGTGCACTGCGATGGCTAAGACTCGTGGGACTCAGGCTTGAGTTAGAACAGAGCACTTATGGGTTACTTACTACCCTCGCGCCATGATGCTGATCCGTTGTATACTAGTATAAATATAAACAAAACCGGTTATTCATCCCGACTCCACAGCCGGGTTTTTTCTTTAATTAAATTATCACATTTTTTTAAAAAGCTGGTAAAGTTTACCTATTAATTTGAGTTTGAGGCAGAGCTATTCAGTGGCTCTCTATTCTAATTTAACAACGCACTGGGGGGGGGGGGGATGAGTGAGGCAAAAGAAATACCTGTAAGACATTGCTCATGATTTATTGTGTGCATAACAAAGCAAAAAGCTGGTAATAGTAATAATAACCAGAACTAGCTTGTCCTAGTCTTACCAATATGGCATATTTGAACTTTCGGTTTTAAAATGTAAACAAATGAATCATACACAAGTCTCAAAGCATTTCAAACGATGAAATTAGTACATCGATAAAAATAAGCAGACATTTATTCTTTTAAAAAATCAATAATTATATTTACCATTTTGGAGAAATGGATGTCCACCGATAGAAAAATTAATCCACCTCCACTTTTCCCCCAAAAGAGTTAAAGACGCTCAAAAGAGAGATGGCGCCACCTACTTCCGGTCTCAGGAAAAGATAAGCAGGTTTAAATAGTTTTCTTGTCCTACTTCTTCAGCATTCCCAATCTTTAGTTTCATCATTCCTTTCCATATTACCTGCCTCCATTCAAATCTCTAGTTGACCTTCTCTTTGCAGTTGGTAACACCGTCAGTAGGTCTTCTTCTTCTTCAGTGTTCCGAGCCCTTGAGCTTCATTGCTGCAGATATCACCCACTTAAACACATTTTTCTGGCTGGCCTTCTCTTTCCAATTGGTGACATTAAGTTTTTGTAGGTCTGTCTGGACATTATCACAGCGTCAACACTCAAGGGAAAGGCGAGACGGAGTTACTTTAACCATCGGAATTGGTACTCTTCCCTTGCTGCTGAAGATGGGGACAGGGAGGTTATGGGAGTGCCCCGAGTGCTGTGATATCGATTCTTAATTCAATATTTAACATTCTGTTGTATCAGTTCGGGGAAATGTTTAACACTACTAATGTTTTTTTATGAACTGTTTACATGTGTGTAAGTGTGTGTATGTAGGTATGTGTGTGTATTTGTAGTTGTGTGTGTATGTAGGTATGTGTGTATGTATTGTGTGTGTGTAGGTATGTGTGTGTATTTGTAGTTGTGTGTATGTAGGTATGTGTGTATGTATTGTGTGTGTAGGTATGTGTGTGTGTATGTATGTATGTATGTATGTATGTATGTATGTGTGTGTGTGTATGTATGTATGTATGCATGCATGCATGCATGCATGTATGTATGTGTGTGTATGTATGTATGTATGCATGTATGCATGCATGCATGCATGCATGCGTGCGTGTGTGTGTGTAAGTATGTGTGTATGTATATGTGTGTGTGTGTGAATGTAAGTTTGTGGTCGTAAGTCGCAGAAGTCGTAAATCGGGGAGAAAGTGTGGTTTATTTTCCAGTTTATAAATGAAATATTTGTTATGCCTTCCTATTACTGTCGGTCCTGGGGAAAAAGGCGGCCGGCTTGATGCTGACCACATCACCCACCTAGCACTGTTTGGCCTATAAAAATATAGGTTTAGCCCTATATGCCCGGTACACATGAAGGAATGGACACATGTCATTGACTTTACCTATTACTGTTGGTGATTTAACATTACTCGGGTGTCGCAACTGACATATTTCAGGCCACATTAAAAGACACAACCCTTATTTAAAAAAAAAAAAAAATCTGGAGAGAACAGCTGAAGGCAAGTTGTAGACAGCAATACATGTGGGAGGATGACATCAAAATGGACGAACAGCAGTATCACAGAGTATACAACGAGAATGAGAAACAAAGTAGGTTGGAGATCCGTTACTGTCATGTTTTTTTTTTTTTTTCTATAGAGAAATATGTTGCTGTACTCACCACAATTAGTCTATTACAGAAGCGCTGGGGGAAAATGCACAAAAGGTACCAGTACCGCTTACTGTTGCATACCATCAGAAACACAACCTGATCTAACCAACCCATATTGTGGTGACGGCGACTGTTTTATTATTTCATTACGAACAAATAAGCTCTGCAGAAGAACAATGCTCGGGATGTCTACCCGTTGGCACAGCTTCGAGACCAGCTGACTCGGGATGTCTACCCGTTCGCACAGCTTCGAGACCAGCTGACTCGGGATGTCTACCCGTTGGCACAACTTCGAGACCAGCTGACTCGGGATGTCTACCCGTTGGCACAGCTTCGAGACCAGCTGACTCGGGATGTCTACCCGTTGGCACAGCTTCGAGACCAGCTGACTCAGGATGTCTACCCGTTCGCACAGCATCGAGACCAACCGACTCGGGATGTCTACCTGTTGGAGTTTTCCTTCGAGACCAGCTGCCAGCCAAGGCTAATGTTATCAGACTCCACGAACCTGCTTCAGAAGATCACAATAGGCGGTATGCGTTCTGAATGGGTAGAAAGCATTCGAAAATCGCACTTAACCTCCCTCCCCTGGATCTTCACACTAGGTCATGCTGGCGTAAAAGGTAATAAGCGATTTGACAAATTGGCAGGCAATCCAACAAGGCATGTGGGAAGAAGCATGGATAGAACAGATATCACCAACTCTGTACGGACTGGGTTAGTGGATAATGATGAATCTATGACACTAATAGGGGAAACAATTAATAGAAGTACATTGGAGTGGCTGCTGCGTCGGAGGACTGAGCACGCATGGGAAAGGCCCAATGTGCAGTGACATCGATTATGATAACATGACATAACAAAGGCTAAGGTACTCGTCTTTTCTTCTGCCTTTCTAGTCCCCAATGGAGCATAGGCCCTCAACCAACTCACGCCAAGTGGATCTATCCTTTGCTATCGCATGATGCTCTATCCATGTCCTTACATCTAACTTAATTCTCCAGCTCCCTTCATTTTTTTGGGCCTTCCTTTATTCCTATGCTCCTATGAGTTCCAATGCAAAGACATTCTAGTTATCCGGTTTTCTCAATGTGTGTCCTATCCAGCGCTAGCATTCGACCTGGTCTGCTTTGCCATAACATAAGGTTTTCAAGTTGCCTTTTCTTTTCTTCAGACGAGACTAGTAACGAGGTAGTGCACTCCTTCTCGCAAAGCCGTTGGCACAATGTGGGATGTTAGGGTTGATATTCTCGCACAATACAGCGCAGACCTGATAAGGAGAACTCACAAGGGACCCAAGAAATGGTTCTTCTTATCAGAAATTCCTCTTATCGAGATAAGAATTCGAGCAAACCAAATTGCCGGGGATAAACTTATTGTTCCTCACAATAGACATTCGTGACATCCGAGGTCGACCTGAGTGATCTGAGCTGAATTCGGCGTTAACAGAAAACAGGTAGTAATAACTACTGTTATAGAGTACTCAGTCATATCTGACCAAGAACTGTCTAAATTACCAACCCCCACAAATTAAAAAATATAAAAACATATAAGTTCAAACTAGAGACAACATTGCAGACATAGATAATTTTTTTTTTCAAGCGAACGAAAGAGGAAAAATATTTTTTTTTCCTCCAAACTGTATACCTGGTCCATCTGGATTTTTAAGATTTATATTATTTCGTTTGACTTGAATGATCTAAATCTGGTAAGCAATGTATTTCAATTTTCTGTGTATTATCGTCTTTAACAGACAATTCTCTTCAATGTTTAGTTCTTGAAGTATCGATGCATTCGCCCTTTTCTTTACCCATGCTATTCTTAGAACCCGTCTATAACATTTGTATTCAAAGGCATCTATGCGCTGTTTAGCTTATTTAGTAAGTGTCCAGATCTTACAGGGGGTTGTTGCAGCGGGAAAGATGCATGCTCTTAAAATCCAATTTCACCGGCTGTAAACGACGTGCTTTCTGGGTAAGGAAGTGGGTATATTCTTGGCCTTCCCATAATGGAACCTGAAACCCACATGGGAAATAATAAAAATAGTAATACAAAATATAAAAATTTGGGAGGGAAAAATTTGCGTCAGCCGGGAATCGAACCCGGATCGACTGCTTGGAAGGCAACCATGCTAACCTTTACACCACCGACGCCCACGAATGCCTTGTTTAACTGTAATTATATAAACAAAATACAAATTTTATTAGCAGTGTTACAATAATACAATTTTAATAATTTATGTATGTACAATTTTTTTTTGTGTCATTAGCATTTTTAAACTAAGTAATTGTTTTCTTTTAGTTTTACCCCGTTACATAACAAAAGCTAGGGTAGATAATTAAAGACAATTGCGAACAATAATTTCTTAGTAGTCTCCCTTGATATTTTATAAGCGTGTTGTAGATGGGGTGGAGTGATCGGGAGATATGGTGAAGATGTTTTGAATGATAATGGCAAGCGACTTCTCAGATTCTGCAGGGAACAGAACCTTGTCATTACAAACACGAAATTCCCCCACAAGCGTATACATGCATACACAAGATGTGAACCTTCAAAGAATGAAAAATCCATCATTGACTACGCCATAGTTAGGAAAAGTTCATTCAAGTTTGTGATAGATGCCAGAGTCATGAGAGGACCAGAGATTGGAAGTGACCACTATCTGGTCACAATAAAGAGAACAACTGAAAGAACTGCTCCAACAAGGCAACACCGACAACTATGCAAGAAACAAAGCAACCAAGAAGGGATGAGGATTAAAGCATACAAGCTAAGAGAGCCAGATATTAAGGCTAGATACCAGGAGCTTATAGTGAAAGCAATAGGAACTGAAGAAGAACCATCAGAGGACACTGAAACCCTCTGGTGCAGATTCAAGAATATCCTCACAGCAGCTGCAGTAGAAGCATGTGGTGAAGTCCCAAGTGGAAGGCGGGGGACACAGGACACCTTGGTGGACAGAAGAAGTCAAATTGAAAATAGGAGAAAAGAAAAGGGCATGGAAGCAATACCTGGCAGCCAGGAACACAGCTGAAGAAATAGAAAAATATAAACAATATGTGGCACTCAGAACAGAGACCAAAAATATTGTGCTTAAAGCAAAACAGAAATCATGGGAAGAGTTTGGAGAAAAGTTGGAAAAGAATGCAAGAGAAAACCAAAAACTGTTCTACAAGACCCTTAAGAACATGAGGAAGGAGAAAGAGTGCCCACTTAAATTCATAAAAGACAAGGAAGGGGCTCTGCTTACTTCTACAAATGATATCATGGGCAGATGGAAAGAATACTTCTCAGAGCTCCTCGGCGCTGAGGGAAGTCATGACCCAGAAATAATGGACCTCACTGCTGAGAAGGAATTCAATCATGTGGAAGATAACATCAGGATGGAAGAATTGAAGGCAGCTATTGAGAAGATTAAGCTGGGAAAAGCAGCAGGTCATGATGGTATAACACCAGAGATGGTCAAATATATGGGAGTCGAAGGTGAGCGCCTTCTACTGAAGGTTCTCCAGGCAGCCTGGTGTAGCAAAAAACTATACCAAAAGATTGGGAGATTGCCATAATTATACCTATATTTAAAAAAGGTGATAACAGACAATGTGAAAACCACAGAGGCATATCCCTCCTCAGCATCCCCGGTAAAAGTTACTCTAGAATTCTTGAGCAGAGACTTAGAAGTCTGGTAGAGCCACAGCTGGACGAGGCCCAGTGCGGCTTCAGAGCAAACCGAAGTACTCAAGACCTTATCTTCACACTGAGACAGATGAGTGTGAAAAAGCCCTGGAATATAAGAGTGAGATTCACTTATGTTTTTTGGATCTGGAAAAGGCATTTGACAAGGTACCCTGGAACAAGCTCTGGGACTGCTTGGCAGGGAAAAAATCCCAGCACCCCTGATCAGTGCAATACAGAGTTTCTACAAAAAGTGCAGAAATTATGTAAGAACAGCAGACCAAAAGTCAGAAGAATTTAAGACCACCAGCGGTGTTAGACAAGGTGATATTCTCTCACCTTACCTCTTCATTCTTATGATGGATGATGTCATCAAGACCTGTAAGGAGAAGACAAAGAAGTACTCTGTAGGGTACTGGAAGATGAGACCAATCTGTATATCAGAGCTGGCTTTTGCAGACGATGTGGCCCTGATAGCTAAATCAGAGGCACACCTTCAGTACCAACTTACTTGTCTGGAAGGAAGAGCTTGAAAAGAAAGGGATGACCATCAGTGTCTCCAAAACTAAAACCATGGTGATCTCAAGAGAGGAGAAGAAACACCAGATCATGATGGGTCAGTATGCGTTGGAGCAGGTTAACCAGTTCAAATACCTTGGAGTTGTATTAGACCAAAATGGAGGCATTAAGACTGAGCTGGCTACACGAAAAGCAGCTGCTGGGAGACTCTTCCAGGCCATAAACCGAGGGTTTCTTAGCAAAAGAGAAATTTGGCAAGAGGACGAAAATGGCTGTTTACCGCTCTACCTATGTACCAGTCCTGACCTATGGGTGTGAGTCATGGGCAATGACAACAGCTCACAGAAGCCAGCTGCAGGCCTCGGAAATGAGATACCTGAGAAAGGTGGTCCAAGTGACAAGAAGGGACAAAGTCCGCAATCAGACAATACGTCAAGATCTTGATACCCAGCCCTTACTAACCCGAGTGGATCAGTCACAGTTACGATGGTTTGGACATGTGTGCAGAATGGGAGAAAATCGGCCACCATGGCAAGCATGGGAGGCTAAGAACCAGGGAACCAGACCTCCGGGACGACCCAGGGTGCGCTGGGAAGACAACATCCGACAGTCCCTGACTGACAGAGGACTGGAATGGAACAAAGCCAGAAAGAAAAC
>CAJHNH020005624.1:367500-382500 GCA_905116865.2 Candidula unifasciata
TGTTACTTTTGTGTGATAAAGCTTACCCAGGGGCCAAACTGCTGACAGTGGAGCTCGTCACGGGTTAGAAGCCCAAACCCCAGCGTGGAAAGATCAATATTACAAAACAAATGGCAATGGTCTGGGAGCCACTTGCTTAGCCTTTGCGGACCGAATTTGGCCAGCGGGCTGCTACTTGAATAGTCCTAGTGTACAGGCATTAACTTAATGCAATTAATTGAGTATTTAAAACTGTGAATGTATTTGTGATGCAATGAAGAAATTAACAGCCGACTGATGAATGCCTTGATGCCGAATGTGTTTCACACCAGTGTCTGATCGAAGTACTTGTCACTAGAGTAGATGTCGCCAGAAAGATCCGGTTTGGTCCCGCCATTTTTTGAATACAAATGGTAACCGCCCTTGACATCATGGCGACTGTCACTTCCGCCACGCTTATGGTTGTCATGGAAGCCGTTTTGCGTAACTTGGTACTTCGATTTTGTCTAGGAAAAAAAAAAGATTTTTACACAGATTTTTAAATAACATTAAAATACAGTATAATCTACAGTAATTGTTATGTACAAAACTATATTTCATTATCTCCTTAAACCCTTTATGTCTCCCAAGGAGACATAAACTGCAGCTCTCTGGTGGCTAGAGAACAAGATGCAGAGTGGCAAGCTTCACTGGGAAGGTCACAGATTGTGAGCATTCTTTGTATCTTTTCTCTAGGCCATTCTGGCGTAGTGGGTTATTATTTTTAAGATAAATATATGGACTATTAGAAAACATCTATCTTCAAAACAATAATTCACTTAAAAATACATGTTGCAAATTATTGAGACTTGTAGTTCAGTTCGTGCATAAAAAATCTACTCAATAACAATTGTTACCACCGACCGGCCACATAAGCCTCACAAAAACGGGAATTTCCGTTTGAGCTTAAGGCCTTCTATCTGAAGCTGGTCATTCCCTACACTACATAATGGCCAGGCGTACCAACACGTCACAAGAGGAAGGACAATTAAATCCACAAAGAAACAACGGACCCAATTATAATGAGGCCCTCAGGGCACATTGAGGAGTCCAGGTTAAAAATTTTTTGTTTGGTCACATAACAAGTCAAGTCAAGCCTATACTACATTACCTTGCCTGCACTGGAACACCAGGAATATTTGTAGTATGTCCTCTCGTCCACTTGTCTTCCTTTATTACAACCTGCACGATTGGACAAGAGTAAATGGCTCTAGAATAAAGTAAAAGTCACTGGCAATGATATTTCGAGTTTAATTTGGACCCATGGATGCGGCGTCCGTGGCTAAGGCGTTGCGAGTGGTATGGGACGTCGCAGCCTCAAATGGGAACCAGGATGGATGTCCTAGGGAAGTAAAGACGGCCGGCGTAATGCTGACCACATTACCCACTGAGTGCCGATTGGTCTGTAAAAAAATTTGACGCTCTAGCCATATACCCGATGCGCCTTAGGCGTAATAAGGGATCTTTACTTTCTTTTTTTTTTTTACTTTAGACTCTTAGATAAATAGTAACGAAATAATAATTTGGACTAAACTTTTAAGAAACTGGAAATGAAAGTATAATTCAGTTTAAGTATCCAGAAACCATGAGTTGTTAACCCTTTGGCTCGGTACTATGGATGTCGCAACCCTTCAGCCTTGATTCCATGATAGTTACCGTAAATCTAGGAGAAATTTGGTTTTTCTTCCTAACCCGGGGAGAAAAAAAAGGGGGGGGGGGGAGGGGGGGTTGTTTACCCGGACCACAAGGAATTCGTCTCCCGGTCGCCGCGCAGTCAGGTTTAGCCAACTGCGCTAGCGAGCCAGGAATAATTTAGTTAAACCATGACCGGCTCCACCTTACACCCACACTCCCTCCCCCTTTTTACCCCTTTCCACTAAAACCCCGCACACTTAACTTCCCAGTCAAATACTCTCCGTGCCAGAGCTATAAATTCACATATTTATTGTGTCTAGTGTGTTCTATCTTTCTACGATTGCTGATCAATATATTTCTGCTTGTTTATTATATGTACTCGTATATTATTTCTAAGGCCTCAAGGCTCCCCCTCTGTTTATGTATGTGAATGTCCATGAGAAGCATGTCGTACAAGGCTACTAAATAGGAGTATTTCCTTCGAAGTGGGTGTGCATCTGCCTGAGAGACGAGGCATCAACAGTCTGCACATAAGTCACATCTGTTAAATGGATGTGCACGCAAAACTCAAGTTCTGGAGCAAGACTAAAGACTAAAGACCCTTTCAATCAGTCTCACCTACCTGCCCCTATCAATCATTCACACCTGTCTCTAACAGTAAATAACAAAATCTCAAAACCTCAACCAGCCGCACACAAGTAAAACTACATTGATCTCCTCACGGACCGCCATATACACACTAGCTCACTTCTGATTTGTAGTTTCTGAACCTGTCACCTTGGCACAAGGTTACGGGGGTGTTTAGCAATGCCGTTGATAAAGCATGTTCTATGTTCAGCACACCAGCGCTTTTAACACTCCGAAAACATGGACAAACTAGGTCTAACACAATCCCCTTAGAGAGTGCTGCAACCTATGCCACATACATTCTCTTTCTTGGAGAAAAAAAAAAGTAAATGCCAGAGCGGCACACCCGTAACATGCACATAAGTAAACCAGCCCAACAAACCTGTGAATGAAACGTGACCTGCTTTGTTTAGGAATAACTTAAACCTCACTTTCACACATCTACCTGCCCCTACCAACGATTGTGATCTACATATCTAAAATCTACCCCTCTCTATCAACGATTGTGATCTACAAACCTAAAATCTACCTCTCTCTATCAACGATTGTGATCTACATACCCAAAATCTACCCCCCTCTATCAATGACTGTGATCTACAAACCTAAAATCTACCTCTCTCTATCAATGACTGTGATCTACAAACCTAAAATCTACCTCTCTCTATCAACGATTGTGATCTACATACCTAAAATTTACCTCTCTCTATCAACGATTGTGATCTACAAACCTAAAATCTAACTCTCTCTATCAATGACTGTGATCAACAAACCTAAAATCTACCTCTCTCTATCAACGATTGTGATCTACATACCTAAAATTTACCTCTCTCTATCAATGACTGTGATCTACATACCTAAAATCTACCCCTCTCTATCAACGATTGTGATCTACATACCTAAAATCTACCTCTCTCTATCAACGATTGGGATCTACAAACCCAAAATTTACCTCTCTCTATCAATGATTGTGATCTACATACCTAAAATTTACCTCTCTTTATCAATGATTGTGATCTACATACCTAAAATTTACCTCTCTCTATCAATGACTGTGATCTACATACCTAAAATTTACCTCTCTCTATCAATGACCGTGATCTACAAACCCAAAATCTACCTCTCTCTATCAACGATTGTGATCTACATACCGACAATCTACCTCTTTATCAACGAGTGTAATCTACATACCTAAAATCTACCTCTCTTTATCAACCATTCTCACTTACCCTGTCCCCAGCTACCCGCCCACATCAACGATTCTCACTCACCTGTGACGACCGAGACGATCACTCCCACACAGGTGGAGACCAGCAGTGCCAGGGTTGAGTAATGCAGGTACGACAAGTACAGGTGTTCGTTGGCCCTGCCATGTCGACACAATAAACTTATATTAGTCATCATACTAAATAGCTTCCTTCCGTATGCCCCCCACCCAAAAAAAAAAAAAAAACCTCCTGTGTGGGTTCCAGGGCCCCATTTGGGAGGGGGGGGGGGGGATAAACAAACTGCCTCCCAAACAAACATGTCGTAAAAAGCGACTAATTAGGGGAGTTTTCTTTGAAGTCGAAGTGCATTTGTCTGAGAGGCGAGGAGGAAAAAGGCTTGTTACATATAAGCCAGATCTGTAAAACGGATGTGCATGCAAAACTAAAGACCGAAGTCCAGAAATGGACGAGCAACCAGAATATTCCGATAGAATTTACAGATGGCAAACGCCAGGAAGGGGAAGACTTAGAATTACTGGTGCAGAACCGCATTAAAATCAAATGAAATGCCGCGTACTGTCCCATTTGGTGAACAGTTAGTCCCGGCACAATCCAGAAATACGTACACGCAGTAAATGCATAAGGCAGTTGCTAGAGGCGCCAAAGCCAGCAGTCGCCACCAAAAATGCAGTTTGCGTTAATGGAAGTAGTCGGGTACGACATGGTGGCTATACACACGTACAGTTATGACAAGGTTTTTTTTCGCCAGTCCACGTATGCACCGGCTACCGGCTACATTGAATGCAACGACAGGGCGGCACCACGGCCTTCTCTATTTATATATACAGAAGGACCAGGGCGGCACCAAGCTAAAAACTAAGTTTGAACATCTTCGGTTATAAATCTTATTAATATTTAATTATAGACTTCTTTACCAAGCCCTCATTTGGACTCCACAGGGGAAAAGATCTCGTGGAAGACCAAGGGAAACCCTACGTAGAATTATCATCAGGAAAGGCTCGCTCATGGGCCACTCAAACATCCAAGACCTACAACAGATTGCAACGAACCGCCATGCATGGAGAGTCATGACCTCTGCCCTATGTGCCGCACTCGACACAAGAGGAAAGACTAACTAACTAACTAACTATAGAGAAAAATCACATAACTCTTTTTGATTATATTTTGTTACATGGGCGGGCCTTGCCATATACACAATGGGGCGCCACCTAAAAAAAGGTTACTGACCACTTCTTTTTCTGCCTTTCTAGCCTCCAGTGGAGCATAGGCCCTCAACCAACTTTCGCCAGGTCATTCTGTCCTTTGCTTTTGCATGCAGCTCTCCCCATGTCCTCCCCATCTTTGTTAACTTTATTCTTCAGCTTCCTTTTCCATGTGTTTTTACGCCTTCATTGATTTCCTATCAATGCTGTCCAATGCTTTTTCCGATGTAAAGTGGTGAGTTCAATTCAATGCTTTGCTCTATTATTATACGTAATGTGGCTATCTGGTCAGTATCTGGTCAGTACAGAATCTGTTTGGCCGAAAACCTGCGTGTTCATCTCTTAGCGTTTTATCAACAGCATCTTTTAATCTTTCCAAAATAATTCTACTTACAGATCACTACCATATAATCAACAAGGTCCTCTACTATAATCTGTACTTACGTCTCCTCTGGTAGTGTGGCATTCGTGTAGGAATATGTTGAGCTTTCTCCCAGTATAGAAGAAAATGTTGGGTAGGCGGTGTTGTTTGTAACTGGACACCCGTCGCTCCGCAGAGGCAAGTCTGTGTTAGGGGGAGGGTTGAAAATGGGGTCGATCCCCACATAGAAGCACACTGCCAAGCTTACAATCATTCCTATACCAGCACCCTGGGGGAGAAAGATCCCAAGCGGAAATGTCAGTTTAACCTCCAGTTTGTTTTTTATATACATATGTCGAAAGCATATAAATTCACAGAAGATGGCAGACTCGACAGAGAGATAGAAGACAGAGTACAGAAGGCAAATGCTGTCACCTACCAAATACCCCCACTGCTGAGACATTACAATGTCCCCCTTTCAGCAAAACAGCAAATGATTAATAACATCTTCATCCCTAATTGATGCTATCAGTGCCAAACATGGACAATGAGTAGGCCACTAGAACAAAAAACTACTTGTGAAATGTGCTGTCTCCGTATGGTAACTAAAAATACAAGAAGGAACAGGGTTACGAATACCAGCATTAGAGAGAAAGTTGGAATAAGACCATGTCCAAATTATATTGACAGGCAAAGAATGAAATGGTTTGGCCATCTATTAGGAATACAACCAGACCAACTTTTTTTCCTTCTGATAGCAGAACTCTGCAAGGAAGGCGAAGGGGAGACCAATAAAGAGATGGTTACATGGTGCAACTGAAACAAGGGGGCGGGGGGGGGGGGGATGAACAGATCCATCACTAAAGCAACCCGAGAAGCAAGTAGTAGAAGTAGTAGTGATAGTAATTGTACAAGGCCCGACAATAAAGTAATGAGATTGATTTTATTATGGCCAAGACAAAAATGTCATATATAAAGCAAAGCATGAAATCTAAAGAGACAACATTCATATATGATCTGGCAACTTTTCATCACCGCTGGATAAGCAGACAACAAACAAGCCGCCATTTTGTTGACCTAGTCAGAGATGCATTGTTACGTAATCAGCACGGAGCAAAAGGCTAACATTAAATTCTTTTTAAAACCTAGAAAAAGTGCCATTGAAACAGTTGAACTGATGCAACAAGTTTATGAAGATAATTGTTTGTCTCGTGCACACATTTTCTGGTGGTATTCATGATTCAAAAGTGGTGTAGAAATGAATACTAATGTACCTAGACCTGAACGCTAAATTTCTGTTAGAAATGATGAACTCATTGCAAAAGTCAGAGAACGGACACAAAAAGATCATTGTTTTACTATTAAGATGATGGCAGATGAATCTGGTGGTAATAGAGAGACCATTCATAAAATTTTAGTGCAAGATTTAGGCAAGAAAAAGTTGCTTGCTGGTTTGTACCACATTCGTTGTTTAATGACCAAAAACTTCAGCGGGCTGAGTACCCAAGAGACATCATCAAAACAAGAATTTTTGGCCCCAAAACAAGTGTGTGTTCTTAGCCTTCCACCCTATTTCCCAGATTTGTCTCCCTGTGATTATTTTCTAATCCCAAAATTAATGTTTCGATTGAAAGGACGCTTTTTTAACGATTTTGATGACACCCAAAGGGCCGTAACATCGACTTTAAGGGTCATAAGAACAGAAGAACTATAGAGGTCGTTCCAGTGTTTGTTAGATCGTGCCCCTTGCTGTATTATTGCACAAGAGGCTTACTTTGAATACAAACAGGTTATATCTTCAACTGTTGATTATTTTATTTTTTATGGAATTAGTCTCATTACTTAATTGTCGGACCTTGTAGATGCAGTGGTGGTAGTGGTGATGGCGGTAGTAGAGGTAATAGCAGTAGTGGTGAGGGTAGCCGTATATAATCTTTACGTCCTTTTTAGGATGAAATTTATTGTTATTTGAAGCCCCACCTTGGCTTTTGCCAGGGGCCGCAATATAGGCAGGCCATAAATATTTGCCAATTGTCTGAACGCGGTTTCTGGGACCTCTCCACGGCGATCCTCACCCACATGGTGGCACCTCGTGTCATCGGGTGTTTATCGCTTGTGTGATGTCCGAGTGGGGTAGAAAGTCAGTCAGTCAGTCAGTGGTGAGGGTAAAAGTAACAGTAGTAACTTTAGTGGTGATAGTAGTAGTTGTGCTACTATTAGTAGTAGCTGTAGTCATCATCAAGTGCCTTGCCGACTGGCGTGGGCGATCATGCCTCTTCACAATCTGCGATTCACAACTGCGTGTATCAGTTCGTGCGCTAACACGCCTCCATGCCTTGACAAAAGACTTTCAAGAATCTTCTCGCGCTGTCTTCCTTTGTCTCTCTTTTCTCAAATCTCCTTTTTTGGTCACAACGCGTTTAAACGATGACTGTCTCTTTCCTCAAATCTCCCCTGGTGGTCACAAAACGTTCCAACGATGACTGTCTCTTTCCTCAAATCTCCCCTGGTGGTCACAAAACGTTCCAACGATGACGGTCTCTTTCCTCAAATCTCCCCTTGTGGTCACAACACGTTCCAACGATGACTGTCTCTTTCCTCAAATCTCCCCTGGTGGTCACAAAACGTTCCAACGATGACTGTCTCTTTCCTCAAATCTCCCCTGGTGGTCACAAAACGTTCCAACGATGACTGTCTCTTTCCTCAAATCTCCCCTTGTGGTCACAACACGTTCCAACGATGACTGTCTCTTTCCTCAAATCTCCCCCTGTGGTCACAACACGTTCCAACGATGACTGTCTCTTTCCTCAAATCTCCCCTTCTGGTCACAACACGTTCCAACGAAGACTGTCTCTTTCCTCAAATCTCCCCTTGTGGTCACAACACGTTCCAACGATGACTGTCTCTTTCCTCAAATCTCCCCTGGTGGTCACAACACGTTCCAACGATGACTGTCTCTTTCCTCAAATCTCCTCTTGTGGTCACAACACGTTCCAACGATGACTGTCTCTTTCCTCAAATCTCCCCTTGTGGTCACAACACGTTCCAACGATAACTGTCTCTTTCCTCAAATCTCCCCTGGTGGTCACAACACGTTCCAACGATGACTGTATCTTTCCTCAAATCTCCCCTTGTGGTCACAACACGTTCCAACGATAACTGTCTCTTTCCTCAAATCTCCCCCTGTGGTCACAACACGTTCCAACGATGACTGTCTCTTTCTTCAAATCTCCCCCTGTGGTCACAACACGTTCCAACGATGACTGTCTCTTTCCTCAAATCTCCCCTGGTGGTCACAACACGTTCCAACGATGACTGTCTCTTTCCGACGTTTGTGGTAAGTTGTCTTCGAGTTGTTCTTCTTAGCTGTCTGATGAATTCTAAGGATTCTTCTGCAAAACCAAATCTCCAGGTCCTCAAGATTTTGTTCGGCTTGTTTAATAACTGTCTTCTTCACAACTGTATGGTAAAACTGGCTCTATATAGCATAAGGGAATTCTTTTCCCAACCCCCAATGACATGGATATATTGCACAACTGCATGGTAAAACTGGCTCTATATAGCATAAGGGAATTCTTTTCCCAACCCCCAATGACTTGGATATATTGCACAACTGCATGTTAAAACTGGCTATATATAGCATAAGGGAATTCTTTTCCCAACCCCCAATGACTTGGATATATTGCACAACTGCATGTTAAAACTGGCTCTATATAGCATAAGGGAATTCTTTTCCCAACCCCCAAAGACATGGATATATTGCACAACTGCATGTTAAAACTGGCTCTATATAGCATAAGGGAATTCTTTTCCCAACCCCCAAAGACATGGATATATTGCACAACTGCATGTTAAAACTGGCTCTATATAGCATAAGGGAATTCTTTTCCCAACCCCCAATGACATGGATATATTGCACAACTGCATGGTAAAACTGGCTCTATATAGCATAAGGGAATTCTTTTCCCAACCCCCAATGACATGGATATATTGCACAACTGCATGTTAAAACTGGCTATATAGCATAAGGGAATTCTTTTCCCAACCCCCAAAGACATGGATATATTGCACAACTGCAGGTTAAAACTGGCTATATAGCATAAGGGAATTCTTTTCCCAACCCCCAATGACATGGATATATTGCACAACTGCATGGTAAAACTGGCTCTATATAGCATAAGGGAATTCTTTTCCCAACCCCCAAAGACATGGATATATTGCACAACTGCATGTTAAAACTGGCTCTATATAGCATACGGGAATTCTTTTCCCAACCCCCAAAGACATGGATATATTGCACAACTGCATGTTAAAACTGGCTCTATATAGCATAAGGGAATTCTTTTCCCAACCCCCAATGACATGGATATATTGCACAACTGCATGGTAAAACTGGCTCTATATAGCATAAGGGAATTCTTTTCCCAACCCCCAATGACATGGATATATTGCACAACTGCATGGTAAAACTGGCTCTATATAGCATAAGGGAATTCTTTTCCCAACCCCCAATGACATGGATATATTGCACAACTGCATGGTAAAACTGGCTCTATATAGCATAAGGGAATTTTTTTCCCAACCCCCAATGACATGGATATATTGCACAACTGCATGGTAAAACTGGCTCTATATAGCATAAGGGAATTCTTTTCCCAACCCCCAATGACATGGATATATTGCACAAAATGTTCTTTATTTTGTAAAGGGCAGTTCTATTCTTTATCTCTGTGATACATCTTCCATAAAATGTTAACCATGTGCCTAGATACTAAAATTTATGTACTTGTCTAAAATAGCGCCTGTGATTATTATTATTTATTCAGGCACTATTTGTTTTTTGAAAATCATCATTACATCTGTCTTTCCATTATCCAAACTGAGGCCCAGTTTATCACTATCTGCAACCACGGTATCTAGTAATTATTGCATCTCTTTCTGACTTGTCGCTATCAAGACGGGTTAGTCATAGTAGCTATTGTAATAGTGGTGGCCGCAGTAGTAGTAGCGGCGGTGGTGTTTGTAGTGGTGGCGGCAGTAGTAGTAGTGGTGGCGATGATAGCAGTAGAAGCAGCAGTTGTGGTAGCAGTAGTAGCAGTGGTGGTGGTAGTAGCGACCGTAGCAGTCGCAGTGTTGGTGGTAGTAACAGCAGTGGCGGTGTTAGTGGTAGCAATGATGGTGCTAGTTTTAGTAGCAGTGGTGGTGGCAATTGTAGTAGCAGGCGTAGTGGTAGTAGTAGCAATGGTTGCGGTGGTGTTAGTAGTAGTAGTAGTAGTGGTGGTGGTGGCTGTAGTATAGGTAATAATAATAATAGTGTGAGCAAAGAGGGAGAAAGACGATGAAGAGAAAGAGGAACAAGGAGGGGAGTAATAAAGGAGAATTATAGAAAGAAAATGAGAATGATCATGCTATCGGAAAGGAGAATGAGATCAAGAGAATGAGAAGGAGGAGGAAGAAGAGGATGCAGAAACAGTGAGGAAATACAAGTCGATTGCATTTGTTGGGCAGTTGGAAAGTACAAACAACTTACCCAACTGTTCATAAAGGGAACGAACATCCCACCCATCAACAAACCCAACAGGGGACCGCCAACGATCCCGAACGTACTGAAGGAAATCATAACTGCAGTTCTCCCTAACAGACTTGCCAGATAGGCCACACCGATTGTCAGAGAGCCAAAAAATATTGCTGAAAGACAGGAGATGGCAAAAATGATGTTAATGACGATACATTACGCAATTTATTGTCTTGAATAGTTTGCTGTACAATATAGATCGAGCCCAATATGCCCAATGTCTGTGTTAACATAAGTTAAAGGTACAAGTGGTAGTTATCCCGTCGGGCATATTGGGCACGCTGGCCTGTCTTACATTAAGCCCTTCTGGCTCTGACTGTATATATTATTCCATGCATGTATCATTAAAATATAATAATAACAAAAATCGTTGCTAACATAAAGGTCGTAAGTATACAAGCTGAAATTTGATCCAACTGCACATACGTAGAGAGAGAAAAAAGGGGGGGGGGGGTGAAAGAGTGAGAGAATGAGAGAGCCATACACAGGTATACAGAGACAGTTACACATACATAGAGAGAGAGAGAGAGATAGAGAGAGACAGAGGTAGAGAGAGACAGACATAAAGCTAGAGAGAGAAGGAGAGAGACGACGGTAGGGAGAGACAGACGTACAGGCAGAGAGATCAGGAGAGAGAGAGACGGAGGTAGAGAGAGACAGAGGTAGAGAAAAATACAGTCACAAAGAAAAGGAGAGAGACGGAGGTAGAGAGAGAGACAAAAGAAAGAGAGAGGCAGGCACAGACAGAGACGTAGAGAGATAAATGGAGAGAAGGAGAGAGACCGACAAGGAGAGACAAAAAAGACAGAGAGAGGCATTCACAGAGACGCAGAGATAGACGAAAAGGATAAAGACAGACAAGGAGGGACAGAGAAAGAGAGAGGCAGTAAGACAGAGACACGGAGTCATAGACAGAGACAGTGAGTCATAGACAGAGACAGGGAGTCATAGACAGAGACAGGGAGTCATAGACAGAGACAGGGAGTCATAGACAGAGACAGGGAGTCATAGACAGAGACAGGGAGTCATAGACAGTGAGACCGAGAAAGGGAGACACACACACACACACAGACAACGAGAGGGAGAGAGAGGGGGGGGGGAGGTGGTGGAGAAAAAGAGAGTGGAAGAGAGAAAGAGTGAGGAAAAGAGAGGACAACACGAACATCGTTACCCAGTACTACAGTAGCAATTGTTGATGCTGTCGGAGAAGGCTCATGGTGCTTCGTGACCCGGAAACAAGGCTTGAAGACATCCTCCAGAGTAACAGCCGTCAGCGAGTTGATCCCCGAGGAGATTGTGCTGGGGAGATAATACAATATATTGTTGGGGGAGATTGTGCTGGGGAGAAAGGACTGTATCTGTATATTGATGGGAGATTTCTCTACGATATAGGACTATATGTATTCTATTGAAGATTGTCCATGGATATAGGACTGTATATGTATTTTACAAGAGACTGTGCTAGGGATATAGGACTGTATGTGTATTTTATTGGAGATTGGACTGTATTTTGTATAGGAGAATGAGCTAGGGATATATATATATATTAGGGCTGTACCGAATATTCGCTTCGTATTCGCTTCGGGGCCGAATAGTGGACCTAACAACTATTCGGTATTCGGCCGAATAGTTGCGGTCGGGCCGAATACGAATAGTGGTTACCTTACTCCTGTTTCTGCATACACTGTGATGGACTGAAATAACTCTCTCATTAACACAATAGTTGCTGTTGCCTAAGTCTATCGTAGCAGGGGAAACTGCGACCCGGTTGCATGGTACAAACTGCATAAAATGCCAACCGCAGTGTGTGTGTGTGTGTGTGTGTGAGAGAGAGAGAGAGAGAGAGAGAGAGAGAGAGAGAGAGAGAGAGAAAGAGGAAGAGAGAGAAAGAGAGATAGATCATGCATTTTTCGTTCTTTCAGGCTGCCTTCGCCCAAATCACATCTGAAGATATTGCTAACGAGAATATGAAGGTGCGTTTAAATTATATCGAACGAACGGCCGAGCAAAGGATGGTTTCGAAAGAGGCGGGAGCCCGAAGACAACTAATCACAGACATCAGAAGGAGACAGTCGCCATTTGTCAGCAATGTTATAAAAAGAGGGGAAATGGAACGTGTGGTGACCACTGGAAAGATCTGTGGAAGGAGGGAGGAAGACAGCGAGAAAAGATTCTTGACAGTCTTGTTGCATGGCATGGAGGTGTGTCAGCACACGAACTAATACATGCTGCAGGAGATAGCAGATTGTGGAGAGGCATGATCGCCCACGCCAGTCGGCAAGGCACCTGATGATGATGATACACTATTCGTATTCGGCCGAATAGTGAAAATCACTATTCAGTACAGCCCTAATATATATATATATATATATATATATATATATATATATATATATATATATATATATATATATATATATATATATAATGGGAGATTGTGTGCTGCCGAAAAAGGACTGTATATTATTGGTATTACTGAGGGAGTCTGTGCTGGGGAGATAGGACTGTATATAAAAGAAAGGGGGGGGGGGGAGTTGTGCTAGGGAGATAGGACTGTATATAACAGAAAGAGGGGGGGGGGGGGGTTGTGCTGGGGAGATAGGACTGTATATAACAGAAGGGGGGGGGGGTTGTGCTGGGGAGATAGGACTGTATATAACAGAAGGCCGGGGGGGGGGGGGTTTGTGCTGGGGAGATAGGACTGTATATTACTGGGGGAGGGTGCTGGGGAGATAGGACTGTATATAACAGAAGGGGGGTGGGTTGTGCTGGGGAGATAGGACTGTATATAACAGAAGGCCGGGGGGTTGTGCTGGGGAGATAGGACTGTATATAACAGAAAGGGGGGGGGGGTTGTGCTGGGGAGATAGGACTGTATATTACTAGGGAATTATGCTGGGGAGATAGGACTGTATATTACTAGGGAATTATGCTGGGGAGATAGGACTGTATATTACTAGGGAATTATGCTGGGGAGATAGGACTGTATAATACTGTAATGGACCTACCTGATGGAAGCGCTTGAGATGGCCGCAACAAAAAGCCCAGGAAGGCCCGGAAAGCCGCCCATAGTTTCCAGAACAAAGAAGGGAATCAACTGAAACAGAGAACACGAAAGACTCTGGTTCTAAGCACATGTTAGTTCTCTATATACAGTATCTATTATTCTTGAATGTACTTCCTGGGAAAGATTGAAGGCATGCGAGCAAGAGGTAGGCAGCGATACAAGTGGGAGGATAATATTAACAGATGGATGAATAGTAGTCTCAGAGAATGTGCAACCTGAGCTACTTCAATTCATGCTGCTGCTGCTGCTGTGGTAACAATTACTACTGCTTATGTTACTACCACCACCTCTACTACTATTACCACAATAACCACCATCACAACTACTATTCACAACTACTATCACACAATCACTCTAAACACCAACCACTCTTAACACCTCCAATACCACCACTCTTACTACAATCACCACTATAACCACCGCCAACACCAACCACACTTAACACCACCAATACCACCACTATCTAAACAATCACCACTATAACCACCGCCAACACCAACCACTCCTAACATCACCAATGCCACAACTATCACAACAATCACCACTACAATCGCCATCACCAACCACTCTTCCAACCGTCAATAACACCACTATCACCACTACAACTAATGCCAAAACCACCACTACTATTAATGCCGCCGCCACCACCACCACATATACCCACTACAACTACTACAATCACCACCACTATTACCTGCACCGCCATGATTATCACAATCACAACAACAACTACTACTACTAATACTACTAATGAGTCTGCTGTTGTTTCTGCTGCTGCTGCTGCTGCTTCTACTACTACTACTACTACTACTACTACTACTACTACTACTACTACTACTACTACTACTACTACTACTACTACTACTACTACTACTACTACATCTACTACTACTACTACTACTACTACTACTACTACTACTACTACTACTACTACTACTACTACTACTACTACTGTTACTACTAATACTAAGACTACTACTAATTTTACCACTACTACAGCTAATGATAATAATATTGCTAAGACTATTACACCCACCATCGCTACTACTACCACTCTACTACAATACAACTATTACCACCACCACTACTACTAAACTAACATCCTCCACTAACCTGATCTGGTTTGGCCACACTCCCAGCCATCAAAGGATCGCAAGTTTCATAATAGGCGTACATGACGAGCCCCAACAGAGACAGCACACTGATGTAGAGCAGCCAAAGCGGCAGGTTCAGAAGAAGAGCTCTGCCATATCAGGGACATGAAATTTAAATGTGAACAGAAAGATCAT
>CAJHNH020005624.1:387500-397500 GCA_905116865.2 Candidula unifasciata
GGTATTTCCAACTGTACTAAACAGACGCTCACTTAGTACGCTCGTAGGTGGTGCACAAAGATAACGCTTGACAGTATGAACCAAGATGAGAAATCTTGATATGTTTATTTTCCACCAGTTCAGAAACGGGTGTAAGGTAACAACTATTCGTATTCGGCCTGACCGCAACTATTCGGCCGAATACCGAATAGTTATTAGGTCCACTATTCGGCCCCGAAGCGAATACGAAGCGAATATTCGGTACAGCCCTAAAAGGAATAAAGGACAACCATACGGCAAAGGAAGGTAGAGAGTGAAATTAAAAAGTTGGGGAGGTCATAGGGAAAGCTGCATGGGATAGCGAAGGATAGAACCACTTGGCGTGAGTTGGTTGAGGGCGTATGCCTCATTGGGTGTAAGAAAGACAGAGAAAGAAGACGAATGTTGAAAGGTTTAGGTTCAAGTCGAGAGGGTCTAGAACCGGGTTCTCTTCAAATGGCCACAGTTATCCTAGAGATAAGCCTGACGCCTTCCCTCGAAGTCGGAGTACATCTACCGGTGAGACAGGGAACAGCAAACAAATAAGCAAGTAAAACGGATGTACACGCAACACTCAGGTCTAGGTAAAAGCCAAAAGTTCAAATGAGCGAACTAGCGGAACTTTCCGCCGGAAGAATACAGCACACTTAGGGACCTAATTCTTTGACAAGGAGGCCGGCGCCCCCATCCCATCTCATTTTACTTCATGTCGGCTCTACTAAAGCGCAGTAGAGTCATTAAACATGATCTAATTCATGTATCTATCAGCCATTTACTTCCTCGTTGTTAAATGTTGAATTAAGAATCGACATAACAGCATTGGGGCATTCTCATAAGCGCCCCATCCCTATCTTCAGCAGCAAGCGAAAAGTTCTAATACAATGGCCCCAGTAACTCTCTGACTGTATATCCGTCTCGTCTTTCGTTGGCTAGATCCACCTGTTAAATCCTCGCATCGTCATTCTCATCAGACCGTAACGATCTATCTGTGCCTCTACACTGTTCACTCGCCCCCAAAGAACCGTCACAACATCCAGCTTGTCAGATATCAGTTCACCACCAAGTGGTGCAGAGCCGACTAGTCTATCTGCCTGCTAATTTCCCAAAACACCGGCATGACATGGAGAAAATAAATAGTTCATTCATTTTTTAGGAACATATGTTAGTTAAAACGTTATCGATGACAAATTTAAAAAAAAAATAAAAATGGCGACTTACTATAGACGTGTAGAAAGTGCACACGGCCCCCATTGCTAAAATTGAAATCTCTTTTGAAAAACCCGTTACTGAAAATGTAAAAGATTATATCAAGTGTGGTTATAAAAACGAAACAATACAAGAATCACTAAACAAGATGTCCTTTGTTTATTCTTAGTGATTCTTCAGTAAAAGTGCACAACTTCCCTATCAATAGTAATAGTAATTGTAGTTGGAATAGTAGTCGTAGAAGTAGAGTATAGTAGTTGTAGTTACAGTATTATTACTAGTACTTGCTAGTCACACTCGCCATCACTATATGCTGTGAGACCAGACCTCCTCAAAGCGCAAAATAACACTATCGTCTGGAAAGACGGAAAGGTGCCAATCAATCAGTAGTAGCAGATTCTTCTTCTTCTTCTTCGATCCTTCTGTCAGAAAACTTATATCAGGAGGCTGATAGCCTTTATGAAAGCTATCGTGCAGTCCATATCCTCTCGTGTACCATACAACTTTCTTTCTTCTTCTTTTGCGTTCGACATCAATCATGCTAAACATTGAGTCCCTCTTGGGTCACAAATAGGATTGTGCGTTAAAGGTCGCCACCGGTCTCCCATAGCATACAACTTTGTCTTCAGTGTGGTTGGAACAGGCCAGATTGCGTCTCTGTTGTCAGCATACAGTTGACAGTGTTGGAGCACATGCTCAGCATTTTCGGGTGCCACGCTGCAGGGACAAATCTCCGTATTTCCTACATTGAAAAATTTTGAACATATGTTGACGAAATCTGTTGTGCCCAGTCCTTAGTCTTAATATAATACACTGTCCCTCTTTAGAGAGGCGATGAAGTGAGCCTTGGGGAGAAAATCTGGTGTGGGTATCCAGCCACCTTTCTTGGATACTAGATTGTATTAATGTTTTCATCTCTTGGTGGGTTAAGTCGCTATTTGGTTTTACCATGTCACTGCCGCTTCTGGCCAATCTGTCCGCTATTTCATTGCCTTCCAAGCCACAGTAACCTGGAGTCAATTACAGTTCAGATTGTTCTACTCAAGAACCTAAGTGAATCAGCTGTTGCGTCAAGTCTACAAACTGAGTGTCTCTTGGGTTAACAATTGCTTGTAGAACTGAGATAGCATCAGTCAGAAAGACCACTCTGCTATATTTGCTATGCTTTTGTCCATTCAGGAAAGAACATGCCGCCAGAAGTGCTTCTGCCTCTGCTCTGTAATTGGAGGAATATGAACCTGTTGGTACAGCATGGTTGATTTTTAAACCATTTGGGCATTCTATTTATATTCCTCCTCCTCCGTCTCTTACTGCTCTCTTGGCTGAACCATCTGTATACACTCGAATCCAACTCTGGTGTGGATAAAGTCTGTTGATCTCTCCTTCTGTAGTTGATTTTATATCAATGCTGCTCATTGATGATTTGGAGGAGATCCCTGTTACAGTCGTTCTGACTGTTGGTAGGCTATCCCTGAGCCAAGGGGGACAGTCGTTGTAAGGTTTCAGTGGAACATTTGGTATTATGGGAGGGAGTTTAAGGACAGCGAGCTTGGCATTTGCGTTCTTAATGAAACAGTAGCAGCAGCAGCAGCAGCAGTATTAGTAGTAGTATTAGTAGTATTAGTAGTAGTATTAGTGGTGGTGGTAGTAGTAGTAGTAGTAGTAGCAGCAGCAGCAGCAGCAGCAGCAGCAGCAGCAGCAGCAGCAGCAGCAGCAGCAGCAGTAGTAGTAGTAGTAGTAGTGGTAGTAGTAGTAGAAGAAGAAGAAGAAAATAATCAGATAACAAGCAGCGAGGAAGCAGCAGCAGCAGTATTAGTAGTAGTATTAGTAGTATTAGTAGTAGTATTAGTGGTGGTGGTAGTAGTAGTAGTAGTAGCAGTAGCAGCAACAGCAGCAGCAGCAGCAGTAGTAGTAGTAGTAGTAGTAGTAGTAGTAGTAGTAGTAGTAGTAGTAGTAGTAGTAGTAGTAGTAGTAGTAGTAGTAGTAGTAGTAGTAGTAGTAGTAGTAGTAGTAGTAGTAGAAGAAGAAGAAGAAAATAATCAGATAACAAACAAGCAGCGAGGAAGCAGAAGAAGAAGAAACATGATGTGTAGACCCTGGGGTTAAGTGACTAATAACTACGCTAGAGAGTTTTGAACCACAGAAAAACTAACCGATGAACAAATATACCAGCCACACAGACAGAATCTTCACAAACATACAAACCTACCTTGGCTTAAAGCAACAGCCGGTGCATACAGGACCGCGGCCATGTAGAGTAGCTATCAGGAGACAAACAAAATACATAGACATGTATTAGTTTCTAATCTTTAAAAAACAGAGCAGACCGCTTAAGGTGATCTCGCATGTGACGAATTTCTGCTGTGAAGAACAGTTTCTTATTCCCATCAATTCTTTTGCTGCTGCTTAAACTTTTTCTGATAAGAAGGACTAATTCTGGTGTCCTGGGTGAATTCTTCTTATCAGGTCTGCACAGTACATATTACATTAACTACAGTCTTAGTCTGGAGCAATGGACCCCAACTAATTGAAGTCAAAGTCGAAAGGATCGAGACTTTATTGCATAGGGTTTTATGGCTCGGTCTCTCTCCTCACAACGGCCTGACACGAGCGACGCACAAAACACGAACTAATAAGCTCCGACGACGATCCCCAGGGATCTCAGTAAAATTCGCACATGGTGAACTGAACACGAAACCGCCGTGAAAGGAACACACGACCTTCAGAACGCAATGCAAACAACGTGACAATTCCGCCACAGGGACCTTAACTGAGAAATGCAAGGAGTAAAACAGACAATAATAGCGTGGGTATATGGCATGGTATGATAGCAAGTAGCACCTGGTTCAGACAATATCCACGACCTTTGTAAATTTGCTAAAACCTGGGAGATAATGTTGACAAATACGAGGGTTATTCCAAAATCAACCTCCGACTTGTTGGTTAATAAAAAAGAAACGAATCTTCAAGTGCCTTGCCAGCTGGTGTAGGCGCTCATACGTCGCCAGAGATCTCGGTCTTTGGTGTTCTGGATCAGTTATACTGATGGTATTCCTCCATGCTACTGTCTTAGGCCATCCACCATCATTCTCTTGGTCTGCTTCTGCCTCTGCTACCAGGGATCTTTCCAGTCGTTACGATACTTTCCAGTGCTCATTTTCTGATCACATGACCAAAGACCTTTGTTTCCTTCTCATAGTTATGTATAACGTTCTACTTTCATTAACAATTTCCAGGCATTCAATGTTGGTTATTCTGGCAGTCCAAGGTTTTCTCAATATTATTCTCAAGAACCACATCTCAGTAGCCTCCAAGTTCTCCTAAGTTTGCTTGCTCACATTCCAAGATTCACGACCATACAGAAGAACAGGCTCGATATAACATTTCAATACTCGTTTTCTGATGTTTAATGAGAGTGATTTATTACATAAAATACTTTTCATCTTCTGAAAAGCTGCCTTTGTCTGGCCAATTCTGCTCTTAATGGCTGTCACACATCGTCCATCTGATGTTATAAATGTTCCCAAATACTAGCATTTTTGGCCATGTTAAGCACTTTCCTTTGGAGTTATCTTCTTCTTTAGAAAACAATCACGACACTAATTTCACAGCTGGCGAGACAGACATTGGCAGTGTCCATGTTTATTTTGTCGCGGTTTGTGAACTACTGAACAAATGCGACAGTAGGTTGGTGTGCAGTGCGCTAAAGGCTACTGAATGATGCAAGCGATGAACGGTGTCTATGGCAAACGGTTGAGTTTTGCCAGCGAATTGGATGTTGATTTTGGAATCTTCCTGGGAAAAGCGACTTCATAAGTAAAGTAAGGTAAAGGACACTTTCTATGCCATTATGTGTACTGGGCATATCGGGCAAGACCTATATATTTTTAGACTAATCTGCACTCGGCGAGTGATGTGAACAACATGGCGTTGGCCGTCTTAACTTCCCAGGACTTAACCTGCGTCAGTTTTCACTTTGGCTTGTATGAGTTAAGTTGATTCAAGAACCGACATCACAGCACTCTGGGCACTCCCATAAGCGCTTCGTCCCCATCTTCAGCAGCCAGTGTAGAGTTCCAATACTAATGGTGCCGGTAGCATTGTGATTAAACGTCTATCTTGCCTTTCCTCTGAGCCTCGAGCATTTGCCAGAACCTCTCGTCACTCCCAACTGCATCAATCTCACCAGACTGTGGTGATCCATCTGCTCTTCCGAACTCTCCCACAAGGCACTAACCACATCTGCCTTATCATGCTTCAGTATTCCATCAAGCTGTGCAGGGCCAGCTAATCGGTCCGCCTGTTCATTTTTCAACACACCGTCTTTGAATGAACAGACACCCATTCAAAGCAAACAGTCAGCATGCCTACAATAACTTGAGTAAACTGAGTAAGGGAAACGTTCCAAAACATCATATTGCACGCGTGTCACAGACGTTTCACTCCCAGGTAGTCATCTCCAGCACAAGTCTCCCGTGAGTTGCAGATTTGTTTTTATTGAGTGGGGAATAGACTGTCAAAAAAAATCACCACGCGTCGCTGCACATATCAACTGATTTAAAAAAAAATCTCCTCATGTGTGCCAATTACTGTACATTTTTTTAAGGAATACATACATTTTTAGCCAAACTTAGATCAAATAAATTTGCCGCTTTAAGAAAAGAGCAGTATCTGATCAATTGTAAAATTTAGAATCACAAAAAATTGTAAAGGTAAAGTCGGGAGATGTGAACCAGTGTCATTGCACACGGTTATAAACCATTAGTGCTCTGCCGCCAGTACGTACAGCTGATAAGAATGGTCCGCCTGTGTCGCCGTCCCGCCTGCAACTGCTTAGATACAGCAACGTTCCTCCATTTACCCCAGGGTAATAACTCTGGTACCCATTACCTAGAGGCTGGGTGAGCTGTGTGCTGCAGCGAGTCGCAGCTGGATTTGAAAGCGAGTTTCCTATCGACTGCGCTAACGCGGCCCCTCTAGAATGACAAGGACAGGAGAAACCTAAGGCCACTTGTTGAAATTTGAGTCGATACGTGGAAGAGTTTTGGAAATATTTGTTTACGTGAGGCGGCGTGAGTTTTGAAACGCACTACAGTGAAAAACTACGGCCTTCTCTATTTATTAGAGAAGGCAGTGTAAAAAATATTTCCGTCTCAGCAAAATCTGGAGGTTTGCATGCGCAAAGTAACTGAACAGGGCAGCCGTCAGAATGGCCAACACTAACAGTCTCCCATCAGAATTTCAGCTCACTGCTCATACTAGCAGTCAGTCACGCCATCCGTCATTTACACACACAGTGTTGCATAAGTACACGCCAATTTCGAACGGAACCTTCCGACCGTCATTATTAGTGCTGTTCACAACACAAACACTGCCACTGGCACCGACAGTTCCACGCGAAATCCACAGATCACAGTGTTGTTTCAAGCACTTGACTCAGAAGCTGGGCAACGAAACCTTTGCTATATCAGTCCAGAAATTGGGAAATTGCAATAATGATTGCTAAAATGCAAGTAATTGTAATAATATATTATAAATAATAAGAAGTGTAAAAAACACAAGTTAAGTTTCTTTCTATACGTGGATTGGGAAGGGGTGGGTTGTTGCTTAGCTCCTTAGAATTTTACTTTGAGGGATTTGGGGGGTTCGGGGTGGGGGGGGGGGGGGGGGGAGAGCAGCCCTAACTCAAATTACTTTTTACATTTTTTTGGTGTTGTTTTGCGGAGGAAGTTCAAAAGGTTCCACGCACCGAAACCCCATTGCCCATGAGTGGTTAACTAATCAAATGTTTCAAATATGTTCTTTATTTACAGTACAAGATTAAACAAGCTACAGTAAAGGGAGAGCACTTACAATAACCACAGCAAACGTCATGGATCCCAGGTAGCGGATGGTTTTGTTAAAGCGCAGCTCCAGGTACTGTAAGTCATAGAAACAGGGGTTAACCTTGTCTGTGGGTGTCTGCTGGCTTACTGAACATTGTCTCGTGATCTTCCTCTTCTTTCTTTCTTTCTTTCTTTCTTTCTTTCTTTCTTTCTTTCTTTCTTTCTTTCTTTCTTTCTTTCTTTCTTTCTTTCTTTCTTTCTTTCTTTCTTTCTTTCTTTCTTTCTTTCTTTCTCTCTTTCTTTCTTTCTCTCTTTCTTTCTTTCTTTCTTTCTTTCTTTCTTTCTTTCTTTCTTTCTTTCTTTCTTTCTTTCTTTCTTTCTTTCTTTCTTTCTTTCTTTCTTTCTTTCTTTCTTTCTTACATCTTTTCTTTCTTTCTTTCTTACATCTTTTCTTCCTTTCTATCTATATGTCTGTGTGTCTTTCTATGCTCGCATCATTCTTTTTTGTCACTTTCTTGGAAGTAGCGAGCATATAAAGTTGAGAATATATGAAAATGAGCTGAGAATATATAAAGTTGCGAATATACAAAGTTGAGAATATAAAAAGATAGGTTGAGAATATATAAAGATGAGAATATACAAAGTTGGGAATATATACAGTTGAGAATATATAAAGTTGGGAATATATAAAGTTGAGAGTATACAAAGTTGAGAATATATAAAGATGAGCTGAGAATATACACAGTTGAGAATATATAAAGCTGAGAATATATAAAGTTGAGAGTATACAGAGTTGGAAATATAGAAAGTTTATACAATAGGAAATTGAAAGTACAGAAAGTATAAAAAAACTGAAATGACAAAACACGGATAGTGATGAAGACTCACCTCGTAGGCATTGGTGAGATGGAGCTCATGGAAAAAGGGCACGATAAATGAACCGACTATGATGAAACAGAAAAAGAGACCGAAACACCACAGCCATTGCTCGCCGCCTCGAGCGTACACTTCAGCAGGGATCCCAAGGATTGTCGTGGCAGACGTGAAACTGGCGCTAAGGGACAGGGCCACTGGTAGAACCGGCAGATTTCTGTTACCTGTGAAATAAGCTAGTTATTTAGAACACAAAATAAATATATCAGAGACAAAATATTCACATTTGCAGGACATCAGGAGCCTCTCTTGGCAGTGGTGAAACGTCGCAAGCTAGCTTGGTTTGGGCACGTGGTGAGACATGATTCGATTGCAAAGACTACTTCATGGAACTTTTTCGAAGAAGAGGAATGCAAAGAAGAACCGGGAATGACAACATCAAGAAATGGGCAGGACTAAGTTATCATACACTTATTTATCAAGCGGAAGACGGAGAAAGATGGCGGGTTTTAATGTACTAGTGTATCCATCAACGAAAACTCCCCCACGACCCTAAAGGGTCAAGGGTTATATTAAGTTTGTTACGTAGCGTTAGAAGTCACCTAGAGCTCGCGTTTGATTCTTCCACCCCACTTTGCTCTGTTGCATTCAGGTTAGTTGAGTATCCTTTACAGGACGTTGCAGAACCAATCCCAGCCCCTGGTTGTTGTGTGGTTTTTCTAGGCGAATTCACATCCAGTAGTTTGCCATTGCTTTCTGCTGCATACAACTCTCTTTAATTTCTGCGTAGCAGTTGCGGATGCTCTAATTATGACTTCTTTAGAGGTTGAACCGGGTATCTAGAGTCTGCCCTGTTGATCTGCGGTCCAGGCCGAGATTTTGAAATCTCGGGATGGTATGGTAAACCCTTAGGTAGCATCCCGGAGGAGATAACCTGATAGATTGATCGATCACACCGCTTTATGTGGGGGGGGGGGGACCCACCTGTCAACATCTCGTCGGCGCCAGCGTGCTGTCTCTTGGTCTTGAAGCCAAAGTACAAGCCGATGATGGATGACACGACAAGCATGATACCGAACACCAAGTAGTCGGGCCAGGTAAAACCGGCAGTAGATGATCCGGCTTCCATCTTCTTGAGATCCCGACTCTTAAACCTGAAAACAAAGAGACATAATATCGGTTAAGCTGTGATAGTCTACATTAACTACCAACTGCAAATTACTGCCTCTATTAAACCACTTTTGCGGTGTAGGCGTGGGAGGGGTGGGGGTGGGGGGGGGGGTCTTCGAGTCAGAGGATTTAGGCCACATGGCTAGTGCTGTCGCCACGACTGTGCAGGTGGGGATTCTATTTTGCCCCCGACAGAAACAAAAATCGCAGCCTTACCGAGGATTTGAACCTGGGTCTCCTGCTTGAGATCCCAGCGTTCTAACCGTTCGGCCAGAGCGATAGTGTGAACAAAAACTAAACGTCTAAAAACTAACGCCCTGTGGTTACATTGTGTATGGAGACACTGAGATAGCTGCCGCATCGTGGGACGGAGCACTAGTAGGTCGGACCGTGACCTCCGGAAGTAGAAGCGGCAGGACGTCGTGGTCGGACCGTGACCTCCGGAAGTAGAAGCAGCAGGACGTCCTGGTCGGACCCTACGGGAGGTAGGGCTGATGACGTCAACTTGACGTGACGTCACCATCCCGGAATACGATACGAACATAACGAACGTTCAGTATGGCAATCGATGTCTTAGAAATAGGGCTATCAGACGTCCCGTTTTTACTAGGACAGTCGTGTTTTTTTTTTTCTATGTGTCCCGGCCGTTTTGGTGGGACCGTTGTGACAGAATGTCGGGTAAAAGTTACGTTGATCTCCCCACTCCCTGCACATATACACACAAGCTCACTTCTGATTGGTAGTTCCTGAACCTGTCACCTTGGCACAAGGTTACGGGAGTGTTCAGCAATGCCGTTGATATAGCGTGTTGTATATTTCAGCACGTCAGCGCTTTTAATACTTTAAAAACATGGGGAAACTGGTCCTAACAACACCCCCCCCCCCCCGCCCCTAAAAAGAGCTGCAAC
>CAJHNH020005624.1:402500-420000 GCA_905116865.2 Candidula unifasciata
CTAAGATTCAAAGCTAAGATTCAAAGTTAAGATTCAAAGCTAAGATTCAAAGTTAAGATTCAAAGTTAAGATTCAAAGCTAAGATTCAAAGTTAAGATTCAAAGTTAAGATTCAAAGCTAAGATTCAAAGCAAACAGTCAGCTTGTTTACAGTTAACTGAGCTACAGGAACTTTTTAAAACATCAAATTGCATTAGCCTCATTAGACGAACACAATTATCCATTGTATGCTGGATAAGCGATCAAAATAATCACTAAGCATAGCTGCATGTGAGTGCCAATTAATCTCCACGTATGCCAATAAGTAAACTTTCCACTTTTTTTTAGGGCTACACCAGTTATTAGCCAAACAAAGATCAACAACATTCGTCGCTTAAGAAAACTGCAGCCCATGTAAATTACAAAAATCTCCAGGAATTGCCAAATCAAGGCCCATGCAACAATTAATATTTATCCGTACAACAGTTTGCGAGATATTTGTTCAAGTGAAAGGGCACGAATTCTGAAACGCACTATACCGTACTTAGTACCTACACAATTAGGTGTGGCCGTATTCATGGTTCACTTAACTACAGACAGTACTAGTATTGTCAATTAATTGTGTATCAATGTTAACCCAATACAGTTCCCTTACAGTTACGCGTTTTCTTTTTTTCTTTTTTTAAATTTTCTTTGCTTTTAACTAAGCTAATATTTATCCTATAAACAAATATTGAGAATACTGTGGAAATATAAAAAAAAAAAAAAAAACCCAGTAATGAGGACGTCTTGAAATAAACTGACTTACGAAGAGAACTGATTGCCCACATCAGAAAGAGACAATCTACATTCTTTGGTCATGTGATAAGGAAAATACCGGAGCACATTGTCACAGTAGGAAAGTTGGAGTGGAGAAGAGGGAGAGCAAGAGAACAAATACTGGACAGTTTAACATCATGGCATGGAGGATCATCTGTGTCAGAGCTGACTGAACGTACACGAGACAGAAGGTTGTGGATAGACATGACGACCAACGCCACACGGCATGCACTATGGAAGATCATATGTGTCAGAGTTGACTGAAAGTACACGAGACAGAAGGCTGTGGACAGACATGACTACCAACACCACACGGCATGGACTATGGAAGATCATCTGTGTCAGAGTAGATTGAAAGTACACAAGACAGAAGGTTGTGGACAGACATGACTACCAACGCCACACGGCATGGACTATGGAAGATCATCTGTGTCAGAGTTGATTGAAAGTACACGAGACAGAAGGTTGTGGATGGACATGACTACCAATGCCACACGGTATGAGCTTTAAGAAGAAGAAGCTACAAACATTACCAGAACAATAAATTAATAAATCACCGGCAATTACCAAACAGCGCACCAACACAATTATTTGAGGTGACATTGCTTGTTCCCTAAACTGCAAATATCAATAATACTGTAACACCATAATGTATCACAATAACCGAACACAGTGCCCACACGAACACCATAATGTATCACAATAACCGAAGACAGTGCCCACACGAACACCATAATGTATCACAATAACCGAACAAAGTGCCCACACGATAGCGCAAGTCTGTGTTTCTAGTTACCTAAACCACAGACAATACTAGCATAGTAAATTAATGTTTTATCACTGTTACCTAAAAAAGTGTCCACAGGATAGCGCTAGTCTGTGTTTCTAGTTCATTAAACCATAGACAGTGCCAGCATAGTAAATTAATGTTTTATCACTATTACCTAACACAGTGCCCACACAGTTACTTGTGGTTGTACTACTAGGTCGCTATCGGACAGACAGCACTTCCCCACTATTGAGACGACAGTGTGCATTGCTCCAAGCAATTCTTAATCATACATAAGTGATGTCATGTTACTGTAAGTTTCTAAAATTGTATGTTGCCGAACACCTTAAGAATGTTTAAAATGTGCAGTAGGCATTTCCTCGAAACTTCTCGTATATTATCTATCTATCTATCTATCTATCTATCTATCTATCTATCTATCTATCTATCTATCTATCTATCTATCTATCTATCTATCTATCTATCTATCTATCTATCTATCTATCTATCTATCTATCTATCTATCTATCTATCTATCTATCTATCTATCTATCTATCTATCTATCTATCTATCTATCTATCTATCTATCTATCTATCTATCTATCTATCTATCTATCTATCTATCTATCTATCTATCTATCTATCTATCTATCTATCTATCTATCTATCTATCTATCTAATCTATCTATCTATCTATCTATCTATCTATCTATCTATCTATCTATCTATCTATCTATCTATCTATCTATCTATCTATCTATCTATCTATCTATCTATCTATCTATCTATCTATCTATCTATCTATCTATCTATCTATCTATCTATCTATCTATCTATCTATCTATCTATCTATCTATCTATCTATCTATCTATCTATCTATCTATCTATCTATCTAATCTATCTATCTATCTATCTAATCTATCTATCTATCTATCTATCTATCTATCTAATCTATCTATCTATCTATCTATCTATCTAATCTATCTATCTATCTATCTATCTATCTATCTATCTATCTATCTATCTATCTATCTATCTATCTATCTATCTATCTATCTATCTATCTATCTATCTATCTATCTATCTATCTATCTATCTATCTATCTATCTATCTATCTATCTATCTAATCTATCTAATCTATCTATCTATCTAATCTATCTAATCTATCTAATCTATCTATCTATCTAATCTATCTATCTAATCTATCTATCTATCTATCTAATCTATCTATCTATCTAATCTATCTATCTAATCTATCTATCTATCTAATCTATCTATCTATCTAATCTATCTATCTAATCTATCTATCTAATCTATCTATCTATCTAATCTATCTATCTAATCTATCTATCTAATCTATCTATCTAATCTATCTATCTAATCTATCTATCTAATCTATCTATCTAATCTATCTATCTAATCTATCTATCTAATCTATCTATCTAATCTATCTATCTAATCTATCTATCTAATCTATCTATCTAATCTATCTATCTAATCTATCTATCTAATCTATCTATCTAATCTATCTATCTAATCTATCTATCTAATCTATCTATCTAATCTATCTATCTAATCTATCTATCTAATCTATCTATCTAATCTATCTATCTAATCTATCTATCTAATCTATCTATCTAATCTATCTATCTAATCTATCTATCTAATCTATCTATCTAATCTATCTATCTAATCTATCTAATCTATCTAATCTATCTAATCTATCTAATCTATCTAATCTATCTAATCTATCTAATCTATCTATCTATCTATCTATCTATCTATCTATCTATCTATCTATCTATCTATCTATCTATCTATCTATCTATCTATCTATCTATCTATCTATCTATCTATCTATCTATCTATCTATCTATCTATCTATCTATCTATCTATCTATCTATCTATCTATCTATCTATCTATCTATCTATCTATCTATCTATCTATCTATCTATCTGTCCGCCCGTCCGTCCGTCTCTCTGTCTGTCTGTCTGTCTGTCTGTCTGTCTGTCTGTCTGTCTGTCGGTCGGTCGGTCGGTCGGTCGGTCGGTCGGTCGGTCGGTCGGTCGGTCGGTCGGTCGGTCGGTCGGTCGGTCGGTCGGTCGGTCGGTCGGTCGGTCGGTCGGTCGGTCGGTCGGTCGGTCGGTCGGTCGGTCGGTCGGTCGGTCGGTCCGTCCGTCCGTCCGTCCATCCGTCCGTCCGTCCATCCATCCATCCATCCATCCATCCATCCATCCATCCATCCATCCATCCATCCATCCATCCATCCATCCATCCATCCATCCATCCATCCATCCATCCATCCATCCATCCATCCATCCATATATCCATCCATCCGGCCGTCCATCCGTCTGTCTGTTTGGAGCTTTTCTTCTTCTTCTTCTTTTTCCTCTTTTTCTTTGCGCCCACCATCTGTAAACTCCAGCGGAAATTTCTGGCTGTTTGTTCAGCTTCTGGACTTTAGTCTTGTTCCAAGAACCAGACGTGCCAGCTTACCCAAAAGAAAGAAACAAAAAGCATATCTGGCTATCTGTAAGCAGACTGTTGCCGTTTTTTTTTTTTCTTAAAAAATGACCTTGCCTCCTAGGTCGACCCAGCCTCGAGTAGGTACCAGGTGCAGTCCTGCGAAGTAAAGTCGGCTGGTATTATGCTGACCACGTCACACAACAAGTGCTGAATGGTCTATAAAATATAGCTCTAGCCCTATATGCCCAATTGACCTGAAGGCGTTTAAAAGGGGTCTTTTACTTACTGACATATTTCCCTAGGAAAATGACATATAAGAAAATCCGGGACCTGATTCACCAGAAGATCACCTGACACTTCGATGAAAAAGAAGATCAGAAATGATGAAACCCGGAAGAGAGCTGTGGTAATGTAATTATGGGAGCCGAACCTGGGTGGTTCTGGTCCTTTGAGCCCCCCGCCCCCACTCCCCCCCTCCCCCCAAGCTTACGTCAGTCGGCAAGGCACATGCACGACCGTAATGATTTACCGCACTGCAGGTTTCTACTAGTTAGAGAACACGACACACACATGCACACACTTACACACACATGCACGCACACATACACACCCACACCCGCACATACACCCCCACATATACACACACAGTGTGATTGTAACTGTCTCAGAAAGCATGCTGAGAAACATATACACAAACACACACACACATACAGACACATTGTGATTGTAACTGTCTCAGAAAGCATGCTGAGGAACATATACACAAGCTCACACACACACATACAGACACATTGTGATTGTAACTGTCTCAGAAAGCATGCTGAGGAACATATACACAAACACACACACACACACACATACAGACACATTGTGATTGTAACTGTCTCAGAAAGCATGATGAGGAACATATACACAAACACACACACACACATACAGACACATTGTGATTGTAACTGTCTCAGAAAGCATGATGAGGAACATATACACAAACACACACACACATACAGACACATTGTGATTGTAACTGTCTCAGAAAGCATGATGAGGAACATATACACAAACACACACACACACACATTCAGACGCATTGTGATTGTAACTGTCTCAGAAAGCATGATGAGGAACATATACACAAACACACAAACACACACACACACACATACAGACACATTGTGATTGTAACTGTCTCAGAAAGCATGCTGAGAAACATATACACAAACACACACACACACATACAGACACATTGTGATTGTAACTGTCTCAGAAAGCATGCTGAGGAACATATACACAAACACACACACACACATACAGACACATTGTGATTGTAACTGTCTTAGAAAGCATGCTGAGGAACATATACACAAACACACACACATACAGACACATTGTGATTGTAACTGTCTCAGAAAGCATGCTGAGAAACATATACACAAACACACATGTAACTGTCTCAGAAAGCATGCTGAGGGAATATACACAAACACACACACACACATACAGACACATTGTGATTGTAACTGTCTTAGAAAGCATGCTGAGGAACATATACACAAACACACACACATACAGACACATTGTGATTGTAACTGTCTCAGAAAGCATGCTGAGGAACATATACACAAACACACACACACACATACAGACACATTGTGATTGTAACTGTCTCAGAAAGCATGCTGAGGAACATACACACGCACACACACACATACAGACACATTGTGATTGTAAACTGTCCTCAGAAAGCATGCATGATATGAGAACATACACACCGCACACACACACATACAGACACATTGTGATTGTAACTTTCTCAGAAAGCATGCTGAGGAACATACACACAAACACACACACATACAGACACATTGTGATTGTAACTGTCTCAGAAAGCATGCTGAGGAACATATACACAAACGCACACACACACATACAGACACATTGTGATTGTAACTGTCTCAGAAAGCATGCTGAGGAACATATACACAAACGCACACACACACACTGTAATTGTAACTACTGAGGAAGGTGAGGACAGGCATGCCTTGTGCAAAGTGGCACGCTTCGATTTCTGTGCCGGTGTGTTAGGAAATGAACAGGCGGACAGACTAGTTGGCTGTATACAACTTGGCGGAATACTAATGCATGATAAAGCAGACGTGGTTAGGGCCTTGTGGAAAAACGTGTACAGTTTGGAGGAGAAAATGGATCACCACAGTCTGGCAAGAGTGATGCAGCGGGGAGTGACGAGGGGGGTCTGGTCGATACTCGACGCTCAGAGGTAAGGCAAGACGGACGTATAATCAAACTGCTACTGACACCATTGATATAAGAACCCTGCTCTGGCTGCTAAAGATGGGGACGGGGCGCTTATGGGAATGACCCAAGTGCTGTGATGTCAGCTCTTGAATCAGTTCAACTCAAGGATTTCCCACAAGTGGACGAGTACACGTGACTGGGTAGGTATCTTGCAATGCTTGAGGGAAATAGCCATTGACGTTATATCCGGTTTTTTTCTCCATTTTCTACCAAATGCTTACCAGAAAAGCGTTTACACATCTAAGGAAACCCCCATGAACCAGGTTTTTCTGGTTAAAGATCCAAAAATAAACTGAGGTCATGTGAAATGAATCAAAATTTTCCAAGCTTTATCCACTTCACATAATGTAAGACTAAAAAAATTAGGTTATTTCTGGTCCAGACTTTCTTATAGATGTCTTTACATGCATACAGCAGTACATTGTTGGTTGGCTCTTTAGGAGCAAAATAAAAATTACATGTTGGCCATGTTTAACCCTGCTTAATACAGCTTCGGTTATAATTGTGGTTTCTTTTTTTTCTGCTAATTTCCCATGGGGGTTTCGGAGCCCTATTGTGGGGAAAACAAGCATAGATCCAGTGTCTAACCAACAAGCATGTCGTAAGAGTCGACTAATTGGGAGCTTATTTCAAAGTCAGAGTACATCCGACTGAGAGGCAAGGAACAACAGTTCGCATACATATTTCTCAGATCTGTAAAACGTATGTGCACGCAGCACTCAGGTTCTGGAACAAGACTAAAGTCCACAGGTGGACGAACTCCGTAGGAGTTTTCAGTCGATCATCGCGAAGAGGGAGAAGAAGAAGAAGATTTCTGAGAAGCTCAATGGATGAGATGCTTTGCGGTGCCAATTGCGACTCGCTGTCCATAATTGTGTGTAAAGTGTTCCTGTTTGAGAATGTTTGGCTTCTTGCTGTTGATCATGGGATGCTAGTGTCTTTTTCTTCTTCTTCGCGTTCACCAGCTGTAAACTCTGGTAGAAAGTTCTGGTTGTTCATCCACTTTTGAACTGCAGTCCTGTTCCAGAACCTGAGTGTTGCGTGTGCATCCGTTTCACAGATCTGACTCATTTGTATGCAGACTGCTGGTTCCTTGACTCTGATGTAGATGCACTCCGAATTGATAGGAAGCTCCCAGTTAGTCGACTCTTATGACTGGTGTGAGTTCCATCTTCCTGACTGTGTTTCTTATGACTGGGTTGTCCCAATTATACCCCTTTCCTTCCTTTGCCCAAAAGAAGCAGAGGCCCTCAACCAATTCACGCCAAGCCGTTACATCCTTTCGCTATTGCATGCAGCTCATCCCATGTCTTCCCCATCTTTTTCAACTTTCCTCTCAAGTGTGTTTTTCGGTCTTCCTCTATTTCTATGTCTGGGGGTTCCAGTGCAAAGACAAAACGTTCTCACGTTTTTTTCCCCACGCTTGTCCCATCTAACGCAAGCGTCCTTTCACCACCTCTTGGTCAACTGGAGCTTGCTTAGTTCTCTCTCTCCATTAGTTATTCTGTCATACATTTTCATTCCCTCTATTCTACCCAGACACAATTTAATAAATGTCTGTAGTTTATTTGTAATTGCCTTAGTTGTTCTTCGTGTTTATTTATCATCCATTTAAGGTATTGTGTCATGTCGTGTCTTTGAGATCGTCTGCCTTTTGTTGGTTATAGTACATGTTTGATTCATTTTAACATACCTTCTCTTAACATCATTTCAAATGTTTTTTGTTTAATTGATTGTTGTGTTGTCTGTTCCTTTTGATTAGAGGTAAGCGAAAGGACTTCACAATTCGCGACGTACCAGAATTTAGTGTCCACGGCCTCGGGTTCTTTTGTCTTGCTATGTGAACGAAAAAATAAATCGCCACGTTCAACCGATAACCGCAAAGTGGACGCTTTAGGTTATACTTGTGACTAGGTTATGTGCGCCACATAAAATGGCTTAGCATTACACGCCGACAAGAGCCATGAAAAAGACTCCTGCACTGTTGATTTGATCACAGAAGACAGACCCAAAAACTGTCCCGATTGGCGACAAGGTCGTCTACCGACCAGCCAGTGGGCCACCTGGTACCAGCTACCTAGGAATGAACAAGTCAAAGACAGCTAATTAGGAAGCTGAGGAAGTCCTTACAGCAGATACAACCTGCCCTAATTTTTTTAAGTCCCATCCCGGCTGTTGTAGGGGGCCCTAATATAACCGAAAGGTAAAAGGGGTTTATGGAACTTGTGCCGTGTGATCCTCTTCTGAATTCTGGCACTTTGTGTCAACGCCTGTTTTTCGCTCGTTGTACGGTCTGGGTTGGGGTTGAGGACACACACACACGCACGCACGCAAGAATGCAAGCACACACACACACTGCCGAGCCCGAGCCGTCGCAAATAAAATTCTTCTCTGTCATGTTACAAAGGTCATAGACCTATATTTTATAGACCAATCGTTACTCAGTGGGTTATGCAGCCAACATCTCACTGGTACCCACTCAAGGCTGGGTCGAACTGGGAGCCAAGGTCATTTTTGAAGGAAAAAAAAGGGAAAAAAACGTCCAGCTCCGCGAGGACCGGAACCCACGTCCTTTCGATCCGCAGGCGAGCATTTAGCTGCTACATGGAAAGATCAGTGGGAAAAGGGGTAGAGGAAGACCAAGAGAGATGATGCTGGATAGGCTGAAACGATGACCTGGAGGGATATCATCAAGAGAGCTGTTCCAGACCACCAGGGATCGTGATCTGTGGAAGACGAATGAGCGCCTACGCCAGTTGGCAGGGCACATGATAATGATCATCATCATGGTGGCTCTCGCAAGAGAGGTTAACTTTACTTAAATTATTATTATCAATGATGATGATGATAATAATGATGATGTATTAACTGGGGGAAAATATTGCATTAGAAGTAAAAATAAAAAAAATGTTCGTCCATGATGGAAAACTTTAAAAACAGAGCTTCTGTAAAAAGTTGGACAAGGTCTTACAACAGCTAATACAAGTGGTTGTCCAGACATTTCTGTCATGTCTTCACCTCTCTTGAATTCATGACCAGGCAGATGTGGTCAAGACCCTTTGGCAACAAGCAACAGAGTCAGTAGAGAAACAAGATTTTTTACACAAGGTCTGACAATTAAGTAGTGAGACTGATTTTATTATGGCTAAGACAAAAATGCCATACATGAATCACAGCACGGAATCCAAAGAGGCAACCTTCGGATGTGATCTAGCAACTTTTCATTGCCTTCCGATAAACACAAACAAACAAGCCGCCATTTTGTTAACCTAGTCACAGATGCATTGTTACATAATCAGCATGGAGCAAAAAAAAACTAACTTTAAATTATGTTTAATCCTCAGAAAAAGCTCCATTGTAACAGTTGAATTGATGTGACAAGTTTATGGGGATAATTGTTTATCTCGTGCACAAATTTTCAGCTGGTATTCACGATTTAAAAGTGGTATGGAAATGATTACTAATGCAACTAGACCTGGACGCCCAATTTCTGTTCGTAATGTAGAGCTCATTGCAAAGTTCCGAAAACGGATACAAGAAGATCGTTGTTCGACTGTGAGGATGATGGTTGATGAATTTGGTGTTAATACAGAGACTGTTCGTAAAATGTTAGTGAAAGATTTGGGCTAAAACAAAGTTGCTTGCCGGTTTGTATTCTGGCAAATTTTTTTTCTTCTTCATGACAATGCACTGGCCCAAAGGGCGGTAGTTGTACAGGAAGTTTTGGCCAAAAAACAAGTGCGTATTACCAACCATCCACCCTATCCTACGGATTTGTCGACATGTGATTATTTTCTATTCCCAGAATTAAAGTTGCCATTGAAAGGACGCTACTTTGACGACATTGATGAGAACTTCAGGGCCATAACTATAAAATAACTACAGAGGTCATTCCAGTGTTTGTTAGATCACGCCACTTGCTGTATCAATACACGAGAGGCCTACTTTGAATAAAATACAGGTTATATCTTCAACTGTTGGTTTTTAAAGTTTTTATGGAATTAGTCTCATTACTCAATTGTCGGACCTTGTAAGCCTGGAGAGAAAATGAGACACCTGGGTGTAATCAGAGGGTCTAGCCAGCTGACTACACTCAGAGGAAAGGCAAGACGGATGTATAACCAGATTGTGACCGGTACCATCAGTATTGTAACTCTGCGCTGGCTGCTGAAGATGAGGACGGAGTGTTGTGAAGTCAATTCTTGACTCAACGCAACTCAACCCAAGTCATTCAATTCTATGTATCTTATTTCGCTCATGCATGTGTTTAAAAACACATTTAACCGTTCGTTAAGGCCAGTCACCCACAAGTAAGGTTGACTGTGCACCGCAAAAGTCGTATCACTCGCGACCCCAGTGCACCAATCCTTGCTAGTCAATGAACTGATTGATTGCTTGTGTCATTTCGAGGGACAGAGAGTGAGAGAAAACCAGATTAATTTTGGCTGTTCTAAAATGGGAAAATTCGCAACAGGTTAACCTTCATTTTTATGTAACAGAACGTTGTAGTCATCAGAGCCTGTCTTCTTCTTCGTCGTAATTTCTTTCAGGGGCCGCGTTAACGACTCGCTGCAGCCCAGGGCCGGTGTTCGAAACCGGACGGTTCCTGGAGTTCACTCAGCCTCTAGGAAATGGGTACCAGAGTTGACACTCTGGGGTAAATGGGGGAACGTCGCTGTAGCTACAGCGCATACTGCGTGTCGTTGTGTGACCATTTGGTGTTGACTGATCATTTCCCTCCATGTTTGATGGTGAGTTGCTATGGACTTCATGGTTGCTTGCCTCAAGGCCTATCTAGTCAGTCAGGTTTTGTAACCAAGTCTTTCTTGGTATGTCTCTTCTCCCCTTTCCCTCTACTAAGCCCTTCAGTATTGTCTTTGAGAGGCCGTTAGATCTTATACATTACATCTCCCCCCACCCTCCCCCCCGACACTTCGATGAGGTAAAAGGTGGAAAAGAAGAAGAAGAAGTTTAGATCTTATTACATGTCCGTAACATTGCATTGTCCGCTTTCTCACTGTATTTTAAAGAGGTTTATGCTTGTTTAGTTTACAATAATAATAATAATAATAATAATAATGATAATAATAAAAAATAATAATAATAACAACAACAACAACAACAACAACAACAACAACAACAATAATAATAATAATAATAATAATTACAAATATTTAAAAACGTGTCAAGATATAAGCTGTTATTTAAAACTCCTCACAAAATTAACGCAGGAAGCCATGGTGGCGTAGTTATGATCGCCTGCCGATCTAAAGGTAGAGGTTTCAAAACCGGACGGTGCTGGAAATTTTTCAAAAAATGACCTTGGTTCCGAGGTCGACCCAGTCTTAAACGGGTATCAGGAAGAGTCCTGTGAAGTAAAGGCAGCGGGCCTAACGATGACCAAATCACCCATCGAGTGCTGACTAGTCTATAAAATATAGGTCTAGCCCTATGTACCCAAAACGCCTGAAGGCGTTAAAAAGTATTTTACATTATTATTGCATTAAAAAAAAAAGAAATAATTTTTGCTAACAGTTCAATGGACATAAAAGATCGAATAATTGTTGACACAGTTTATTTACATATTTCTTTTAAAACAAATCAAAGTTTACAGGTAAAAAAAAAAAAAAAAAACCGACTAATATTAAGCTCAACAGTTTCAATTCTCGTGTCAAATCAGTACTGCTATATGGAGCAGGAAACATAGGAGAACAAATAAAACAAGTTATGAATAAACTACAAAAATTCATTAATTGGAACCTGCGCAGAGTAAAGGGAATCAAATGGTATGACAGAATCACTAAAGTTGAGCCGTGGGTGAGAACTAAACAAGTTCCAGTAGACCGAGAGCGGAAGAAATAGAGAATGACGTTTGACAAGCAAAACACGTTGAGAAAACCTGAGAACAACGTAACTTGAAAGTCTTTGCACTAGAAGTCCCAAGGACATAGAAATAAAGAGAGGGAGAGAGAGGGAGAGAGAGAGAGAGAGAGAGAGAGAGAGAGAGAGAGAGAGAGAGAGAGAGAGAGAGAGAGAGAGAGAGACAACACACACACACACACAGACACACACAGACATACACAGAGAGAGAGAGACACACACACACACTCACAACGTATAGAAGAGTGAGGTTAAAAAGATGGCGGATACATGGAAGGAGCTGCATTCATAGCATAATGATGGTGAGAACGGCTTGGTGTGAGTTAGATGAGGGCCTATGCTCCATTGGGAGGGTAAAAAAGTAAAGGTCCCTTTTCCGCGCCTTTAGGCGTATAGGGCATATAGGGCTAGACCTATATTTTTATAGACCAATCGGCACAAAATGGATGATGTGGTCAGCATCACGCCGGCTGCCTTTACTTCCCGGGACTGCCCCCGGTACCCAGTCAAGGCTCAAAGCTGGGTCGACTTGGGAGTCAAGGTCATGTTTGAAAAATGTTCGGCTCCGCTAGGGAGCAAACCCACGACCTTCCGATCCGCACGCGAGCGTCTAGCCGCTACGCCACGGCTATTCCCACCCTTGACAATAGTATGTGTATAATTATATATATATATCTATATATATATATATATATATATATATATATATATATATATATATATATATATATAAACTTATATTTACATATATTGACGCAGTATATGTATCTATAAAGAGTTAGCCACATGATTTTATTATTCATGATATAAAATTGCAGATCATTTTTTTTAAAGATAATTTTCCTGCCTCGTGAATTACAATTTTCCATGTATCCGTCTGTTAAACCTATACAAATGTATCATCAATGTACAAGGCATGCGTAAAGTATGTATCCTAAACACAAATCCCATCATCTCCACAAATGCTCGGTGCAGAGGTCCGAGATACTCAGCGTTTTTTTTAATTCTCTCTGTGTCATGCAGATGTGTTGGCGAACTAAAAGGCAGACAGACTGGCTGGTTCAAACCATGACCTACTTTTGTTCTAAAGTAAGATCAAACCACCCAGCACTTACTAGAACGACTAGACGCACATCCATTCGGGCATCTACTTCTAGAGTTGGGAACTCTGCGCTGGTTGCTGAAGGTGAGGGATGGGGCGCATATGGAATGTCCTGAAAACTATGATGTTTGTTATTCCTGACTGCTGTGACGTTTGTTTTTCCTGACTGCTATGATGTTTGTTCTTCCTGACTGCTATGATGTTTGTTCTTCCTGACTGCTATGATGTCTGTCCTTCCTGACTGCTATGATGTCTGTCCTTCCTAACTGCTATGATGTCTGTTCCTTCCTGACTGCTATGATGTCTGTCCTTCCTGACTGCTATGATGTCTGTCCTTCCTAACTGCTATGATGTCTGTCCTTCCTGACTGCTATGATGTCTGTTCTTTCTGACTGCTATGATGTCTGTCATTCCTGACTGCTATGATGTCTGTCATTCCTGACTGCTATGATGTCTGTTCTTCCTGACTGCTATAATGTCTGTTCCTAACTGGCTATGAGTCTGCTAAATTTCTGACTGCTATGATGTCTGTTCTTCGCTGACTGATATGATGTCTGTTCTTCCTGACTGCTATGATGTGTGTTCTTCATGTGCTATGATGTCTGTTTTTTTTTTTACCTTACTGCTATGAAGTCTGTTCGTCTGACTGCTTTGATGTCTGTTCTTCTGACTGCTATGATGTCTGTTCTTCCTGACTGCTATGATGTCTGTTCTTCCTAACTGATATGATGTCTGTTCTTCTGACTGCTATGATGTCTGTTTTTTCTAACTGCTATGATGTCTGTCCTTCTAACTGCTATGATGTTTGTCCTTCTTAACTGCTATGATGTCTGTTCCTCCTAACTGCTATGATGTCTGTTCTTCCTAAATGCTATGATGTCTGTTCTTCATAACTGCTATGATGTCTGTTCTTCCTGACTGCTATGATGTCTGTTCTTCCTAACTGCTATGATGTCTGTTCTTCTGACTGCTATGATGTCTGTTTTTTCTAACTGCTATGATGTCTGTCCTTCTAACTGCTATGATGTTTGTCCTTCTTAACTGCTATGATGTCTGTTCCTCCTAACTGCTATGATGTCTGTTCTTCCTAAATGCTATGATGTCTGTTCTTCCTAACTGCTATGATGTCTGTTCTTCCTAACTGCTATGATGTCTGTTCTTCCTAACTGCTATGATGTCTGTTCTTCCTAACTGCTATGATATATGTCCTTTTTCATCCCAGTCAACCTCAGCTATAGCCTTTCAGTCCGGAAAACATACAGCTTTTCTGTGGGCCACGGTTTTGTGATGATTTTGTTACATGACCAAGCCATCTGTCTTACTGGTTCAGGTAAATACATTTTACATCTCTGTTAGTGCACTGACATCATTCTTTAAGTCCATATACATGATCTCCGTAATGTTTTTTTTTTTACACAGTGTGACGGATGACAGTATATTCACACAGTGTGACGGGCCACAATTCACATTTACATAGTGTGACAGACCACAATATACATTTACACAGTGTGATGGACCACAATATACATTTACACAGTGTGACGAACCACAATATACATTTACACAGTGTGACGAACCACAATATACATTTACACAGTGTGACGGACTACAAATACATTCACACAGTGTGACGGGCCACAACACACATTTACATAGTGTGACGGACCACAATAAACATTCACACAGTGTGACGGACCACAATATACATTCACACAGTTTGACGGACCACAATATACATTCACACAGTGTGACGGACCACAATATACATTCACACGGTGTGACGGACCACAATATACATTCACACAGTGTGTCGGACCACAATATACATTCACACAATGTGACGGACAACAATATAAATTCACACAGTGTGACGGACCACAATATACATTCACACAGTGTGACGGACTACAATATAAATTCACACAGTGTGACGAACCACAATATACATTCACACAGTGTGACGGACTACAATATACATTCAAACCGTGAGACGAACCACGGCATACATTCAGTTGATCCTCAACTTGAGAAATATTTGTTTAACTCAAGATATGACGCCACAATTAGCGGCAAATTAACATCGTCCGTGGACTGTTGGAATTCATACTGCCTGTTCGTCAACAGAGGGCTCCCGGCATCCGTTTCTACACAAGCTTCGAGCTTCCGCGGTCACACAGCTGTCGTAGAACTGCATCCGGGTGCTGGGTAACGGCAGGATCTGAATGTCCTCAAAGTGCTGCAGAATCTCCCGGGTGTTGTTGCTGCTTCCACTGCCAGAACCCAGCTGTTTTGAGCTGTCTGCGTGTCTGAACCTGCTTCTTTTGTTGGCCAGAAAATCTGCTGGCGTCTCGCTGGTGTGCTGGGAAGGTGCTCGCGATTTCCTACGCCCTAAGTAAAAGAAAGATATGCCAATCATTAAATACACACAGACTGAAATGGTTCAGCAAAACGCTATTATGTAATTTGTTTTCTTAGAAAGGATTTGGGGCTTTTGTTCTCTGTTGTCAAATGGAGCTGGGCAATTATCTTGAGGAGCATTAAAAAAATTACAGATAATAGGGAATTATGATGTGAAGACAACACACTGGCGCGAAACGGGTGTTTACATTTTTCATATACCATAGACCATTATGACTTAAAGGCTTGATTGTTTGAATGAACGATTAATTAATTCAATAAAAAATTAATTAATGAAATAATTAATTAATGTCTTCTTCTTTTTTTTTTCCAATGGGTATAAGCTTACGCAAAAATTCCTGTTTGTTCGTCCATTTGGAATTTGGCTTCGTGTTGGGGATTTTACGTTTGCGTGTACATTACAGGCTTATCTGTGTGCAGTTGGTTGTTTCTTGCTGCTCGGGTAGATGGAGTCCGATTTATTGTGAAGGAAAGCCCCCAATATGTCGGCACCTACGACATGCTTGTTGTGGAGGCAGATGGGTCCATTCTGTTTTCCACACAACTGGATCCCAGAACCCACAAGGGGAGAATGAATATAATTTAAAAAAAAAAACTAAACTTGGCTGGCGAAATCTAAGTCACGGGTAGTGAGCATACTTTGGATCTTTTCTCCAGGCGATGCCGGCGTAGTGGGTAATGAACAGGCAGACAGATTGGCTCGATCTGCACCACTGAGCAACCAGATTATCATGGCCTGGAGAGAATGAGGCACATGGGTGTAACCAGAGGGTCTGGCAGGCTCACTACACTCAGAGGAAAGGTAAGACGGACATATAACCAGATTGTGACCGGTACCATCAGTTCTGGAACTCTGCTCTGGCTGCTGAAGATGAGGACGAAGCACGCATGAAAATACCCAAAGTGCTGTGATGTTTCTTAACTCAAGTCAACTCAACAACTCAACTGGCGTAATCTACTTACAGCAGGTAAGGTACTTCTGAAAAGCTCTCTTGAACTTGACCGACATGATGTTGTAAAGTACAGGATTAATGGCACAGTTCACGTACACCATAGTCCTGGCAAAGAGCAAAAACCACAAGTCCATGTACTTCTTTTGGGCAAAGCTGTTGTAGACCACCATCACACGGTACGGCATCCACAGGCTGGCAAAGGTGACCACCACCACAACTAGCATCCGGACCACCTGCGGTGGAGAATAACGGGTATGGATTAATCAGGATTAATTGTTTATTTATGTGGATTTGAGGTTTGAAGTTTTAAACAACGGATCGATATCATGGCACACGGGTAGTAACCCATAAGCTCCGTTCTTTCTTCTAACTAAAGTCTGAGTTCGTAGAAGCTCAGCACAGTGCACAGGCTCTGTAGCACCAGCGAGGATCCTAAAATGCTTTGGGTAGATTTTTAACTCCAAATTTAGCTCGGGCAGTACCGTTAGGCTACTCCTTTCGATTTCCAACTGTCAAGGGATTTTTTACGTGCGAAACAATACACACGGGCGTCCGATCTCACTACCAAGAGACCAGGGGGAATTACTACAGGTCCAAGTCCACGTTAAAAAATACCAGCCCTTACCGGGGATTGAACCCGGAACCTCTAGCACTCGAGACGGACGTCATGCCTCGAGACTACGCAGTCGCGCTTATATATGTGGATCGCCCGGCTCTCTAGCGTAGTTGGTTAAACCTGACTTTCGCGGCGGCCGGGTGATGCAACAGACTTGAGTTAGATGAAAAAACGAGACACT
>CAJHNH020005624.1:425000-437500 GCA_905116865.2 Candidula unifasciata
ATCACCACAACAACCAACACCATCATCACCATCATCATCTTCATCATCATCATTATTATTCATCATCATCATCATCATTCATCATCTTCCACATCATCATTCATCATCTTCAACATCATCCACATCATCATTCATCATCTTCATCATCATCATTATTCATCATCATCATCATCATCACTACCACCCAGTTCATTATCACCACCTTGTTGTTCATCATCATCATCATCACCACCCTGTTCATCACAACAATCATCGTTATCACCATCATCTTCATCATCATCATCATTCATCATCATTATTTATTATCATCATCATCATTCATCGTCATCATTCATTATAATTGTGTGTGGTGTGTGTGTGTGTGTGTGTGTGTGTGTGTGTGTGTGTGTCTCGCACACTGTGCCATATAAGTTTTCATACATTTGGAAAAAAAAACATTTCTTAAGAAAACCATTTTATATTTATATAACATTCTGTACACGACTACCATTAGTTTGAAAACGCATTTTGACGTGAACCGTCCACTGTTGAAGAACGTGTATCAGCCCAGTTGGGGTTATGCATGTGATGTCGTTGGTGATATTTTTTTTTTCCTACGTATGGAAATTTTCGGGACACTCCTATATATCTACAGCCATCACTAACTGGTGCCGCGCAGAATAGAGGGAATTAAATGGTTTGATAGAATCACTAAAGTAGAACTTTGGGAGAGAACTAAACAGGTTCCAGTGGACCAAGAGCTGATGAAAAGATGCTGCCGTTGGATAGGGCACACGTTTAGAAAATCTGAGAACAATATAACTAGAGTATCTTTGCACTGAACCCCACAGGGGCATAGAAATAAAGAATGACCAAAATAGAGGAGGGAACTAGAGATGGTAGTGTAAAAAGATCGAGAGGTCATGGGGAGAGCGTGCATGTGATAGCGAAGGATAGAACGACCTGGGTTGAGAGCCAATGCTCCAGTGGGGGCTTGAAAGGCAAAAGAAGAAGATCACTAATGCAGAGCTTCGGGAATGAACTCAACAAATTTCAGTGAACCGAGAGCTGACAAAGCGACTCTTGACGTCAGACAAGACACCAGCTGAGAAAGCCTTAAGAATACAATAGGTGTAACGCATTGGAACCTACCTAGATAAAGAAATGAAGGCAGACCAAAAATACTAAGAGAAAGAAGCTAGATAATAAAGTTGAAAAGATGGAGACAGCTGCACGTAATATGTACAAATAGGAGGAGATCGAGTTAAGTGCTTATACTTCAACTGGGGATAAGGGGCAGCAGCAGAAGAGGTAGGGGTCACATGTGAATGACGTAACCAGCATCACAACGGTCTAACTACTGTTAGTGTCTCTGACGCTAACCAGATTGCGTACCATATGAATAAAGCATGGTGAAGCACGTCTATGCTGTGTTCGAGGTCGAGATAGCCAAGATTATAACCAGCTCCTTTTAGTAACAATCAGTAGAATTAGTTTGGAGTGACTGCTGTATCGGAGCACGCATAGGAGTGCCCAGTGTGCATTGACCTCCATTGTAATGTTTCTCTAATTATGATAAGAGACTAGTCGTTGTCTAGTGTTCACAAAGTAGACGAGACAGAGTTTCGACTCAGTCAGCTCCCACAACTTCTCCACTTAACAGTCGACACCAGTTGATGACATTTTTATTGAGCACAAGACATCAGCAACAACAGCATGTCCTCCGGTCTAACAAACATCCTAACGACAATATACAGTATGGCACTTGCTTCACTCTCCTCCGAACTTTGTCTTACCCTAAACCTAACCCCTTATAATAATCTTATAGTTAGTATCATTATACCCACGGTGATGTTTGTTTGTTTGTTTGTTTTAGTATCCAGAAGCCATGAGTTGTTAACCCTTATGCTCGGTAGTATGGATATCGCAACCTTTCGACCTTGATTCCATTGTAAATACCGTAAATCTGGGATAAATGTGGCTTTCCTGCCCACCCCCGGGATTGAACCCGGACCACAAGGAGTTTGGCACCCTGTCTCTGCGCAATCCGGTTTAGCCAATTACGCTAGAGAGCCGGGCTCCCACGGTGATAACACAAGGTAACTGCATATTTCCCTCTACTCGTATATAGGCTTCCCCGTGTGGGTTCCAGTGACCCATCTTGTGAGTAAAAAAGAATAGATCCACTGCTCCCCTATCAAACATGTCGTAAGAGTCGAATATTTAGGGGGTAAACTTCAAAGTCGGACTGCATCCACCTGAGAGGCGAGCAACTAACAGTCTGCATACAAACAAGCCAGATCTGTAAGAAAGATGAGCACGCAAGTCCAGGAATAAGACCACACTGAGAAGAAATCTTTGCTGAGAGCCATGAGAGTGTAGTGGCTAGATGTTCGACTTCCTGAGGAAAATTTAGAGTTGGAATCCGCGCCGAGCCTAAAATCGGCCTCAAGAAATGTCATGGAAAGTAAAGACGGTGTGCGTGACGTTGACCATAATCTTCAACTATGTCTCGATTGGTCTATACAAATGTCAAGCATCATATGCCCCATGGGACACTGGGGGGACACTGGGGGACACTGGGGGGGGGACACTGGGGGACACTGGGGGGACACTGGGGGGGGGGGACACTGGGGGGACACTGGTGGGACACTGGGGGGGGGGACACTGGTGGGACACTGGGGGGGACACTGGGGGGGGGGGACACTGGTGCGACACTGGGGGGACACTGGGGGGACACTGGTGGAACACTGGGGGGGGGGGACACTGGGGACACTGGGGGACACTGGGGGGTCACTGGTGGAACACAGGGGGGACACTGGTGGGACACTGGGGGGACACTGGTGGGACTCTGTGGTACACTGGTGGGACACTGGGGGACACTGGGGGGTCACTGGGGGGGGGGACACTGGTGGGACACTGGGGGACACTGGTGGGACACTGGGGGACACTGGGGGGACACTGGTGGGACACTGGGGGGTCACTGGTGGAACACAGGGGGGACACTGGTGGTACACTGGTGGTACACTGGTGGGACACTGGTGGGACACTGGTGGGACACTGGTGGGACACTGGGGGACACTGGGGGGACACTGGGGGACACTGGGGGGACACGGGGGGACACTGGTGGGACACTGGGGGACACTGGTGGAACACTGGGGGACACTGGTGGGACACTGGTGGGACACTGGTGGGACACTGGGGGGGGGACACTGGGGGGACACTGGGGGGCACTGGGGGACACTGGTGGGACACTGGGGGGACACTGGGGGGACACTGGGGGGACGTGGTCTTCTGCTGGTTTCTGAATTTTGACATGTTTCGGTCAAGTCGGTGTGAACATTTCAAGTAAAAACGTAAAGGTCCCTTTTCCACGTCTTTAGGCGTATAGGGCATATAGGACTAGACCTATATTTTTTATAGACCAATCGGCACAAGATGGATGATGTGGTCAGCATCACGCCGGCTGTCTTTACTTCCTGGGAATGCACCCGGTACCCACTCAAGGCTGGGTCGACCTGGGAGTCAACGTCATTTTTTTTTTTCAAAAACGTCCTGTTCCGCCAGGGAACGAACCCACTACCTTCCGATTCGCACGCGAGCGTCTAGCCACTCCGCCACGGCGACTCCCTTAAACATTGTAGATATATTTTTTTTTAAAATGGCTATTGTGTCGCTTCTCGCATCGGGAGTATGAGAGCCACACTGTGGTAGATATTGTGACTTCAACGCGTAACATCCCCAAACACAGCGGTGGATGTACATTCACTACAGCAAACCTCAAAGACGGGAGAAATATATGAAGTCAAACAAAATGATGAAACAAAAGCAGGATCGTTTGAAAAGAAGTTAAAAACATTGAAACATTGAAATACTAAATATAAATACAAAGACAATTATTAAACGTTTGAAAAGAAGTTAAAAACATTGAAACATTGAAATACTGAATATAAATACAAAGGCAATTATTAAACGTTTGAACAGATAAAGGAATTTAAAAAAAAAAGATAGAAAATCGGAGAAGGGAACATATTAGACTGATAAGGTAAATAAAAAACTGTTTTTAGTCGGGAGGATCGACTTTATTGCACCGGATTGTATCCAATACGGCTCGGGCTCTCTCTGCAGAAGGGCTAGCCGCCTACCGAGAGCGCTGCACAGAGAACGAACTCCGTAGCTCCGGCGACGATCCCCAGGGATCTCTGTCAAAACTGCACCTGTGAGTTGAAGAGGGCAGTCGTGAAACGAGCCCACTTTATTCAGAGCGTGAGGTAAACGGCTTAACCACTTCGCCATGGATAACCCCCCCCCCCCCCCGCCCCTCCCAAGGTAGGGACCTACGTGCAAGGAAATGCCAAGAAACGCTGATGCTTAACTGCAAGAACAAGCAGGGGCAGACAATTTCTTGATGAACAGTTTGACACGACATCAGCTGAAATAATTATCTCCCTGCAAAGCAAACGTTGAGATTTCTCCAAATGGACGACAGAGAATGAAAAATCACAACAGAAAAGCTCTTTCTGAAGCTTAAATAACAGCGTTAATGAGTGGTGCAATATGCTCTAGGGAAGAAGAAAGATGTAAAAACAAAGAGCTGCTCAGAGGTTTGAAATTAAAAAAGTGAAACCCAGGAGAAAACAAAAGACGCTGGGAAGTCACGTTCAAACAGCGTCCCAGAAGAGGGAGTTTTAGGTTACAATTGTGGCCACGTTATGTGCGCTAAATAAAATGGCTTAGGATTGCACGCCAAGAAGAGCCGTTTAAAGGACTCTTGCAGTGTCAATGCGATCAAAGGAGAAGTAACCCAAAACCAGCAGGGCTAGAGCTTTAGTGGCCCATGTCATGACTGGTTGATGCCCCCTCGTAAAATATGTTCCTGTACTCTCGTACAACAGGTTGTTGTTCCCTCATACAACAGGTTGTTGTTACCTCATACAACAGGTTGTTGCCCCCTCATACAACAGGTTGTTGCTCCCTTATACAACAGTTTTGTGCCCCCTCATAAAACAGGTTGTTGCTCCCTCATACAACAGGATGTTGCCCCCTCATACAACAGTTTTGTGTGCCCCCTCATACAACAGTTTTGTGCCCCCGCATACAACAGGTTGTTGCTCCCTCATACAACAGGCAGTTGCCCCCTCATACAACAGGTTGTTGCTGCCTCATAAAACAGGATGTTGCCCCCTCATACAACAGTTTTGTGTACCCCCTCATACAACAGTTTTATGTGCCCCCTCATACAACAGTTTTGTGTGCCCCCTCATACAACAGTTTTGTGCCCCCTCATACAACAGGTTGTTGCTTCCTCATACAACAAGTTGTTTAACCCCCATACAACAGATTTGTGCCCCCTCATACAACAGGTTGTTGCCCCCTCATACAACAGGATGTTGCCCCCTCATACAACAGTTCTGTGTGCCCTCTCATACAACAGTTTTGTGCCCCCTCAAACAACAGGTTGTTGCTCCCTCATACAACAGGTTGTTGCTATCTCATACAACAGGATGTTGCCCCCTCATTCAACAGTTTTGTGCCCCCTCATAAAACAGGTTGTTGCTCCCTCATACAACAGGTTGTTGCTCCCGCATACAACAGTTTTGTGCTCCCTCATACAACAGGTTGTTGCTCCCACATACAACAGGTTGTTGCCCCCTCATACAACAGTTATGTGCTCACTCATACAACAGGTTGTTGCCCCCTCATAAACAGGTTGTTGCCCCCTCATACAACAGTTTTGCGCTCCCTCATACAACAGTTTTGTGCCCCCTCATACAACAGTTTTGTGCCCCCTCATACAACAGTTTTGTGCCCCCTCATACAAAAGTTTTGTGCCCCCTCATACAACAGGTGGTTGCCCCCTCATACAACAGTTTTGTGCCCCCTCATACAACAGGTTGTTGCTCCCTCATACAACAGTTTTGTGCCCCCTCATACAACAAGTTGTTGCTCCCTCATACAACAGTTTTGTGCCCCCTCATACAACAGTTTTGTGCCTCCTCATACAACAGGTTGTTGCTCCCTCATACAACAGTTTTGTGCCTCCTGATACAACAGTTTTGTGCCCCCTCATACAACAGTTTTGTGCCTCCTCATACAACAGGTTGTTGCTCCCTCATACAACAGGTTGTTGTTCACTCGTACAACAGGTTGTTGCTCCCTCATACAACAGGTTGTTGTTCACTCATCCAACAGGTTGTTGCCCCCTCATACAACAGGTTGTTGCCCCTTTATACAACGGGTTGCTGCTCCCTCGTACAACAGCTTGTTGCCCCTTCGTCAACAATCAACAATTCACACACACACACACACACACACACACAAATTGATCAAGATTTCCAAAACGATTGTGTACTCAACACTCAAGTTCTGCAACAAGACCAAAGTCCACAAACGGACGAACAACAAGACATTTCTAATGGAGTTAACAGCCGGTGAACATAAAGATGAACAAGAAGAGTAGGAACAGCAAAAAATAAGCAGTCAGGCAGAAATTACTTGTTAATGTCAAAATTAATACCAAAAACTAAGCTTTTAACAAGTTTATTCAAAGCGCCGCGGGAGGCCACAAAAAGCCTTTAAATACGAACCACCAGAAGTTCACATCCGAGCCTGATGAGTAAGATGTTGTAATTAATTTCCGGTCAGAGAAATCACCCCGTTCGCGAATTTACAAGATAAAAGCTGCAAGAATGCTGCCATGTTTTCCGCCCCTGGGACTTTATCTCGTTTCCCTTAAACAAACGTCATTTTTGAAGTTACCAGGTCAGAATTTCTTGAGTAGTTTCTGGCTGTGTGATTTCGTTTGTCATAATTATTAGAACTTGTCACATTCGGTCGATTTGTTGTTTGTTTGACGACTTTTACCATCATCACCGCTACAACCACAGTGACCACAATCAAAACAACCACAGTTATGCATCAACACCATCATCATTATCATCATAACATCATCATGTTGTGTCATTATACCTTATGCATGGCTTGTAGTTTATTATTGTCGACCTGGGGTTTACTGGGAAGACATCATCAGACAATCCCTTACTGACAGAGGACTGGAATGGAACAAAGCCAGAAAGAAAACTACTGACAGAGAAGTCAGGTGATCTCTCGGCAAACCTCTAAACCCTAAGGTAGAAGAGGAACGATGAAGTTAGTTAATTAATCTTTTCTCTGGAGTCTAGGGTGGCGCATAGGGCAGAAGTCATAGCTCTCCATGTCTGGCGGTTCGTTGTCACCTGTTTTAAGTCTTGGATGTTCATAAGGCCCATGGTTGAGCATTGCCTGGTGATGGTTCTACCCAGGGTCTCTCTTTGTCTTCCCCGTTTTCTTTTCCCTTGCGGTGTCCATATGAGAGCTTGATGGGGGAGTCTGTTCTTATCCTTTATGAGTCAGGGCCGCGCTAGCGCAGTCTAAAGGAGACTCGCTTTCAAATCCAGCTGCGACTCGCTGCTGCCCACGGTCAATGTTCGAAACCGGGTAGATCCCGAGGTTCACCCAGCATCTAGCTTTAGGTTATGGGTACCAGAGTTACCACTCTGGGTTAAATGAAAGAACGTGGCCTTAGCTACGGAGTTGCGTGGGGACGGCGACACAGGCGGACAGTTTTTTTTTTATCAGCTGTCCATACTCGTGGCAGAGCACTTATAGTTGATAACCGTGTGCAATGGCGCTGGTTCACATCTCCCGACTTTAATTTTTTTTTATAACTATTATGCGTGCACGGCCGATGTAGTTCCATTGGCGCTTTCTTAAAACATTGGATACATTATCTTGTTTGGTCTCTTGTCTTATTTGCATGTTGGATCTAAGTAAGTAAGTAAGTAAGTTTATTCTTCTACTCTGTTCTACCTTCACGTTGTTTCAGTATCTTAGACTGAATCCAATCCAGTACCTTTGACCTCTCTCAGCAACGTTTGACCTAGGATTCTACAACGACTGACCGACGGTCAACTTGACCAGGACAACACGACTAGCGATAATCTCGCGGGGACACAAAGTGTTACCATTTGGATGAAATCACTTTTTTGCAAGTCACAATAACCCCGTTCAACCCCTAGGTTATATTTAGAGTCCCCGACGACAGCCCGATGGGGTTTTAACATAACCACACAAAAAATGCGTCCCACATTCGGTCGGAAGTTACCGCATCTGGCCCTGGGTAGTGAGATCGGACGCCCGTGTGTATTGTTGCGAAGGTAAAAAAAAATCCCTTAACAGTTGAAAATCAAAAAGAGTAGCCTAACGGCGCTACCAGAGCAAAATTTGGTGCCAAAAATATATGTAAAGTATTTCAGGACCCTCGCTGGTGCTACGTAGTTCGTGCACCGCGCTAAGGTTCGTCAGACTCGGGCTTGAGTCAAAAGTAGAACTGAGCACTTATGGGTTGCCCCTTGTGCCATGAGGTTGATCCGTTATCTAAACAATCTAAAGCAGTAAATAAAGATGACTTACCCTAAGACCAAGCCAAAGAGAAACACACAAGGTGATTTACCCTAAGACCAAGCCAAAGAGAAACACAGAAGATGACTTACCCTAAGACCAAGCCAAAGAGAAACACAGAAGATGACTTACCCGTAAGACCAAGCCACAGAGAAACACACAAGATGACTTACCCTAAGACCGAGCCTAAGAGAAACACACAAGATAACTTACCCGTAAGACCGAGCCAAAGAGAAACACACATGAGGGCGAAGGTCCATTTATAGCTATTTTAATTGTAAGTAAGTAAAGTAAAGTTAAGATTCCTTTTCACGCCTTTGGCGCACTAGGCATATGGAAAGAGAGCCCCACATTTTCACAGACCAATCAACACTAGTTGGGTAATGTGGTCAGCATTACGCCGGCTGTCTTCAGTTTCCCCAGAACATCCATCCATGTACCCATTTTAGGCTGGGTCGCCCCACGATGCTCCATACCATGATAAAAATCCACGCAGCCAGCAGTGGGTTTCGATCGCGGTACTTTGGAATTACGAGTCGGACTCGCAACGCCAAAGCCACAGACGCCGCATATTTTAATTGTTCTCAATGTTTGTTCTACAAGTAAAATGAAAATCACTCACCCGTGAGACCAAGCCATGGAGAGCAGTAGAGAATTGTGAAGGTCCACAGAGCCGCGATGATCTTCTTGGCTCTGCTGACCGTACACATGATTTGTGCCTTCATCGGATGACAAATGGCGATGTATCTTTCTATGGTGAAAGCAGTAATGGACAAAGACGACGTGTCGATCCCCAGGTACTGTAGGAATATTAGCAGCGAGCACAAAACTCGACCGTAAGGCCATTCGTCGATTCTGAAGAACGGCTCGGGTATGGCAGGAAGCGTCGCTGATAGAAGAACTAGACTGTCTGCAACGGCCAAACTGAGAAGGTAGCAGTTGGTCGGGGTGTGCATGCTTCGGGTCCTAGCGATGACGATCACCACAAGAATATTCCCCAGGATTCCAAAGATGAAAATAACGGAACTCAACGACACAGCAACAACTGCAAACAGCGTTGAGTAATATACTTGAGAGTTGGACACAGGCTGACCTTTGCCCCCGGAAGCTGAAACATTTACGAACATAATCTCCGTTATGTTATCATTTAAAAAATCAAACTGGGATCCAATTGTCTTGTAACAATGAGGCGAAAAGCAGGGTATTTTGGACATTTTTAAACTGGTCTGATTAAAAGTTTGTTTGGAAGTCCTACTTTTATCCACACCACTTGGAAGAATGACATCGTAATCTTGTTCTTCTAAATAATAACTAATATTTACAAATCTGTACTTCATACTCCAAGAAAAGCCCACCAACTGTTCCATGAAGAAAAAGAAAATTTGCGTCTTTACTGCGCGCATGTTTGTTGTTGATGTAATTTTACGCTCACCAATTTCAAGGCGTGTAACTAAAATAATTTCTCACACAGGGCTAAACTCCACAGTGCACAATGCATATTTTAAGACATATCACTTAAACAGTTAACACACATATATAATAATTAAGTAAATATGGCCGTATATTTGAAACAAGACGCCGTGTCTACTGTATTAATCCTCATTAGTCGAGTGAAAGAAGAAAAATTGAATGGCGCCTACATATCGTCTGGTAAGTTAAATTACAAATGCTCTTCAAGACGTTGCCAACCAACCATAGCATTTTTTTCTTTTGTGGTTTTGTAATAGAAACATTATGTGTTCAGTGGTACTTCATGCAATCAGGGCATCGCGGCACCAACGTCATAGCAAACGGGTCACCCTATAGTTGCTCCTTCCTGTGTCAACATAAACCACAAAGTAAGTCCAGCACTATCTCTTGTGGAAAACAATACACTGTCTCGGCACAGCCAGAGCTTACACACGCATAAATGCACAAGGCGGCCAATTCTTTTTTTTCTGTTGTGGAGATTAACGCAAAGCGGTCGATTTCACCCAGTCGCCTACAGCTGGCTTCAAATCCAAGTATTTCGCAATTTTGAAACTGCTCACAGCCCTTAATCTACACACGCCAGCTAAATCACACTTGGTTTAATTAATAAATTGTGTCCGCGCGTTGTTGAAAGCGTTTTATTGACATTTTCCATTATGGTAAACACGGAAATGCATTAATCTTTGATGGTCTAATCTTTTTTCTAAAAACCAGCGCCGTAAAACGATACTCGTGTCTACACGGGCGATAACCGTGTCGATAAAACCTACAAACGAGATAGTAATTTGAGTGTTATCTTTATATCTAAACTATGTCTGCCTTCCTTTCGTGTCTGGGTAGTTTTCTTCCAGAATTGTTGTTGGTTTGTCGTAATCATCAACATTTCTGTGTCTCGTTGGTCGTTGATGTCAGATGTTTCAACGTTTATTGGTCGTAATCTCCGATTGTCTCTAATTTTGGCGGTCGTTATCTCAAAATGTCTCTAATTTTGACAATAGTAATTTTGAGATGTCTCTAATTTTGGTATTAGTAATCTTCAGATGTCTCTAATTTTGGTGGTGGTAATCGTAAGATGTCTCTAATATTGGCAATGATAATCGTGAGATATCTCTAATTTTTTGCGGTGGTAATCTTGAAATGTCTCTAATTTTTGCAATAACAATCTTGAGGTGTCTCTAATATTGGCAACGGTAATCGTGAGATGTCTCTTTTGCAATGGTAATCTTGAGATGTCTCTATTTTTTTTGCCGTGGTTATCTTGAGATATCTCTAATTTTGGCAATAATAATCCCGAGAAGTCTTTAATTGTGGCAATGATAATTTTGAGATGTCTCTAATTTTGGTGCTGGTAATCTCGATGCGTCTCCAATTTTGGTGCTGGTAATCTCGATGCGTTTCCAATTTTGGTGCTGGTAATCTCGAGAAGTCCGTCTTTTAATGCTCGTAATCTCGAAATATCTGTGTATTTGGTTGCGGCAGTCATCTAATCTTTTCTGATTGTGTTGTCGTTGTTATAATCATCGAACATTGCGGTGCTAAGCTGTAATCACCTGACGGTATCTGAATTCGACTGTAGTAATCACCATGTATTTGTATCTTTAGTTGTAATCACAAAATGGTTCTGTTTTTGGTTGTCGCAATCATCAGATGGTTCTGTTTTTGGTTGTCGCAATCATCAGATGGTTCTGTTTTTGGTTGTCGCAATCATCAGATGGTTCTGTTTTTGGTTGTCGCAATCATCAGATGGTTCTGTTTTTGGTTGTCGCAATCATCAGATGGTTGTGTTTTTGGTTGTCGCAATCATCAGATGGTTCTGTTTTTGGTTGTCGCAATCATCAGATGGTTCTGTTTTTGGTTGTCGCAATCATCAGATGGTTCTGTTTCTGGTTGTCGCAATCATCAGATGGTTCTGTTTTTGGTTGTCGCAATTAATCAGAATGTGCCGTAGTTGCATATTGAAATAATCCCTCGTTTCTTCGTGCAACAGATGCTGCGATGTCTTTTCTTTGATAAAGCCGTTTATTTGACTCAAACAATCATCATAACTGACCTGCAAAAAAAAAAAAAAAAAGATGATTTTACGCTATTTGTTATTTTATTTCAGAAAAATAATATACTTATAATCATTCTTATTCTTTTTTTCAGATTACTTTTAATCTTGTTATTTTAAGTAGAGAGTTAGCTGGTTGTATTGTAGTGTATAACTGAGCTGCGTTATGTGCACCTTTCAGATCAAAAACATCCGATTGCAGCAAACCCATATTTACTCGTGTTTTTGACATGATTACAATTGATAGTAAGCCCCCCCCCACCCCCTCTTCCATTCACCAAGTGGAGGGAAGCTCAAAGGTTTGGTAGTGGGGATCGAGGAGGGGGGGGGGGCGTGCTCATAGGTTTCACAGACGTGGCGATGGGGGTGGAAGTGGGAGTGGAGGCTCGTCCCAAAACACCTAGTGAAACTGGAGTGGGCTTGAACGTAGCCTTCGCCTTGTTTAAACGCGTAATAATGATAATTATGAGCCGTACTCCCGTGCTGGCGAGCCTTATCTACCCGAGGTCTGAGTTCCCCTCTCCTAGATAAGCTGTACTCCCGTGCTGGCGAGCCTAATCTA